>VZTR01004388.1:109015-254914 GCA_013400775.1 Chaetops frenatus
AAAATGCTTTCCTGGCTTTTAAAAGTATTTTAATTTAATTTGTTCCATATTAGAAAAGGGGGCCCATGAGAGTGATAGTGTTATGAGTCTGCCATTTTCTCATCCTGTGCTGTATCATCAGTTTTGGGGGTTTGGATCTTTTTCCAAAGCATCATAAAGTATGTCATTGGGTGCTGGAGGATTTCTTACAGCTTGATGGGAAAGAAATGCAGAATGGTTGTGGACTGGTTTAAATGATCAGTCTATTGCTGGAGTGCTGAAAAGTTCATCTTATTAACAGAATTCTTTGAATTATAAGTATTTTTCCCATGGTGTTCTNGGGTTTTTTTTTTTTTTTTTTTTTTTTTTTTTTTTTTTTTTTTTGAGGAGGAGGAGGAGGAGTAAAAGCTTTGGGAATAATGTGTGATTGGTTTTCTCCTCCTGAAAGGAGAAAACCAATCTTTTCTAAGCATAACCACTCTAAATATTCTGCCAGAATGCTCTATAACTGAAACATATATACATTTTTTATTTTTGAATGTGTTAAACATTTACACAAAAGAAGGAATAGAGGGGGGAAAACCCTCACATTTTAAGTCAAAGCGTTTGTTTTTCATCATTCATTTAGTCAGCATCTGTAATATGCAGTCCCAGGACACTGTAGTTGCATGAGAAAAGATGAATATATAAGCAACATAATCAGGCCTTATGCTAACTAGTTTTTTACAGCTCCCTGACACAATGTTCTGGTTTGGGAAGTCCAGGCTCTCTGCATGTCCATGTGAGGTGGCATTTCTCTTTCTTGCACCATTCCTGCTGGTAGCAGTTCTACAGCTGGGACACTGTACCTTGGTGCAGCATAAAAATTTGTGTCAATACAGACTCCTGGTACCTGCTTTAGCATTTTACATTTTTCATTTCTTTCCATCGCAATTGCTTATGTCACTTGTTCCACCCAGAATATTATTGAGCATCCTTTGCATTTATAGCCCTTAAAATTTTGTGTAGCTATGATTCTCCACCCCATTACCTTTTTGCTCCCATTTTGCCACACTACTCATGTTTTTTTTTCTCTATATATAACATCTTCCACAAATTTGATCATCCAAGCCCCTTGTTAATTTTATGCCGTATTTGTGGCTCACCTTTGGTTGAAATCTTTCTGTTTAGGATGTAGAGCACAGGTTGCAATCTGCATTGTCTCCCAGAGGAAGAGCTTCCTCTGGCATTTGTGATGTGTTTCCTCACTGTGTATAACGTGAAGTTGCAGAGCTTCTGTCTCATTTGCTTTCTGCACTACATCATATTGCAAACTTGCATATCACCATCTCCCATGTGTCTTTTCCACTGTATTACTTGCCAGGATTTTTGCTACTCATTTGTGCTTTAGATTATTTTTATTTGGCATATTTAAAAATAGTAGTAGCTTCTGTGTTGGTTCTGTGAGCTGAATAATTAAAATACCAAATTTATCTTAACAGAACCTCATTATTATATCACTGCTTTCCAGTTCAGGAGTGGGGTGAAGGTGAGTGTAGTTTTGGGGAGTTTGTTGGTGGGCAGGTATTTTCTGAACTTCTGCTTAGGAAAATTGCCTTAAACATCATAAGACAGGCACCCAAGTTGGATCTCAGAAAGGTGGTTTGGAATGTACTGAAGCACCATGTCTGTAGAAATTGCAGTCTAGCTACAAAAGAGGTAGTGACAGTCAGTATGAAATACCTCTAGCTTCTTGTCTTACACTACCTTTCTTAAATTTGAAGATCAAATCTTCAAACATTGACCTAATACCATAATTATGGCATATTTTAAGTTTTTTTACAAACTTAAATGATACATTCTGGTCTTTTTATATTGCCGTGTTAAGGTATTTACAGCATTTTCAGTGCTGGAGATCATACACTGCTATGGATGGGCCTCCTTAGAGAGGAGTATTCAAATACTGCTTAATAGTAGCATTTGATACTCAAAATACTTGTTTAAAACTGTGCCCTGCTGCTTCTCCCATTTTGATCTGTATGATGAAGCTCCTAGTTAGAAATTGTAGTTCCTGTGTAATTAGTGGGAAGCAGATAATTCTAGAAAGTGGTTTTAGCTCACTTGGTATTTTCTGAGGATCTGTCCATGACTGACTTCAGTTGGAAGTCTTGGGTAATTTAACTCCTAACTCAGGCACCGCAGTTTAGAACCAGTAGTGAACTTGGCTAACACGGAGCCAAAATGAGCTCTGAAAAGGGCAAAGGTTTATTCTCAGTTATTTTCGCACCATTTCATGCAATTTCAGCAGATACCTTTAACATCTATGTATGTAAACACAGAGTTAGTGACTGGCTTGTTGTTTCCTTGCTGATCATCTGATTAATGATGCCTTGATAACAGAAGGAAGATCTGTATATAGTTTCCACGGTTGACCTACAGTGTGTTTAGAATTTCATGTAGACAAAACTGATCATTAAATATCACTGAACAGGTCAAGGTATTCCTGATTGATTGAGGTAAATATGCTAAGAATTATATTCTAATTCTTTTTTTTTTGTATAAAACAAACCCACCCTGCAGCTCCTGACAGCAAGTAGCAAAATACAGCTTAGATTCCAGTCATGAAACCTTCCCAGACCCGAATTTGGTTGCTTCACATACATCTTGTATTTAGAAGAATTCTTGGTCTACACTGTTTTCTAACCTGTGCCCATATGTCCAGCTGGCTTTGGCCAAAATCCTCCCAGAAAAGATACTAAAAGGTACTGGTCTTGGAGCCTAAGCCCTAGCCTAGTTTCCCTTACCAGTATACTGAGGTTACGATGCAGACTGGAAAACATGGGTTTTATCACATTTTAGGAGATAACATTTTTTTGTACTAGTTTCACCTTTTTCTATTTACAGAAGACACACAAGGGGAAAAAAACATGCAGGGTAGTCACTAATGAGTGCATCTGCTATGATAAAGCTCAGGTTATTGCTGTACTGACAGCAAGAACTGTTTGTCATACTGCTGTTCTGCTACAGCTCAGCTCTGTGTATATATGCATACTTTACTGTATTTATGAATTTGCTCTTTTAGTGTAAGTTGTCATTAATATTCATGTAACCAGAGTGCTGGATGGGGATCTCTAGGTATTGCTGTATTTATTAAGTGAAGAATTAGAAGCATGTACCTGGGTATGTGCACGTGTGTATGTGCATGTGTTGGACTTGGCACATGCCCAAGGTGGTGCTGAGGCCTAATGCCTTAGAGGTAAAGGCACTGAAGTTGTCAAGCAAAATTCAGTCCAAAGTTTATGTGGTAAATGGATCTGTGGACTGCTTGCATGCTTTTATACTCAGTCCTTAGAAGTGCATTTGATTTTACGTACTCGTGTTTTGTACCTTTGGCACTACTGTTTGGGTACATACGTGCCTTTGTCAAAGGAAAACAGCATCCTGACCTTGTAAATCATGTTTATCCTTAGGATCATTGCTCTCTGCTGTTGTCCTGTTGCATTTACACTGCTGTGCTCTCACCTACATGAAAACACTGACTGGGTCATTTTATGCTTAAGGATGGCATCAGGTAGTTCTGCTGAGTGGTCATTTCTTCAGAGATGTGAGAGAATTTCTACCTGTGTGAGTGTCTGTGCATCCTCCATGTGCCTTCACAGCTCTGCATGTGTCAGTTCCCTTAAAGAACTCAGTCCCTAGCTGTATCCTCAGTATGCCTGTGGAAATTCTACCCAAAGGTCCTGTGGTCAGTCCTGGATCCTTGATCCAGTTTGTTCTCAAACTGTGAAAAGTCAAATACGCCCCCAGTGAAGTTGAGCTGACAAACATTAACATGATGTTGTTAGTGGCAGTCAAAAAGTCTGTTTTACCTAGGGAGCAAGAATTCTTTCAACCCATCAGAGAAAATTTAAGAGTGCTATTTAGAGTTTTACCAGCATGGTCGCAGAGTTGCATACACTAACTGTGCATTTGTTTGGAAAAAAAATTCAGCTCTTCAGGGAGTATATTATGTTCCTCATAGAAAAAGACTTTTTCTGGAAAATTTAAAAATCTTTCCTTCTGTTGCTTAGTCTCACAGATTATATGTAATTAAATTAGAAGTCTGGAAACAAAGGAATAGAAAAAAACTGAATGCATCAGATGCCAAAGGGAAAATTTGGGCACTAAGAAATAGGAAATGTATAAAATTTAAACTGAAATTTTGAAATCAAATGTGTATGCCTCTGCCCTATTCTATAACCCCTGAATGTTGGGAGGGATCCATAGAAGATATTAACAGAAGATTCTCATGAACTAAGCCATCATGACATTAATTGTAACAAAAAATACAAACTTTTCTGCAAAATGTTGGTTATTTACAATTTTTTACCATTTTGTTTTACAGAAACAGTTTGGTTACCCAGAAGAGTAAGCTTTGGTTAGAGCAGAGAATTGTGATTTACCATACAGTTATTTAAAATATTCCTGCTTTTGCAATATATATTTGCATGTGGAGTCATCTAACTTCACAAATTTCAGTTTATTTGTCCATAAAAAGGATGCTAAGACTTCTTTGTGGGACTTAGTTCTTTTGAAATTAACAGTTCTAAGATTTTCTGTTTACTGTGCTTGAGATACTTGTTTTGTTGCCTCTTTAATATGCCCAAACATTTGTTTAGAATCACAGGAGATCCACAAAGTAGAAGAAAATCCACACAGTATGTTTTGACTTCATACCAGGAGCAAAACAACATTTCGTCACTTGTGACCATTTTTTAGCTCTTTTGCTGTCACAAAATCCTGGATTTGTTAATAATGAGCTGTGACAGAGTTTGCTGGTACAACAAACAAAGTGACAGCATAAACAGACAAAGAAGAAATTATTCAAAATTTTAAAGTAGAACTCTATATTTTACGTATTTTATTGTATTATATTATATTATATATGTGTAATTCATGAGTGAGCAAAGTGAACCAGCAAGCCCAGCAAGTCCTGCTGTGGGGAGAGGACAGCCCAAGCCAACACTGTCTGGTTTGTCCTGTGCGTTTTCTTGGAAATCTGCTCAGCACAGCTGTGGCAATAAAGCACAGAATACTTCCCTGATCCTCGTTGTTTTGCCTGCAGATTTCTGCATACTGAGTAGAAGAAATTGTGTGATTAATGTGGCATTCCGTGTCAAGGGTAGACTGTAGATTACCGTTAAGTGCATCATTATGTTATCTTTGAGAAATTTACTAGGTTTCACCTGACAGATAATAGCTTTTCCTCTGCCAACTGAAGAGGGGAATAACAAACTAATACATGGGGTGAGCTAATATATATCAAAAGAAGTGCTGCTTTTGACAGAGAAGCAGCTCTTGCTTTTCATAGGGTTTTGAAGCAATTTTAAATTAAACTTCCTCACTTGTTTCCTTTCCAGAGCTGGGTGTGTGGGTGCAGGGCCGTGCTTGGGCGCTCCATTACTGAGCACTGGTCAGTGCAATGGCTCCAGTGTAACACATCATGGATTGTTTCCTTGCTTCTGCTCCCTGATTTGAAGTCTGAATTCCCTGTGGGCTCTGAAATATGTAACTGGTGTAGGATCTGAGCCTTGTCATCTTTTTGGTGGTGATTATTGTTTTAAACATTTCTGCCATCCCGGTGATCAGGAGCAGGTTACGCAGCAGGAGCAAATGCTTTCCAAAAACTTTCCTCCTCAAAAGCCAATGAGAGCCTCCAGTAACCACTGCTTCTGCCATGAAAGCAGAGTGAACCAGTGGTTTATTTCTGAGGAAGTTTCACTTTGTGGTATTTTCTTCAGTGGACCAGAGTCTTTTTATCTTATGGCTCTGGTAGAGATATCTGAGCTCACCTGCGGTCAGTCGTGGGCAGAGGTGGTCTGTTCATTGAGAGCCAAGGGACAGGACTGAGAAAGCCTGGCTGTAATTACTCTATTTACCTACTTGGAGTCTCCTCTGAAAAAAAATCTTTTAAATGGTTCCTGCTCCTTTCTGTTGGTCGTTGTCTGCCTTTTCACATCCTGACTGCTTTTCTCTCCCATTTTATTTCTCTTAGCAAAATGTCTATCTGTATTAGGAGCAGGTGGCTCAGTGTGACAGCCCTCTCCAGGCCCTCAGCTGTGTGAGCTCAGAAGGCACACACCTGGGGGCCTGAGTCTGTAACCAGCATTTCTTGTGTAATCAAAACTGGCTGATTTCCAAAACATTGACCTCCTGTTATTGGCATTGAAGGACTTAGCTGTTCTGAAAATCGAGTCACTTCTTTGAGTACTGGTTGTAAGTGGTATCCAGTAGATTTAAGCACGATTTTTCATCCTCAGCACTGTCATTTACCAGTCCCTTAAACAAGTAGTATTACCCACTCAAACTTCAAATTGTAGCAGAGGAATATATTTCAATTCATTCAGTAGAAGGCACTAGTGGAAAATATTACTGTGGGGGTGTTTTTAACTTTATCCAATTTTCATACCTGTAGTGTTTTTATAAGGAAACCATTAAAACATTTTACAAAAATCCTTTGCTGCTGTGGTTGAGACTATTAAGTTGTGCAGTGTTAAACAGCAACTTATTGTAAATGTTTGACTTTTTGTACTCTGTTCTCATTTTAATCAAAACAAAACAACTTCAGACTTTTGCTGCAAATCCAAACCGAAGTTGACATAACCATTATGCAGTGAAGCCGTGAAGGTACTCTGTTGTCATTTTGTCATCTTGCTTTGCATAGATTTAGCTAAAAGTTCAATTGAATGCCTGGATGTGCAGGAATTTATGTGTTCTCTACATAGGTAGCTTGCTGGAAGCCTTTGCTTTATTCTTTAATATTTATATGGACCAGGGATCATGGAAAGAGAATCATACTCAGTGGGGATCCTTCTTAAACAAAGCACCTTGGTCAATACCATGCTTTTACAGAATGGGTATTTAATATTCATTGTTTTGAGAGCTCACTTTTCCCTATAAAATAAGTAGTTTCTCTTCCCTCTGTGTTCTAAAATTTACTGTGCAGGTCATACATTCCTGAAGTTAATGGACTGATTGCTCTAGGTACCGAAATATATAAACAGTGTCAAAAGGGAAACTCCCAAAGTCCCCATGCCTTCCTCCTGTGATGTGTGTTGAAAGAATCAAGGGTAGAACATTCTGCACTGGTTTTTTGTCTGGACACATGCTCAGGCCATGCACCATTTCATTTTCTCAGTGATATAGCAGTGATATCACTGCTAGATGAGGGAGTAGGAGCTGCCTTGGCACCCACAAGAGTTATGTGAAGACTTTGCAGGTAATGTTAGCTTTTGGTTCTTAATAAAATGTGGAACTTCTGAGACACTGCATCAGATTTTAGGCCCTTGAATCATTCGGGGCTTGAGCCCTGTGAAATGTAGAGTTAAAAATTAATGATGAAATAGAAGCAGCTGCATTGGTGACTAACCAAAAGAGTATCTATGCCTTGAACAGTGAGCTTTAGTGTATGTGCCATCCTGAGTGTTGAAATCTTGCAGTTCGATAGCATGATAAGTAAATAACTGGTAAATAAATTTAGCTACAGTTGTACAAATACTGTTGATTGTCACAACCATAAGTAGTGACAATTCCAGTATGATTAGGAGTACATGAACTGTTTTTAGTGGGTTGACCAAAGCCCACAGCTCTCAGCAGCTCCTGGACACGAGATGTGTTTGCCTTAAGTGAAGTCACTGGCCAACTTTCTGTTGTCCCTGGATCCACTTGAGTCACTGTTTCCAGTGTCTCTACTTGCTCAGCTCTCTGCCTTTCCATGTACTTAACAGATAAAAATTACTGGACTTTGAATTGGGGGTAGTTGAAACTAGGGGAATCTGAATTTCACTCTCTAATACTTTTAACATTTGTGCATTATATCTAAACTTACAGATACATATGGATATATTATATCTTTTATTATATAAATAAATATTTGTTATACTTTCTGTATTTTAACTGAGATTTAACCTTAATCACAAGAAACTTCACTAGTTATGAGAAGAAACTTCATTATTATTCCATAAATAAGGGGATCATTAACCTTTGGACATTATTTAATGGTATTTATGTGGCTTTCATAGTTGTGACAATACCTGGTGCTTATGACAGACAGTGACCTTCATTTTCAGAATAACTGGTCATATAATAAACCTGAAAATTTTAACTTAAATATAATTCTGTGCCATCTACCTAATTTCAGCTAGTGTAAACTAGATGAGATCCAGGCATTTGAAAAGTAAAAAAAAAAATTATTCACTGATGTTGAGCATTTGAATCTTATTAATTTCCTTAATTTTATGTGCAGATTTCTACTTCACTTATTTCAAGGCACAGATACGACATACTTTTTTACCATTATATGTGTCATTATAACAGAATGAGTTAAATCTGTCATATCTACACTTTTGTTGCAGAGAAGCTGAACTACATCTTTTAAGCAATTCTGCAGCCAAATGCACATTTCAAGATCCTTGCTTGGGAATCCAGCAGCAAATTAAGAAATAGAGGATAAATGTTTGAAAAATACAAATTTTACGTTTCTCTGTTATTGTCTGTGAAAGCTTTAAAAAAGAAATGAAATAAAATTATCCTCCATCTTCTAAATTTGTGGGCCATTACAAAATGCAGCAATGCACAGGATGGGGTAACAGTTTTCTTGGTTTGTTCTTTTTCTGCCAAGGTTTAGCAACTTCCCCCGTGGTTAGTACAGCCCTCCAAGCAACTAATCCTATATCTATAAACTGTAATGTCAAAGGATTAAAGTCTGCCTGGGAACGCAAGACAAATCTGCTTTAGATCACAACAGTTTGGGTTCAGCTCCTAGCTGAAATATCACAAAACTACCATGTAATTTAGTAAAAGTTTTGCATTCCTATTCTTCAGCTGCTGGTTGCCTTTAATAAAAAGAGGCCCAGGACTGATTTCCCTGAGAAGGTATTTTTCTTTGTCTCAAACCAAAGTAGTATCAGCTGGAAAGTAGAAGGATTTCTGAAAATAGTTCTATATTTTATATAAATAACTTTCAAAGTCTGCTTTTAAAATTCTATAGGAAGTACAGTTTCTGATGATGGATGCATGACACAGAGGTTTCCCTGCCTTCTCACTGCCTGGCTGAACACAGTGACTTAAGGGACAGGGGGCAGTGGTGACAAGTGCCTGCCTGGCACATCCGGTGTGTCTCCTCTGGGACTTCTCCACCTCTCCAGGTGCCCCAGAATGACAGGTGTGAGGCTCTGCAAGAACAGTAACCAGGACAATCGCTGACCTGGCTTGGAGGTGTTGCTGAGGTTGTCAGTCTACAACCTGCTTCCATAAAAACTGCTTCCATGAAAAAAAAAGATGGGTCACTTTCATAGGAGATTCCTCTGAAGGAAGCAGAAAGACTCACTTCTTATGGAAGCCTGCTGCCTCCCTGAGCCTAGTTAAAGAGAAAGCTTCCCATCTTCCCACCCTGGTACAGCTCTTGGATTACTCCCCATTCTTGTTCCTTCAGGTAGACAGCAATGAGATTGCAACAAGGAGCCCAAAGACAATCAAGAGAGACTTCAGGGCTTTGGGACAACTGGCTAAGGAATCAGGAGCACAGATAGTGTCCTTCCAGCTGTGGAGAATGATGAGGGAAGAAACAGGAAGAACCAGCAGATCAATACTGACTCTCACCAGTTGTTCTCTGAGTATCCAGACATGGACAGTGAGCAGAATGAAACCCCCTTAACCTGAGGGGAAATGGTTGGTGACCTGCTACACAGCACAGACACACAGTTGTCAGTGGCCAGTGGGACGAAGGCAGTGATCATCACTCTGTATTGGTGGGCACTGTTGAGGCCATGCCTTGAGTGCTGTGTTCAGTTTTGGGCCTCTCACGACAAGAAAGACATTGGGGTGCTGGAGTGTGTCCAGAGAAGGACAAGAGAGCTGGGAAGGGCTCTGGAGCACCAGTCTGATGAGGAGTGGCTGAGGAAGATGAGTGAAGAACAGGAGTTTCAGGGGGACCATATTGCTTGCTCTACAACTGCCTGAAAGAAGGTTGTAGCCAAGTGGGGATCTGGCTCTTCCTCCAAGGAACAAGTGATAAAACAAGATGAAACAGCTTGAAGTTGTGCCAGGGGAGGTTTAGATTGGATATTAGGGAAAATTCCTTCGCAGAAAGGATTGTCAAGCACTGAATAGGCTGCCCAAGGAAGTGCTTGATTCACCATGCCTGAAGGTATTTAAATTGTGTAGATGTGGCACTTGGGAACGTGGTTGATTTGGGAATGTGGCAGTGCTAAGTTAACAGTGATCTTAAAGACCTTCTCCAACCAAAAGGATTCTGTGATTTTTTTGTATTTCCTGAATGTTTGCTGTTTGTTCTGTTAAAATGCCCAGATTTTATAAGCATCTCTTGGTGGCATTCTCTGCGTTCCATTGGAGAGCTGCTGGAACCAGGAGTGCTGCACACAGATGTAGTGGCATACAGTAGTTGAGTCTCATCTGGGAGTAAAGAAAAATACCATAAAATATATTTTAAAAAAATAATAATCTAATTTGCACAACATGTAGAATGATGTGCACTAAGCCAACATATGTAACTACATTTATTGATACTGAGTCACATATCAAGAAAGCTCAGTTGTTTCTATCGTATGTTTATACCATGCCAATGCAATATCCAGATCCTCTCTTCCTTTTTTTATTGATACTTCTGTTAGGTAGGGCTGTGTCTCTTTGAGGGTTATTCCTATATGAGTTACTTCAATTTATTTTTACTTTAGGAAAAAAGTTGCAGTTATTCTTTTAGAATATTTGCTTCATCTTAGCATTGAAATCTAACTAAGAGTTGGTAAATTAACTCACTTTTTATTAGTGTGGATGGGATTTTAATTAATTTCTTCATATTTTAAGGCTATAGTATATTATTATAAGATTAATTACCAGCTTCAGAATATGTCTATTTCATTATAAGATGTAAAAAGCAATATTTTATGCTAGTGTACACACTGTAGTGAAGGGGCTGTGTGCTTCCTGTTCTGACCAAGTTTACCTGTATTGAGCTGCAAATTGAAAACCCTGTGTGTTGTCCGTTTTTAAAGTTACCATCACAGCAGCTGGCATTTTTTAATTTGGTTGGTTGGTTTACTTAAAGAAAATAGTTTATCAGGTGAAATGAAAAGCAGTGTACTTTTCCTGATGTAAAAAGCCTGCCGGGACAGAGCAGAGGGCTCCTGCCTGCTGCCCTCTGCTGGGGTTACTCCTGCTGGTGCTTCCCGACACGTCATGATCTCCAAAGGCCACTCACCTCTTGAGTTCTACCCTGTCTTACATTAAAACATAATTTCATAACCGGGTACTTGATTGCTTCATCTTTTAAAAAACTGAACCTGGGCACACCACACAGCCTGAGGGGCAATGTGCCTGGAAGGCCAATTTCATTGTGATGGCGACTCACTCCCAGGTTGGGTGTGCCAGGCTGGGCAGTGGTGCCGTGGCCTTGCTGACAGTGGTTTCTCGTGGTCCGGCAGGTTCTGCGCTCTGTGCTGCTGTTCCCGACGATCGAGCGCATGGCTCAGTCCCCCCAGGGGAAGCTCATGACCCCCCTGCTGTGCAAGCTCCGCTACGCTCTGTACATGCCCGTGTACCTGCTCTCCTTCCTCCCCGAGGGAGTCAAGGCCTCCCTGGTGAGGTTTGCACTGCGGGGGATGAAGACCTGTGATGAGTCTTCAATAACAACGTCCATAAATCTCTTCAGTGTCGACTGCATTGGTGAGCACCTTTTCTGTGTTAAACCGTCTTTTTTATTTTTCTCATTTAGTAAATGTCGATTTAGTTTTTAATATTAAAGCATGAGTTTTGAAGAATAACGGGTCTGGTCTTTTCTAAGATTAAGACCATGGGTACAGGAAAATCTCATATGAGTAAATTAAAAAAAAATCTTAAAGGCAAAATAACAAAATATTTTCCCAAAGAATATATATTTCCTAAGCAAACTGACCTATACTACTGACGTGATTTCTCATGTGATTAAAACACTCTTTTTACAATCTACTTTATGTGACTTATGTCTGCTTACTTTTTGCATTTCATTCATATTGGATGGTGAATGTAAATCAGTAATCAGTTTCACAAAGAGTTCTTTGCATCTATTTTTTTGAAGCTGTTTTAGCTAGCTGTATAGACTCTGTCATCTGAATTGGAATATCAGTAAATTCAGAAAAGGACCTTCAGCCTACAAAGACACATACAAGTTACTTTATGCACTGAATTTCAGCACTTTTTTAGGCATAAAGAGAAAGATTAACGTTCCTCCAGTGCATATTGTGCACACATTTTGCACATTCTAGCAAGAGAAACAACTTTAAGAAGCAGAATAATTTCAGATAAATTATGTTAAGTTTAGAATGAAAACCAGAACGTGAATTGTGCTATATTCCAGGTATTTTGGTAAGTTAACAGTTTAAAATAATTTGGAATGGAATTGACGTGCTAACACAGTAATAATAGCAAGAAGGAAGTTTTGATTGCATTAATAGTAGTAAAAACACATTCCTACATTTCCAGTTGGGCTCTGTCTTCTATCAGTTAAATTTTACTTACTAATCATCCAAACAGATGTGCTGGGGTTCCTGGGATTGCAGTGAGGGGACCTTTCATGGATCTGTGGGTGTGTTGCTCTGTGTGGGAGGCTCGCTGTAGGACTATACACCGACTGAAAGCAGGATGGGCAGTGGGGTTTGTGCTGCCAGCCTGGACAGCCCCAGTTTTGTTGTACAAACCAGATGTAATGACAGTCACTCCCTTGTGGTGCCCTGTGCCTGACAAAATCAGGCTCCTGGCTGATAATACGTATTTCTGGTCAAAGTCTTACAGTTTGTTGCTTGAGTTCCTGTTAACTGATGTCAGTTTCCTGGTGACCAAGGAGAAAGCAAGCATGCTGTCATACCTACATGAGGTGTTCAAGTGTCTTCCTTTGATAGTTTTGTCTCAGAAAAAGGCATGTGGAGGTCTGTGAGGTCACATCTCCACAGGCCAGGAATCCTTCTCTGGTCCCCACAGATAAACTTTTACCTCTAAAAAACAGGTTATGCACAGCCAGGGTTGTATTGGAAATGGTCCTTGGCCTGTGTTAACCTCCAAAAAAGCATGGCCAGCCATTGTTTGTGTGTGTTGTTTGGCCCAGGTCACAGCAGTGGCAGGAATAATTTAACAGAACGGATTTTGTGTGCTCCTGTTGGAGGCTGACCCTCCGAGCTCTTTAGTCCCCAGGTAACTGAGCCTGGTTGATGTGTGCCTGTCAGCCTGTTGTAATTTCCTGTGTGCTGTGCACCACTGTCTGACCTGTGCCCTGGCTGTAAGGTAAATTGAGGCAAGAAATCAGACTGAAGGCTCTTCGCTCATAGGATGTGATCTCTGCCTATGTTCAGTTTATTGCCTGAATTAATTCTACCAGAAGGAAAACCCCTGGGAGCCAGTGTCTTGTAAAACTTGCATAAATAGGCCTTATTGATGCAACCGGTTCCTTTGGGCTTGTGATAGCATCTCTCTCAAGCAGAATTCCCCTTTGGTTTGTATCTTTGGAAACTGATGATGTTTTACAGCCCAGTGACTCAGGACCACATGCATGGATAAATAATCTTTGAGCGTCCAGATATTGACTGTTAACCTTCTGTTTTATTGTTTGAGGACAATAGAAAATGTTACCATTCAGCAAAAATTTGCTAAATCTAGCACAACAACAGAGACTGTCTTATGAGACTGCTCATCTGTGAGTTGGTGTAGCCTCTGAATTTGTGGTAGATGCTTTTCTGAACATTTCCTTGTTCCTTAATAAATTGCTTGGTATATGGCTCAGAAACATTCCGCAAATGAAGTTGTTTCTCCTCTTCAGGAAGGTTGCATGTCAACTCATTAAAAATCTACATATTGCCTTTGGCATGTACCTCTGTTGCATTACTGTAATTGTAATAAAAGCTGTGATTAAGGACAGAAAAGATGGTAAAAGTTTCCTTAAATCTAATATGTCCGTTAAAACAAACCAACCTGCCAGGGATTTGTTACCACATCCAAAGCTTAGTCACAGCAATGTTTTCTCTCCTATAAAAGGAAATAAGATTTGAAAATTTAATTAGAGCAGAACTGTAGGACCAAGTGCTTCTCTCATTGACACAGAGAGTAGAAATCTTCATTCATTTGCTGCAGGATCAGACCCTTGGCTGAAAGTCAGTGAAAGAAGAATTACATTACCTATCTGTCCCACTGTTCCAACTTATGTTTGTTCCTGCTTCTTATCCAAACACATCTTTCTGTTGTCCTAACTTCATAGTTGATGACACATAGAAGCCCCAGTTACATAGCAAGAGGAATTGTGATGACACTGTCCAGAAAGGGAACATAATAGAATGTCTTGTCCCAAAGAGGAAGCAGTACAGAAGAAGAAGAGAAAGGAGGGACTGGAAAGAAAAGGAATTTTAAGGAAGGATGGGAAGATACAGTGTATGAATAAATAATAAAGGACCCATAAGAAATAAGCAAAAGGGGCTGAAAAGACTTTGCTTACCTGGGTTAACTTCAAGCAAAGCTATCTTAGGGCAGAAAAAGCATTACAATGAACAGACAAGTATTTGGGTACTTGTATTTATGAACTTAGGAAATTAATAGACAGAAATATTGAACATTAGTGACCCTGACTTATCTGAAACATTGTCACTTTGTTTATTCAGGCTAGCAAAACAAGGCTACTCCTATCAAGCACAGTGGTAGTGGTGATTCTACAAATCATGTACAGTCCTGCAGTGCTGGAATACTTTGGCACTCCAGTGCCCTGAAATTTGTAAACATTTCTTCGGTGACAGATGCCAGTAGCAGACTTACTGTGACAGTAAACCTTTCTATCTACATGGGACAGGATTTATTGTCCAGCCGTTTGACTGGCAAACTTCCTCCATTTGTTTCTGTAAAATTTCCACAGAAGCACAGACATTACATAATGGGTAAACACTGCACAGCTTTTTCGAGAGGCAGGCTCGCAGGTCAGAGGTTAATATCTGGATGACAGGGAAGATACAGATAAGCACAATGGCAAGAAAAACCTCCAACTGGCCCAAATGAGGTGGGTGCTTTGTGATCTTGAACCTGTGACTTCCCTGGAGGAATCTCCCTGTTTGTTTAACCTGGTCGGGGAGCAGGGGAGCACCGCGGCCTGGGGCATTGGGAGGTCTGTTTTGTGCTCTTGGGGCAGGCTGGGGAGGAGGGGACTGAGGAGCCTGAAACAAGGCTTTCAGATTAGTTTAGGCTGTCACACGAGTGAAAGCTGGGAACAAGAGCTGCCTAGTTAATTTAAGCATCCAACAGAAGTTGTAAAACAAAGAATTAAGATAAAACTTCGTAGCTGTGATTCGAATTTTATCTTGTTCCAGGTGTGGAGACATTCAGATTTCAGGTGGAGTGTTTACATTTCCCTTGTTTTACAGAGGGAAAAGGGGCTATAGCAGTTTCAGGCACTCCACAGGACTGTATAGGAAGTGAGTCCCAGCTGAGGTATTGAGGCCTGTCTCCCAGCAGTAGCTGCTTCTCCCTGTCAGATGTACAGGATGACAAATTAAATCCCAGAGGTGCCAGAGGGTAAAAAGTTTTATTGTGGGATAAATTTTTCACAACTATCAAATAGCATCTGGGAGATAAATTTACATCAAAAGCCAGTGAAATGTATGCTTCCAGTTGCTATGAAAATGGAACAGAAGCTCTTACACTGATTCAAGTTATTTTAAAACTTTATCTCCAGGAAGGCAACTGGGATGTCCATTCTGGATTTGAATTATCCCAGCCTCAGGAGTTATTGTGGCTTGAGATGTGTTTCTATTCCAATTCTTTTTATTTATCAGAGAGATTTTAAATGCGACATTATGGGTGGTCTTCATCTGGTCACTGTGGACATCATGCTGTCTGAATAGCTGGCATTAAAGCAGGAAAGGTGAATCACACCCTGCAGATGACTGATGCATTTTACTGATCACAGAGGGACTCTCTACTAGAAACCAAAAGCAGAGGAGATAAGTGCCACTCAATATCTACTGACTGTTCATTTTGCTTCAGATAGCAGAAAACAATATGTTCCAAATTTTCCATGCAATTTTTACCCTTGCTGCTAGGACAGTCAGGTATCTCATACTTTGGCTGCATTAGAATTTACAGCTGCTGCTTTCTGGTGAGTCCTGTTGTTTGTTTCCTGCCTTCTTTGAAAACTCATTTTACATTTCCACCTCGGTTTCCTGACAAGTAAGATGGGAAATTTTTTTAAATTCTTTTTCTGGGACTGAAGTGCTGTGGAAATACCAGTCTAACCAAAATACTTGGGTAAGGACAGTGCATGATGTTGTGTTTGTGGAACTCAGTAACATGTCCCGCTATTCTGCTTATATTTTTCAGAGATAAAAACCAGTGCTTAAGGTATTAGGTAAGCACTTGATAAAAAACTTCCCATGAAATGGTGAAATAAGAGGTTTTGCTCCTGAAAAAATATTTTTAAAAGCTGTATAAATGCAGAGCTAAAATTTTGTTTACTTTTCTTTCTTGTTTTGCTTTTCAAATTAAAATGCAACAGAAGTTATGATGAGCACATCAAAACTCAGGACAGAAGGCATAGTTCTTTTGATTTTTGTTTTATGGAACAAAATCAAAAGAGCTCTGCTTTCCGTGCTGAATGGAGCAAAACCCGTCCATTGAAGCATGCACAGCCAAGGAGGATATGAACATTATATACTCATATAGGTTTTGTTATTTCAAATGCTGTACCAGCATGTTTAAAAAAGAACCCAGTGGTCAAGACAAGGGGTGAGCTATTGGCCAGCATCATATACCTGATCAGAAGCAGAACTGTACATAGACCTGCATCCCAGGGCAGCAGTTAATGTACTGAACCTGCCTACCAAGTAGTTTAACCTAAAAATATATATGTATATTAGTCATGAGCAGCTTCCCCAAACCACACTGGCCAGACAGGCTGGTACATGCAGTGCATTTTAAAATAGAGACACAAACTGATAACTACAAAGGATTTCAGGTAGAACCTTGCAATCTCACACCTACATCTTTCATAGTGGGCAGGACAATAAAAGCTTTCCCTACCTCCTGGACACTGGGCAACTGTGCAGATGTTTGAACCCAGACCAGGTCATTTTCAAGTTGGTTTTCCAGGCTGATAGAAATCTAAGCCCTGGTAGGAAAAAGTGATTGCTTTGTTTGTTCTGATGAATGTACATTTTAGAGAACTTCTGGCTACAATGCAGAAACCATTTCAAGGATGTTTTATATTTAAATATGTATAGAATTTCAGACTTAATGGATAGCCAGACAAAATTTCATGGTGAGACAGAAAGTACTGACATGGTACATACATTCCATCTACATAAACTAAACCATGTTACATCTATGCAGCATAGTAGAGTATATCACAGGTGGGCAAAAACAACGGAGCTCAGCAGGTCTTCTCTCTTCCTATGTGCATTCTTTGATGCTCAGTGGGACAGAAGGAGGTCAAAGATGATACAGCAGATAGTCTCTCCCTCTCACTAATATCTGATTAATTAGGCTTCAAGAGAAGTCTGTCCTGAAATCAGGTAGCTCTACAGCTGTCTCCTGCAAGATGTTTTTTGCCTCTCTGAATTTGCTCTCTATATTTGCTCTGCCAGAAGGCTGCTTTAGGTAGCCCAGCAGCCTGGCCCAGTGTGCAAAGTCCTCTGTTCCTGCCACATTTCTCAGCAGCCTCCTGTGTGCTGTCACAGTTGAGTCCTATCCACTTCTGACATTTTAAGTGATGATCGTAATATGTATTTCTGCAAAGTGTTTAAGAGCGTGTTTCCTTACCTGTGGAAACACAGTAATATTTTATCACCTGCTTCTCAGGAAAAGGGGCCAAAGAATAACAGTCTTTAATATTTTCATGTTTCCTTTGCTACTGTTTATTTTCCTGTGTGATGCCTGACTAAAATGTTTGTTTAATGTAGTCGGACAACTCACCTTACCAAGGCAGTACTTAAGCTGACGGAAAAACCTCACATCTGTTCTATTCTTTCTGTGCATGAATAAACTTTTCCTTATTTCAGAGTAGGATGCTCATATTAAATTACTGAAGGAAGGCAATGACTTTTATGTATTTATAGTCCTATTTATTTATTGAAGTCAATCTGCTTCATAATTTACCCCATTTCCAAAAGAAAGAAAGATGTTTAATGAGGACTTTTATTACTTGCAAAAGCTTTTACTTTCCTGTGAAAGCCTTATGAAAATAATGGTAATAATGTGGAAATTTCTCATTTCGTCTATTTCTGTTAATTATTCCTCTTTTTCTTTGGTGGGGGAAAACCCAACATAAAAAATTCCCATCATAAATATTACTCATAAGGCGTGAATGTTTTGGTAGTGGAACTGCTGATCACTTCCATGAAATGTGAGGCACAGTTGGGATTTGGTTGGGGAAGGGGAGATTGTTTATTCACCCCTGGTGAGGTTTCATCCCCAGGGATACGATTTACACCCACAAATTTGCAGTGGGTCTAATGATATGTTGCAAATGGCATGAAAAAGGAAGAGGTAACATCAACAAAGCAGAAAGGATGTTGAAAATAAGTATATGCCAGTCAAGTGCTACCAGCTATAGTTGCTTTGTGTTAAACTATGCCAAACAGTCATCTGCAAATTGGCACTTTATTTTTCCTGGGCCCAACACAAAGCCCCCTGAATTCTGGGGAAGGACTCCCTTCAGCAGTAGTCTCATGGCCTTTTGAGTCAGAGGTGTCTGCCAAAGCTCCCCCAAGGAATATCTGAAGTAGAACTCCTGGCTCTGTCATAACTTGTGTCTACTGCTTAGAAATTTAGCTTGATTCATCGAACTCCTTCATCATGCAGTACCAGCAAAGCACTTAAACACATACTAAATCCATACCCATGGGTAAACTCTAGACATTTGTGTCTTGGAATACTTTTTTTTTGAACATGACATTTACAAAGCTGGTAATTAATGTGACTCCATGTGACTGAAGGGAACACTGGCTCAGATGCAATTCCTATGATCAGCTAAAACAATATGGAAATCCAGTTTGATGCTGTTCCTTGTTATGAAGATGTCCACCAGCACTCACTAATTTTTTAATGTGCCAGTACTGACAAGGAGAAAATTCCTACAGAATCTTCATGGATCTGGGAAGGAAATCCTGACCTTCTTAAGCAAACCCAGTGGCACAAGAGATTGCTTGCTGCTTAGTGCAAAGGTCAGTTCTATTTAAAATGAGCTTTAAAAATAGTGGATTATGTTTCTGAAGTATAAAGTGGTATAAAGTCCACCTTTCTTATCAATCAAAGCCACTCCACTTGAAAAAAGGTTCACCTTTTTCAAAGGATAGATGGTCCATATGCTGAATTTCATGAGGCTTCCTCAAGAAAGAATCAGCACCAGCTCCCAGTCCAGAAGGGCAATTAAACTGACCTCCATGTAGCTACTCACAGGCTAGACCCCTGTCCAGCAGAGCAGGGTAATCCCATGGAGCTCAGGCAGGAACCACAGTGTAGAGATGCTGAACTGCTGCAGAGAGTGTCCATCCTGGTCGTTCCCTATGGACTGAGCAGCACCTGCAGCAGACCCTTCTGTGCCTCTCTTGCAGGGTAAGAGCAGATACTTTCCATGACCAAAGTCTGGACCCTGGCAGAAATCCCAGCATCACAGCCATCTGCTGCGGTATGTGAGAGCTTAAGCTGGAGATGAATTTTTCTACCTAAGGGATAGTTCTGTCATTTGAAGATGGTGGGAGTTGTTCCAAAGTAACTTCGGGCAGAATTAAACCCGTGGACATTTCAGTTTCCATCACACACTCCACTTCATCTGCACATGCTTCATCACACAAAGTAAATGAGTGGTTTTCGCACTCTCTGACAAAGCATCTATTGTTTGTAAAGCACCTGGGTATAATTGTTGAGTAACTTTTTATTTTTGCTTTTAGCCTCTACTCTGCTTTCTCAAGCACAGCTGACTGATTTTCTTGCATAGTTCTGATCTTCCTGCAACTGTAGTTGCGGATTGGAGAAGCTTGTTTGTAACAATTGCAGCTGTTTCTGCCTATTCATGTCCATCATGGTTATACATTAACTGCTATGTTTGCATTCTAAATTCAAGTGTAAACTTAAGCAGACCCCAAAGTCAATGTTTATATCTTGTAAACCTCTAAACATCAGCATTTTATCTAATGTGTGTGTGCATGTGTGGAAGTACATGTTCCTGCATTAGTCATCCTTGATACAAAGCAGTTCCTTCTGTTTGATGTTTTAAACAATAAGTTATACGATATTTCCAAGATTGCTGTTGGCAATAATTACCGGTAGAAAATATGTTTTCCCCATAGGAAATTACAGTGCTGTTTGGTATTATTAGTTCTTACCACTGTTTTCTGACTCCTTCAGAGGAATGACAGAGATTGCTTCCTCAAGAGCAAAGGATAAACTGGAAATGAAACTAATGTTACACTTTCCTGAAGAACCTTACAGTAAGACAGGCAACTTACCAAGGAAAAAATGTGACCAGATAGTAGTATATTTCTTGAGGTAAACTTATTTCCAAAAATTCTGTTAACTTTTTGTAGAACATTTTGATACAAACGTAGCATTTATTCTTTACTTTGCAATTTAAGCAACTTTGCTTTAGAGTTTCTAGGACTTTTGAAAGAGTATTGCAGCATGTCAAAGTACAGATGAGCTCTGCAGCACATAAAAATCACAGACTCACAGAATGGTTTGTTTTGGAAAGGACCTTGAAGATCATCCAGTTCCAACCCCCCTGCCATGGGCAGGGACACCTTCCACTAGAAAAGGCTGCTCAAAGCCCCATCTAACCTGTCCTTGAACACTTCCAGGGATGGGGCACCTACAGCTTCCCTGGGCAACCCATTCTAGTGTCTCACCACCCTCACAGCAAAGAATTTGTTCCTAGTATCTGATCTACACTTGTCCTCTGTTGATTTAAAGCCATTCCATCTTGTCCTACCACTCCCTGCCCTCGTAAAAGTCCCTCTCAGCTCTCTTATAGCCCCATTAGGTACTGGAAGGTGCCATAAGGTCTCCCAGAGCCTTTTCTTCTCCAGTCTGAACAGTCCCAGCTCTCTCTTTATAGGAGAGTCTTTGCCAATAATTATCCCATTGATGTCAAATTATTTCTTGTAGTCTCTGCTTGTAGTCCCTCAGAAGGACAAGCAAAACTCTGTGTGCATATGTGTAACTCAATGTTCAGCAGTAACGCATTTAGAAATAAACTGTAAAATATGTGGAGCAAAAATGTTCTTTTTCCTGATAGCCTAAGTAGCCTATGAGATGCTGAAGCCAACTTGACTGGGACCTTTAGCACTCCCATGCAATATAACTCTATCTTAGATGTAAAAAAAAAGATCCAGTCAGCCCTCAGGACTCTTTCCTTTGGCTACAATTACTGGCAAACTAGCAATTTCATTGTATATTGTATTATTTACCTTTACAGAGGCCAGGATTAGGAATTTAAAGTTGTCATTTTGCATATTTAAAAGTATTTCTGAAGCATTTTGTGATAACATATTACTGTGAAATTGTCCTGCTGCAAGGCAGATTTACTAAGGGAGGCATCAGTGAAGTGTTTGGGAAGAAAGAGACTAAGAATTTGTGGAGGTTCTGTGGGAGTCTCTTGTGTGACAGAAGAAAGCATCACTTAAGGCTTTTCCATGTCAGTACTGCCAGTAACTGACAAAAGATGTCCCCAGTCTCTGCTGTGGTCCTTAGCCAACACAAACAAGAGTCTAAAGTAATAGAAGTAATAGAAATTAAATGGCAAGTAGTGAAATAGCAGATTAATTCTGTGAAAAATTTGACAGTAAATGATAGTTTTGTATGTCAGAGCATCAGAACTGTCCTGGGAAGCCACGGTGTCAATATGGGAAAGAAAAATGTATGGAAACAAACTATAGAGAGTGAGAGACTAATGACAGAATAATGAGGTCGCTTGTTTTTTTCAGGGCATAAGACTTGGCTATTAAAACCACTCTGCTTCCTCAAAAGAATATTTTCGAGTCTGCACAGAGGTTGGAGCACTTTCAGTGTCATGGGAGCTTTGGCTTCCTTAGCCATGAAAAGGTGATTAACATTGAAACATTTAGTAAAGGAGGCTTGATGATGAATTCAAGGGAAAAGATAAAAAAACCCTCTGTATCACTATGAGCAAATTTGTGTTCATGAATGATCTGAAATTATGGTGGAAAAAGAAACTCATAAGGGACAAAAGGCCTACTGGAAGATGGTAGATGAGGCAGGTGATGTGCAGGTCATGTAAATTTCTAAAGTATGGAAAATAAAATAGCATTGCAAACCTTCAAAAAACATCAAAATTATTAGTTAATTGTCTTAACAGACAGAGGTGAAAGAACTGGCAGAGTTGGAATATTGATATGAAGGGAATAATACACTTGGGAAAGAAGAGCAGGGAGAAAGGAGGATGGATGGATTTATCTTTGCATCCACAGATTAAAGACAAGAGACTTGTTGAATATTATGTCCACCAGAGCATGACAGATGGTTTTAAGGGACTTCTACAAAAATTTGGAGCTATCCAAAGTGCAGTATGTAATGTTCTTTATGGTTGTAGAAGAGGAAATCCACTACACAGACTGTTCAGCTACTTCTCACAGTGCATTATTTTACATATATAAAATATATATATGTAATAGAGCAGAGAAAGCAATTGGCAGAGAATATATGGCAGTTTGATACAGAGCATTTGAAGACAAGAGGCAAATTGGCTGCATATTTTCACAGAAAGGTAACACCTGTGCTAGAACAGAGATACTTCACACGTTTACAACATAAAGCTCTGTTCATTCACTAATCCCCTTAAAATCCTGCCATAGTCAGTAGAGAAATAGGTAACACTTGTATAATCTGTCTAAGTCAGTACTTAAGGATGAGATAAACTGTCTACTCTCCTCTGACTGTGAAGAAAGAAAAATTAAGCTTTAGATAGACACATTTAATCAGATGAATCCTATGACAGGTATAAAATAGAATTGTTTAGACTGAACAGGGAACAACTGAAGGACATAGAGTTTTCAAGTAAAGGGCAGCAGTTTAACTTACATGTCCATGGTGGATGAGGTAATATGTAATGGAGTACGTTGCAAAAAAAGTGATTCAGATTAGATTTTACTTAATGATATGAACAGAATTCTAGATGAGATTTCCTATGAAGATAATGAAATTTTCATCATGTATACTTTGTAATGAAGGATGCACAGATGTCTGCTGAAATTAACATAGTATATCATTGATTCACCTTAAGAAAAAGAGACCAAAGGAGACTCCTTCCAGCCCTGTAATGTCATGCACACTGATTAAATATACAAGAGTAGCATAGAGAATTTCAGAACCCTTAATGAGGGACACTTTACCATAGATGAACCAAGCAAAACAGATGAACAAATGCAATACAGAATGATTGAGGAAACCCAAATACAGGTAAAACATGCCTAATGTCAGACATTAGTTAAAAGCAAATCTGAAAGTTCATAAAATGTGGTCTTATGGAATGTTCAAATGAATCTGCTTTCTGCAGAGTGAATTCAGGATGCAGAAATGTTATAAAAGGACCTGCAGAGATAGATAGGTTACCTCTGAAAATCAGCTGAATATAGCATGGTAGCACTGGAGTATGATCATCCATACTGCTAAATTATTTATGAATTCTGGTATGGTTTTAGCCTTTGCCAATTAGTATTCTCCTTGTATTCAGGCACAGTTGAGTTAGCACTGCTATGCATCATCCCCATGAGCAGTTTGGGTAGAGAAAGAATCTAATTCTGTGGAAACAAGCCATTCTATTCCACTTGGCCTCAGAGTCTCAGAACACTTCCTGGCTCCTTTTCATACAGTGGTGCAGATATAGCCTATATTTGTACCTGCAAAAGCAACAACAGTTTGCTTGTTGAAAACAGACTGTGGAAGTTTGACTTCACAATTGTCAAAGAAGAAGCTGAGAAGGTGCGTTTTGTGTTGGCAGAAGGATAAGATAGACTAGGAGAGGCTTTTTACAAAGCTGTTGGTCAGTGAAAAGACAGAGAGCTATCAAAAGCAAGCCAGTGTGGAAATATGTGCTTTACAGCCTGACGTTATTGAACAATTGAGTAGATTTTTCTATAACCAATGAGTACTTGATGAAAGTACAGTGAAAGGTACCATCATTTTCCAAACCATCAAGCCATGTCTGGGAGAATGATACTATGCACTGTTAAGAACAAACCTTTAAGTCTCTAATGTCAGAGAAGGACAAACTAACGAAGAGCTTTGCTCAGACTTTATATAAGAAATGTGGAATGAGTAATTTGTACCCACTCTTCAGTTTTTTATATTGAATCTAGTAGAACTGATGTTCAGTACTTATAATAATACAGTACTAAACGAGAAGGTTGTTTTCTTACGAGATAGTGACAAATATTGCTAAAAAATTAGTTCAAAATTGGATTAATATAATCACCATCATACTGAGATATACTATTGACTTACATAGGAAATAACAGCTGGAAGTGAGGCCCAAGGTCCATCTTGCCTGGTCTCTAATTTCCAACAATAGTCAGAACAAAATGCTTCCAAGAAATGGGCAAAAACTCTGCAGTAGAAAAGTCTGCCAGTTAGTAAAGGCACTGTTCTTTGAGGTAAAGGCTTAAAGATCTGACGCTTTTGTAGTTACAGTATGTAGCTATAAATTCTTTATGAGAATTCTAAATATTTCTTGAATTCCAATGTCTTTGTCCTCTCTTACTAATTTCTTGGCCCTGAGAGGTTCTTACTGTAATGGGTTGTATCCTGTGTGGTGTAAAATGGCTTTCCTTTCACATGTTGTTCAATGTCTTAATATTCCTTTATATTACAAATGATTTGCAAAAGATTTCTTGATAATTCAAGAGTTCTCTTCTAGGCCTGGTTGCACTTCAGGTTTGTGGCCTTTAATCAGTAGTGAGCTGTCTTTCATTAAAGGCCTCAAACACAAGGGAGAACAGAGACCAGCTGGAAAGTGTTGTTTTTCTGAAGAACAAATGAATAAACTGAGTGACATTCAACCTAGAAAAACAAAGCTAATAGAATACACAAGAATTTTTTTTGAAGTATGTAAATCATAGGTTGTCTGTCGTTGGGGAACAGAATTAAGGGAGCCAGAAGCAGTGGGTGGGTGAGGGTGACCAGGAAGGGTCATAAAACTTGTTGTGCTGCAGAATCTCAGGATACCTTACAGAAATACTAAGAATACCCACAGCCTGCACCATCACAAGGGGATCACTGATCTCCTCCAAACCCCTTCAGTTCTAGCCAAAGAAAATTTATTCAATTTTTGGTGAAAAAAAGACAATATCTTAGTATGTGTGACCTTCTCAAAACAGTGTAAGGTGTCTCTCCACTCTGTATTCATCTGCTTGAGGGGTTGGTTGATCTGAGTAGTGGTACCAGATTTGCATTTGGGAGGCATCATGAAGTCAGGGCCATGTTCTTCTTTTCCTCTGAATTTGTCGACTCTAGAAACTCTTACAGTGTATTCTTCCAGAGTTGATGCTGCCGAAACTGTACTATCTGGACCTTGAAGTAGAAATTTGCTCTGTTTCTCCCTATATCCATTCCAGAGCTAGCTCCTACTAACTTATAAAATAGAACAATATTTTGATGTGTGGGACTTAATAAATTTACACCTACAGCCACAATCTTGTTGATAGAGTCAACATAATCTAAAGCCAGCAGCAGTAGGGAAATGAAGTGAGCTCGGGTAAGTCTTTGTAGTCTTGTGTTTGTCTGATGAACAAGCTATTAAAGAATGTGTGTGTGCATCCATTAAATTGTCCAGATTGGGGCTATCTTCACAACCACTCATTTTTGTTGGAAAAGGAACTATTCTGATAATTTCCTGAAAATCATTAGGCAATGAAGTTGAAAAGGATTTTTTTCCCTTGTTATTGTCCCTTGTTTCATTAATATGGCATCTCTTTCTGTCTATTCTTTTGATCACAGTAAATTAATTTCCTTAGCCCAGCAAAGAACACCAGTAGCATTTTTATGTAATTAATATACAGACTACAGAGCAAACCACTCAGAATGAGCTCTAGACACGGAACTACAACGCAGAGCTTTTTTTCAATTAATCAAGGGCATATATATCTCTGAAAGTTTACCAGGATTAAATCAGAAATATATAACCTTTTCTATTTTATGGATACCTGTGCCATGTGTAAGTCGTTTTTATCAAGAATTGTTTCCATAAAGACATATTTCCAAATCATCTTGAATTTTCTCAAGACAACACAGTGTGACCCCTCAGTTTTTAGTGTGAGTTTATGATTAATTTAGCCCTAATCTAATATTTTTCTTCCAAATAAGCAGGCAAATCTTCTTTGGATATTCAATAATCAAGCAAGAATTTTAAAGACTTGAGGAAAAACATATATTTCAGTCCAAGTACAGGGAAATCTCTGTATTGCTTCAAGAATCAAGTATGAAGTTTATCTGTCCTGAGTTAGAAATGTGTTTTTTCCCTGAAACTTGCACAACTTCCCAAGTTCTAGCATAGATCTCTTGATACTCATAGAGTCAATGGACAAGAAACTGGTTTAGAATATAGTTCTAAAATATTTAGAAAAAAAAAATAATAATGCTAGGCATGCATTTCTTAAAAATCAGGAAATTATCTATTTCACACATTGTTTGCTTGGCTACACTGTGGGCTGTATCAATGTGTTTGAAGTTCAGCTCAATAGATACAGGTATCTGTCTAACAACTGGCAGCCTGAATTGGTGATTAAATAACCCAAACCACTGAAAAGCTTGATTGATTTCAGTCATTATTGTTCGTGAAAACTAATAATTTAGCTGAAGGATATTAAGTCCTTGCTGTGACACTTTGGGTTAAACAGCTACCAATGATATAAAGCACTCTATTCTTTTCTGGATCTTTGATTTGAGTCCAATCAGGGTTCCTCTATCACAAAACTCCCACAAGTAAATCAAACACATTTTGGCACAGTTTGTCGTCTCTGCTTAGCAAATGTATGAGACTGAACTGACACTGATCCTTAATCACCTTTAATCCATGGAGAGGGAATGATCCTACCAGGGCAGGAAAAAGGTCACTGGCAGGATCATGGGGAGAAGCTAAGCTGGCAGTAAATTTCATAAGCCTGACCTGGGAATAAATGAGGGACTTCCATTTGCAAGGTAAACTGTGTATATGAAAGATCTGCATATGAAAAGTTACAGCATTTTAAGAAGGTATTTATGTGTTAAAAACACAATAAACGTGGTATTTGTCTATTTAAACTTTAATTCACTTTTAAGCTCTAAGGCCTAATTGTTTATGATAGTTAATTAACACTAGCTTATTTCGTTATTAAATCTTGGTGACCTGGTTATGAATTACAAGGGGCATCAGTAACTTGATATGGAATAGAATGTAATAAAACTACTTTGGGGTTCTATAGCTGTCACCAGGTACCTTGGCCAGTTTCTGTAGGTTTGCAACCAGATTTTTTGTTTGTTTTGTTAGAAATAAACCCATATGAAGGAATATTTACAAAGGCCATGATACTGGAAAAATTCATGTTATAAGCTTCACTTTCTGTGCTTTGGATTATCCCACTGACTCAGGCTGACTCATCATGCATCAGTCCACTATATGCAAAAATACAGATTTGAAGGAATGGGCTTATACCATAAAAATTAAGAACAAAGTCCACTTAAATTTGCTTTAGGCTGTTAAATCAGATCAACATATTGAATAAGCAAAAAGATGTTTACAGGAAAAGCTAAAGAGTTTCTATATGTTCTTTTCCTAGAAATCCTCATCTGGTTCAAAGCCAAATCCTTAGCAGCCTGTTTCCTAGATAGGAATTGAGAGTGCAGGGGCACTGGACTTTTGCCTTCCAGGCAAAGGATTAAAAAAAAAAAAAAAAATTTATTCTTTTCTTCTAACGTCTTTTCAGGAGAGAACTGCAGTTTATGTACCCTCAAGGGTAGAGAGATGGCTTCTTAAGTCACATCCCTGCAAGACAGGATTCAGGATTTAACTCCTGCCTTGATACTGCAACCCAGTGAAGAGCTTTCAAGCCACTGTGTCTGTCTGTGGCTGGAGTTGTGGAGCACTCACACTCGTGTCCATGAGAACGCCCTCCTCATTTCAGGGTCTGAATATCCAAGTTACCAAAAGAACTGATGAAAGTGGTGTTCATCTCATTTACACGTCCCATCATCGCTGTACTGCGGTGGGGTTCTTCAGACACTGAATGTTCTCATGGTTTATAGTCCCTCAGTTAGCAGGGTAGACTGGCTTGCTTTTGGGAGGAAGCTCTAGAAGTGCATAAAGTGCATAACTTCTCATAAAGCTCAGGCAACCACTGCATACACCTTCATTTTATAGCAGGATCACATTATTTCAGTTGAGCTAAATATCAGTTAGGGACTGAAGGAAGACACACCAATCTCAAACTACAGGACAGTTCTCATCCTTCAGAGTAACACTGTCATTTCAAACATTCCTCTAAAAGCAAAGAGGCAACATATCATATGCAGAAGTGTGTGGGTGCAGCATTAGGTCCTCCAAGCCTTATGTGTTGGCTTCACTAAGAAAGATTTTGAGTTCAACAAGCACAGTTTTCTCACAGAGGCATGTTTTGACTTTGAGTACCTTCAGACTAACCCTTCGCTCTGTTTTTGAGGTTTTCTTCATTGGATAGCTGTAAAGATTTTGTTACTTGATTACTGTAAAATGCAGTGTTCAGGGTAGTGGTGGGCAGTTCTAAGGGAACGTGATAAATTTGGCTCTGTAAACTTCATTATTGATAAAGAAATACATTTTTCAAGGACTAATTAACAGACATTTTTACACAATGTTTTTCACTTGCAAGTATTTTTTAGGCAGTCTAAAAAACACACTTCATTGTCATAGCAGCCTGAAGCATGTTTCTAAAATGAGAAAACTGAGACATAGAGATTTTGTAATTTGCACAGGCTCTCAGGGGATTTCGGTGATAGTTCTGAAAAATTCCAGGCCTCTTGACCTTTCGTCCCACAGTCTTATCTTTCACAAGTAATGATTTTTCAGAATACTAACTTCAGTCTTCTTTTACCTTTACTGAACCCTGGATATTTCCTTGGTGAGTAGTGAGAGTGGTGAATGCCAAACAGATTGAAGCTACACACTCAGCCTAATCCAGCATGGACACTGAGGTCACAGCTCCAGCAGGGCTTCCACACAGCCCATTCATTATGTGCATTCCTTATGTTTGCATTTTGAGCCACGGTTCTGCAGGTTGCTGGATGTGCCTTATTTTGTGCAGTGACTGGTTCTGCAGGTTTGGGTGAAACAGCTTCACACAGGAAGTTCAGCATGTGGGCTCTACATTGCATTTTATATTCTACTTCAGATCACAACAATGAAACCCAATAAATACTTTTTCCAGAACTCTTGGTAGTGATTCTGAGAATCTCTAGAGGTTTCCTGCTAAAGTAAGCATTGGCATAGGTTGGAAATCTTTACAGAGACTGTAACACCAGGTAGCAAACACTGAGAAGGTGATCTCACAGGACAACCTTCCTCTCCAAAACGTAGTGAAAGATTTCAGAGGCCATGCATTTTGTGTCAGCTTCTCATTGTGCCCACTTAACAACCTGGTTTTCAGAGCTGTTGAAGAGCTCAGAGTAACAGTCCTTGAGAACCTTTTGAGATGACTTTCTAATTGCACACAAAAGAAGTAAGTTCTGAGTTATTTCCTTAGAAAAAGCTGCTTGGTATTCATGAAATAAGCAAACAGAACAAGTTTTTTGAAAAGCAAAGAACTAAATATTCAAAAAATGCCAAGGTTAGCAGAGTATAGCATTAGGAAATAGCAGAGAGATTTCACCCTGAACTTGTGACTTAGCTTTTGAGAAAAATAGCTTTTCTGAAGAAGCCCAGATTGACATTCCACAGCAACAAGAGAGAAGGTTACTGTTCCTGCTTTATAATGGTATATCTTTAAATGTAGCTTTCCACAGACATTAAACACCTCATAGTAATGTGGATTAGAGGTAAGCAGTGAATTTATAATATTTTGACCTTAATAAAAATGTTTACAGTGTCTCCCATTATATTCTAATAAAGTTTGGGAAATATGACATACCTGAAGCACCTACTAGACAGATCTATGACTGCCTGGAAAATGGGATGCAGGAAGATTTTTGAAACTGGAAAGATGTATCTGGTGGGGTTTTGTAACAGTCTTATGTTCATTCCTTTAGTATTCAGTAGCTTTTAGGGATGTGACCAGCAGAACACAATGTGTGTGTTTGTTGAGGTTACAGAAAGCACTATGCTAAAATACGCTGCAGATGTGCTAGAGAGGGACAGGATCAAAGTGACCTTCACAAGCTAAGAGAAGTGCTGGGGGGCAAGGAGAGGAGAATGCTGTCATTAGTTAAAAAGCCAAGTTGTTCTTTACATGAATTTCTTACAGGGGTAGTAAATTACTGGTTAAGGAATAGTTCCAGAAGAAAATATCATGGGAATATTGTGGGTCGCAAATTTATTGTGGGTTAACATGTTGTAAAACGAGGCATGATTCTCATGATACATATGAAGAGGTACAAGGGCTGAAAGATCTGCAGCTCTGGTGTTGAAGAGGGAGAGACACTCTGGCATGAGCTGAAATCCTCCATCAGTAAAATTCAAGATGAGCCACTGGCCTATCCACAAGAAACCAAGGAAGAATAGTAGCAGATGTAGAGAATGGTACCTAAAAGGTGAGGTTGATGTAAGTATAAGTTATCTGGCCTTTGAAGAGATTCGCCTTAAGATTAATTCTATTAACTGTGTTTACAATTAGAGGAGAGCTCAGGGCAACACACTTAAAGTGAATGCGTCAAATATGTGTGTGGATCAGTTTCCTGTGGCAACAAGGTTCATCATTAATTGCATATGACATCAAAAAGTATTTCCTTTTATTGTTTTGTATTTAAATGTATTGTGCTCTAAGAGAGGGAAAACGAGTGTGTCATGAAGTATCATGAACATGGTGACAACAGATCTTTAATTGTATTTCTTTGATTGTTTTCCCCACCCTTCTCAGTTTTGCAGTGTCCCTGAGGGGTTGTGGCTGTCAGCATACAGAATATACGGTTCTTCAGGTGTGGTCACATGGTGTCATTTCTGTAGTGGTACTGCAGAATTCTGTGTCATCCTCCTCCTACTATTTATGAGACTTAGTACATGGTCTGATTGGACTTTTGAGTTAATGCAGATAGTGAACACGAGTCATCTTGGGGATCTCTGGATTCCAATTACATTCTTTGCATTGATTTATAAGCTTGTAATGGAAAAAAATAATCTGGTTTTTTTTTTTGTTTTTCTTCCTGCATGTCTCTTGATTACCATTTCTTTTTGAACTTCATTTATATATTGATTTTTTTTTCCCCTCTTCTCATTGGGTTTCTCACATTTTCACTGCCTGTTCCTCACAAACTGACTAACATCATGTCCTGTGTAAATGCTGTCAACTAAGTACTTATCCATTTACCAGATCATTAAGAAATAAGATACTCAGTGTTTTAATATTGAGCTGGACTAGAATCTTAGGCCAGGATTCATTCCACCTCAATTTAGGAATTTAATTCAGATTAAGGTCTAAAGTTTTTATCACTGAAAAGAGGGTCATCTTGAGAAGTGATTTAATCCATTGCAGAAATGATCAATTTGCCAGGTGTGTTGAGTGATTATTTAAGAGATTTTAAAATTTCAAATTGTATTATTTTATTATTTTTAAAATTGTGGTGAATCTAAAACTTCTTTATTGTTATGAAGACCAGATTATCTAAGCCTATTTTTTTATTTGCTTCCAAACTTCTTATCATATTACAACCTTTCATTTTACTGATGTTTAGTTCCAGCCAAAGTTTGTTGTATCATATGTGAGAGAGTTTTTTAAAGACCTGTAATTTTTGTCATCTGGTTATGCATACTGAAGAATTTACAGATTAGTAAAATCCTATTTTCCTTTGTAAAATCAGTAGTAATTAGATAGTTTTTTCTACTCCCAAAGCCATTGGACAGGGTGATTCCTGTGTAGCAAGATTGTTATGAACTTAGCAATTCTCTATTTAGAGTTCTATCAATCCCTTAAATATACCTTCTAGGCATGATACATTCTGTATTCTCCACTGTTGCTACTTCTTGATATCTCATGATTCAAAGAGAAATTGTTATTACCAGAAAAAGAATGTAGAGAGCAGAAGCCTCCTGAATGTATTGAACAAGAAAGTTGGATGCCATAAAGGAAAGTCATTTATCTTCCAAACAGCGTCATTCTCTTCTTTAGCTGCTCCCTTAGCCTGTACAAATTCTGTTGTCGGCCTCTTCTTTCTGATATACCTAAGGAATATTTTATTGTTTATTTTTAAATCCTTTAATGTTTGTTCTTGGAAACCTACTTTTGCTCTTTGCAATTTCCTCTTACTTAACGCCTGCTGAAGTTTTAAGTTCCTGTTTATTGGTTTCCCTAGGATCATGTTTCCAAAATTTGAAGGATTCCTGTTTGGTTGAAATAGAGTCTTGAACCTTGCTGTTCATCCGGTTTAGCTTAATCCTGCCTGCCTGGTTCCCTTTCTTGCACAGTACCCAAACCTTCAGAGACATTTCCTTTTGAAGTACTGCCCTTATTGCTTCTGCTGTCCTTTGGTTTTACTTTTAGGATCTCTATGACTAATCTCAGTTTACTGCGTGTGTGAATTTCACTCCAATTCTTATTATTTACTGAAAAAACATACAAGCCTCCCAGAACTATGAGCCGACCACACCAAGAACAGGAGCTAGGACAGAGGAACCAGGAAGATGGGAGAAGGGGAGCAGGACAGTACTCACTGTTCCCGCTGTGTGACTGAAGTGGGGATGGAGAGCTGCCTGCAGAGTCCCAGTAGTGTTGAATCTGCCAAGTTCTGCACTGATGGCCACTGGTATTGTCATTCCTGCCCTCACCCACTGCAGGTACTGCCAGGTAATGCAGAAGCTCTGACTGCCCATGTGCTCTCTGCTGTGGCCTGCTGACAAGAACTGCATTCTGGGCTGGAAAGTAGAAGTCTACATACTGAGATCCTCATAGAGTGCATTTGTTACAAGTCCTGTTGCCTCAGGTACCCTGTCCAGTCCAGGCTCTTGCACTTAGGGCTTTGTCAAATCTAAATCTCGTGAGTCACCTTGGTCACCTGAAGCACCAGAGCTTAGAGTAGCAAGGGTTGCTCTCCACATCCTGCCTTCTGACAGAGCAGGGCTTTTGACAGATAGCTCCAGTTGTAGGTAATAGTTCTGAGCACTAAAGTCATAGAGTTACCACATTAGAAACAGGACTTAATCTGAAATGAATTTCATACCTATGGAATTCCTCACTATGGACTCGCTGAATGGTTTGGGTTGGAAAGGACCTTAAAGATCATCCAGTTCTAACTCCCCTGCCATGGGTGAGGACACCTTTCACTCAACCTGGTTCTTCAAAGCCCCATCCAACCTGGCCTTGGACACTTCCAGGGATGGGGCAACCACAGCTTCTCTAAGCAACATGTGCCAGGGCCTCACCACCCTCACAATAATGAATTTCTTCATAATATCCAATCTAAACCTGCCCTCTTTGAGCTTAAGGCCATTCCCCCTTGTCTGTCACTCCATGCCCTTGTGAGAATTCCTTCTCTGTCTCTGTGGCAGCCCCTTTGGCTACTGGAAAGTGCTATAAAACCTCCCCAAATCCTTCACTCATCCAGGCTGAAGAGGCCCAGCTCTCTCAGCCTGTCTTCACAGGAGAGCTGCTCCAGCCCTGTGGTCAATTTAGTGACTTTCCTTTGGACTTGTTCCTATTGTCTTTCCCATCTCTTATTTAAGTTTTTCCTAGATGATTTTTGAAGATACATTCAAACATATGTGTCCTTCTGGAAACAAGGTGTCTATTTCATCAGTTTGGAGCTGAATTGAGAAGACAACAACCAGTGTCAGGATATGAACTAAGCAATGCTGTAGATGCACAGACTTCTGCCAGCTGCACCACGGGATTAGATGACTGGGTTAGACATGAAACTGCACAGAGAGCCCTTTTCCGAGCAGAGTGGGATGGGACCAGCAAATTTGCTGGATTGGACAACCTTATGACAACCTTTTCATCTTGCCTAGGAAAGGAAGAACTTGCATGAGTGCATTCAATGTTTAATTGAAGAAGGCAGAGCTCGGCAGGCCGAGAACTGAGTTGCATCTGCTTTGGCTGGCTCAGAAATAAATACTACTTTCTAGGATTTTTTTTTTAATTTGAGAGCACTGGCTTTGTCTATTAACATTTGATCTCCAGTGCCAACACTCATCTATCTCTCTGGTGGCCTGTTGGAATCCAGCCAATTCCATGTTTTGGTCACCACCAAAGACCTATGTAATTGCCATTTCCTCCCCTATCCCACAGTGTGAGAATGTTTAACTCCTGTCTCAAGGCAGCATCAGATCCAACACTGTCATTAACTACTTGTGCACAAAACTTCATTGGTTCAGATTTTTAAAATTGTCAGAATCTTTCAATTTTCTACTGTTTTTCAGGAAGGAACTGGTATCTTAAAATACTTTCAGTCATTCTGAGACCTGGAAATTTAAATGCTTTTGGATAATTTAGCCACATTGGTTTTACAGACTGGTGAGAAAGTAGAATATTGCCATTTATTCCCACATATAGATTATGAATGTCTCTGTGATCAGAGGTCAGGAGAGGCTTGGCAATTTTATTAGCCCACTAAGCTGACTGGTTCAAAAAAGAGATAAAAGAAGTACTAATTCTTTGGCTGTCTTCACATTTCTTCAGTACAGCATAATGATGACTGAAATGGATAGCCCTTATTAAAACACCTTTTGAAGATCCTCTCATATTCTGGAAACATAATGCATGGAGCAATTCCTGACTCTGCAGTTGAATAAATGAGGTTTGTTCTGGCAGCAGAACTCCTAATCTACAGTGCTTGTTCAAAGCCAGGTTTTGGACTGTGCATAGAGCTTCTGTAGGTTCTGTTGTATGAGAAGTCAGGCTAGGTGGACACAGTGTGATCCTTCTGTGTTAGAATGTTTAAATTGGTGAATATTTAGGCATCCAGACAAACCAACCCACTTTTCAGAAGTGCTTAGTTACCATTGCTGTCTAACACACATGGGACATGCCAGAACTCAAGACCTCATAAAATTAATTAGGTATCCAAGTGTTAGACTCAATAATTTATGTCTCTCAGACAGTATCTTGCAGATGAACTCAAAATAAATTGCACTGAGCTAATTTTAATACTTTACATATTAGAAAGATAATGCTTAGACATTTGGTGTCCAGTACAGTCCTGACTGGACAGGTACCATCAATTTTATGGAGGACAAACACGTATTTGTAGTTGCCATTTATTTATTTATGTTGAATATTTGAATGACTTGCATATTGAGATATCAATAATTTCATCTTCTACTAATTAATAATGCCTTGTAATGTATGTTTTGTATTTAAAACCCAGTCTTGAAAATCCTCCATAGGGTATTTTCATACTCATCTTTACCTTTCTAAAAGCATGTAGTGAAAGCTAGTCAGTACAGTTCTTTCTCTGGTCAGGAGAGTGTGTCATCACCACGGGCTGATCTAGAAGTCTGTAGGGTAGATGGATAGAGTTACAATCCAAAGATCCTTTCCATTAATTATGGAATTAATTAATAGGATGTGACTTAATTCCATCTGTATGCCATTTTAATCATTTGGTTAGGTGAGATAAACTCTGCTCTTTCTGTCAGTGGCATTCTTTTCCATGGGATTGTCAAGATGATGGCTGCTCTAGTTGCACTGCTTTTTTGTGGAGTTGTGTCCCTATTTTTCTTTCTAACAGTTTTGCTATGTATTTACATTATTGCTTGTTTCTTTTTCTGCAGCCAACATCTTGTACATGGCAAGCCAAGAAATGATGAAAGTGGTGGAGAGAGACAGTACAACCATAAAGCAGAATTTAAAGAAGGTAACTATTTAATCCTCCATTTTCAAAGGAAGCCCACATGCATGAGATGTTACACCCAGTTATATTTGTGCAAAATCAGAATTTCAGCAGGCTTAATTCTTCTTTTTTGTGAGTGTCATTCCATTAACTTTGAGAAGCCATTAAATGGGTCACTGATCCTTAAAATGTGTTGATCCACACCTTTGCAGATGTAGCATTCATCACTATCAGATGTACTAACCCATCTGGTTTGTTTTCCTTACTGGAAGAGAAGCAGTCTGTGTTCTGGCTGGGCATGAGGTGTGATTCCCTGTGGGGCCTGTAGTTACCTGGGTTCTGATCACACAGGCAGATGGGCAGCCAGGACATGAGGGACTGATGAACCAAATCTTCTGCCTTTGCTGCTGGACAGGTCAAGAAGAACACGTATCCTCTGTGCTGTGGGGTGTCAGTTATGATCATGGAATTCTGCAGGCTTAATCTTTCAAAGGCTTCAAAATGGAACAGAGAGGAGTCAGCAAATTATGGCTCCACTGTTTCAGCCATTGGACTGTAGTGTAAGAGAAATTCCTCAGAGGCTGGAGCTACTGCTCTACTGGTGAATTAATCCATTTCAGGGACCTTTCTCACACTGAGCTTTCTTTTCTGTATGGAATTATTGTTGAGAGAGATTCTGTAAAGTTCTTACCTGGACCAATTACATTTTCCCAGTCATGGTTCAGGGGTTGGGACAGGCCAGGAACTGTTCTAATTGGAGTTCTGATATGGTCAGCCTGTGGTCATGTTTTGGAGGCTGAGATAATTTAATAGTGTGACCACAGTCAGACAATTCCAGATGGCTCATGAGCCAGAAAACTTTCACATTTAATAAACTTCTATTGAGATAGCCTCTGTGTACGCAGATAATCAGTATAATACATTCTACTGTGTCCTCTTCCTTCTCCCTGTTTTTTGTATCATCCCTGTCATTTTGCTGGCCAAACGATTCTAGCACTTTGCACTGGAAGAGATTTTCCTCAGAGAATGGAGTTTTTTAGGACAGAGGTCCTAGATCTCTGCAATATTTCTCTGTGCCTTTTAAATAGAAAAGGTACAAAGTTCATTTCATAAACCAGTTTTTGTGGTTGAAAATAGACTTATTTTTTATTTAACCCATTTGTCTTCTCTGCACTTTGAAAGGTACATTCATATTCTAAAGGAGTTGAAGTAGTACACATTAACAGGGATCCCTGCACTGTGCCTGGCATGCCTGGGCTTTCTCATTTTTGTTGCAGAGCACTCAAAGTTCTCATGCACTTTGTGGGGAATCTCAGTGAAGAGACTGAAGGGCTCATCTTGCAGACTGCAAATACTCCCATCATCTTAAACAAAACTTTCTATGGGTTGATCCAAAGCCCAGTGAATTCAAGGAAAGTGGTTGATTTTATTGACTGAATCACCCCTTCGAGTGTCAGGGAGCTGGAGGGTCTGCCTGTTCCCTGAATCGTGAGCCAAGGCTGACCCCACACAGGCAGTGCCCTCTCCAAGCAGTTTGCAGTCCCACAGGACCTGAGCAGAACGTGGGAACAGGGTCTATTGACTGTCCCAGACAAGGCAAAGCAATGAAACAGGTCCAGCATCCCCCAGAGAATCCAGTCAGGAGCAAAAGGGGACGGAGGCAGAGACAGGAGTGGAGACCAAGCTACAATGTGGGTCCAAAGTCTGTCCAGGAGGGATTGCCAAAGACATGGTGGAAGGGAAGCAGCAGGGTGGGAGCCATCCAGGTGACAAGCTGTGTACAGTGCAGGTCTGATGTCAGTCTGGGACATGGGGCCAGGGCTGGAGTCACTCCACAGTGTAGCTTGAGAGGCAGAGACTAAAGAAGGACAGAGCTGGAGACCCTGGAGCCCTGTGCAGGGAGTGTGGGCTGAGGGCCAGCCAAGGCTGGTGAGGGCTGTCAGTGCCCTGAAGGGTGGGACTGCAGGTCCTGTGTTGGCCAGGGTGCAAAGTGAAGAGTGCAGGACACCAGGAGCTTGTGGAAATATTAATCGCAAGCACACGTGCCTGAAGTTAAGCAGAAATGCTTTGTTGGTTGGGACGGTGGTGGTGACAATCAGCTGCAGCTCCAGTGACTTCAGGTGGTCTGTCAGATGCTTCACATTACAAAAATTCTGATTTCTTGTACTGAATGAAGGCCCACAGCCAGCAGTAAGAGTTTGCAGGTGTCCTAGCCTGCTCCATCTGTGCTTTTGTTGACTCTGTCAATCTAAGCGTGGCCTTGGCAGGCAGGAGCTGTTCTAAACCTGTGTTAACTTTCTTTTATTGATTCTTCTATGTCCTCATACATGTGTGGCAAGTATACTCAAGAAAACAAAAAGCTGAAGCAAGCTTATAAGAGTTGGCAAAATGAAGAAAAAACAAGTCTAAAAGTGAAGCTTCTCTTTTTTCATCTTCTAGTAATTTCTGGGAATGTAGGAATGAAGGGAAAAATTTTCAGTTGGCATCATGTTAAATTTGAAGAATATTGACAATAAAAATGGGCTTAACTTATAAAGGTTGGAAGTTTATAAAAACAGGAACTATAGTCCAAGTTGCTATAGAACTGGCAAGCTGTTACTTCAAAAAATTTATACTGTTTAGTAGTCGCTGTGATCATATGATAAAAGCCAATCTTAACACCTGACTTTGCCAGCTGCTGTGGAATAGAAAAGTTATTTCTGGATCTTATTTGCATTCTGTGATCTGAAAGGAGAGACACAAATTACTCCAATCTTTCCGTGTCCAGATTTAACTATAATTAATACTAGCAAGAGACCAGGAGAAATTTTATCATCAGACTGCAGATTCTTAGTTTAACCAAGTTAATTGCTTGGATTTATGTTAAAAGAATGGGAGCAGAAATATTGTTTGGATAATTAAGTGAGGTTTTTCACTTAAACTCTTTAAAAGTCAGGAGTTGTGCATATTAGATAGCAGGAACTGTATGAGGACGATGGAGAATTGTCTTCTAACAAAGTAAAATATATTAGAGAGCCTTTGAAATATTGTGTAAAACTTTGTCCGGATCATGCAGTACCTGGATGTACAGGAATTTGAGCTTCATACTGCAGTGACATGGGGGGTTGTGATAAACCAGAAAACCCAAACAAATAAGGTAAGGGATACTGATAAAAGATTTCCTCAACTCTGGAGGTTAATTATTAGCTGATCATGTCTAAGGCAGCTGAGCTACCTATGTTCTTTGACTGTAATAACACCAACTCCCTTTCCTAACAGAAGCTGGAGGCAAAGATACTACTGAACTAGAGGAAGTTTATTGTAATTCCTGCACAAAAGGAAGTGGGTGTAATTCCATGTTCTTAAAAGATGGATCAGCACTGAGCATCACAGAGCTTTTACAAACAGAATAAAAAAAAAATTAAAAGGCACAGGAAAATGAATGTGTTGGGCATTCACTAGCATGCCTGGAATGGACAATGATATTTCCTAATAGAGATTCTCCACAGCACTTAACTTTTTAAGTTTGCATTATGCCCTCTGTTGCTTAAGACTAAGCCTTATTGACACTTTTTCTGTCAATGAAGCTTATAAACTTGTTACAATAAATATAACCTTATGTAAACCAAAAAGATAAATGCATGAAAGGGTGACTATGGAGGAAATTATCTTTTAAAATAATCACCTCCCAGATTTTTATATTTATTGGGAGATATATCTGGTTCATTACTCCATGTGTAATACACAGTAGTCCTATTTTGAAATGTAGGATCTTTTAAATCCATTGAAGGGCTTCCACAGGCTTCAGGAATTCTTGGATCAGTGAACTTCTGTAGTGGTTTATAATTTTTTAAGATCATAAAACATCTCCTCCAATGGCAAATCAGAATTCTTTTGGTTGGCACATTAAACCAAAAACATTTATATATTACTTGAGTTTTTTGCCAGTGGTGTGGTGTAGCAGTTGCATTGGTTGCATGAGGAAAAAGGCAGGAAACATCTAAAGGAGAGATACAAAGATGAAAAAAAGAAAACAACCTGTTGTCTGAGAAGAAAGCTATAAACTGGAAATTTATGGACATATTAACCTATTTTCACTCAAACTGTGGAAGTTTGTATTGTAGGTGGCTTATAACCACCCATGTATAGGTGGTTAAGTGAGGAGGAAATACAGTTTTGGCAAAATTAAATTAATGAAGTCTATGTTTACTGCTTCGTGCTTATTCCAACATTGTATTTAGAATTTAAAGCAGTGCAAGTTTATATCACACCAGTGATACCATAGATTATGTGTTCTCCAAGAGTATCAACTAAATAGTGACAAGCAGAGATTTAGAATAAAGGCTGACAAATTAAGTATTTCCTTTCTACAGAGAAATGCTAGGCTTTTCTTCTGCAAAATTGTCCTTGCTAGAGCAATTTTTTAAAACTAAGCAACCAAGACTGTTTTGACCCCTGAAGCAGCTGTTTTGATGTTGCCCAGTGTTTTTGTTTGAGTCTCTGTAGACATCCATAGGGGTTAGTAATTATTCCCAGTGAGAGGAGCATGATCTGAAGATACGTGCTTAGAAGAATATTACAAATACTTTGCCTGCCCACAGCCTGAGTGAGGTGCTTGCCTACATTTGTGAAAAACCTTCCAAACACTCTTTCTGAATAGGTGCAAAGTGTTCTCTCTAGCCAAGAACTTTTTTTGGCTGGTCTCACATCCTTTTTGGCCTGCGCTCCCTGGAGGTGCAGAGTTGAAGCCAAGGAAGTTGCACATGTGCTTGGGGATTTTGGTGCCTGTGTCATTTAACCACAAGAACAACCTTCTCTTTGAAGTGCCCAGAGTGCCTAATCAGGAATCAGCAGCTTCTTACTTTGATGGAAAAGGATCCTAGTGAGCATTTTAAAAAGCTGATGTACCACAACATACTTACCTGTGATGTTTCATTTACTCTGTAAGTGAACGCCTGTTACCATCATTTGTGCTGTGTGGTATTCTAGTAAAGAAGCGATGACAAGAATTTCCAAAAATTTTGGAGTGGGTGTAATGTGTGTGCTGCACACAATAAGCAGACAGCAATATTTCCCCAGCCCTGTGAAGAATATTTAAGTTACCACCAACCCGTTACTACCCCTTTATTTCTTACTTCCTACTGTGCACACCTCTGGGGAACATTGGCTTTTACAGCCAGATGCTGATCCTGCTATTGCAAGAGACATTTGACTGATTTACCTTACATAAAGTCCTACTGAATGTAGACAGTGTCAAGCTGATACTCAGAGGGACAAACTGTTTGCAGTAAATACGGTTGGAAGAATCTGTTCCAGCAGTAGTATTGCTTAAACAGTGGTTTCAGGTCTGTTTGTTTTTATTTTGGTATTTATACGGACTTGACTTCTGAAATATTCATGTTCCTGACACATCTAAATATACACCCTCAAAATGCTTTTAAGTCTTTAAGGGTAACATAGATAATATAAATAAGTTAATCACCCTGGTTTGTTGATAAATTCTGTGTATCTTTTTTAAAAGCACAGTTTTATTTTGTATTGTGTTTGACACATCCTTATCTGTGAGAAAGTGGAAATAAAAGTGGTCTCGATCTCATGGGTCTCTGTGCAGGGGAGCCAGTAGCACTGATAATAAACTGCAGCAGAGTTAAGGAGAAGCCATTTTCCCTTTGTCAATTTACCAAGTCTCAACACTGGTAAAGGCATGAAAACTCTGTAGATCACCATACCTGACACTGGGGAGCACTAACACACCTGGAATCACATGCAGAGTAGCCACTACATCAGGCCCTATCTAAGGGTTTACATCCTAATTTCTCTGGTAGTAAAATGTTTCTCCACCTTTCCAGACAGGGAAGCTGGTTTTGTTTTTCATTTATGCTGGTTTAACAAAACTGGGCACCATTATGTTAAATAAACTCACCACAAGTACTTGAAGTACCCCTTACACCTTTGCTACAAGTCCTACAGGTCAGTATTTAAAAAGAGCATCGTGGACCCCAGATTGTCAACTGCCTCTTCTCAAAACAGTCCAACGGAAAGCATTTGGTTTCACACTGCCCTTGGAAAGCTGAGAAAACCCAGTTCTGGTAAAACAAGCTGAGAAGCAAGTTCCCAGGACCTTACCATCAAACTGGTTGATCTCAACCACGGTAGGATCGTAAGGGAAAGAGATGGTATCTCAGAGAACCATATCCCAAAGCACTTAGGGCTTCCTAGGGCAGTGCCAGCTCTTTGAATTCCCAGAAGCCAAAGTACAACTGAAGCAAATTTTAAAACAGACTGTCCCAAACCAGTCTGTTCCCATGTCGTTTATCCTATTCTTGTGGCAGGATAAGGTGGAGACACTTTCATAATTCCAGAGAAGCTAAGTCATTTGCTATAAACCTTGGTTGAAACTAAAATTAATTCTGGGATAATGCCTTCTAAACTAGTTTTCATCCAAGAACAAATACAACTACTGGCTGGTTACTGTTGGAGATGTCACCCAGAGAGAAGCTGCTGTGGCAGCCAGTGAATGCATGTGAGAGTAATACTGATAAAATGTGAGTGTGTCAGAGACAAGGATTTCAGCAAGGACACTGGTTCAGTCCTTCACTCTTGGCCATCAGCTGGAGTGGTGCCTGCCCATGCAATAAGATCCTAAAGTTGTTATAACATGTACCAAATTCCAGAGAGACAGAAAAAATTCAATTAATGTATTTTAACTTTTTGGATTTGTTTTTCAGTGCTGGTCTATGACAGTTACAGAAGAGGCGGAAAAGAAATCTCTGTAATTTGTACTTCTGTGAACTGTCATGCATACTATAACAAGTGCCAATGGAGTCAACTGCAGGAAATCTTTATTATTTTCTTAGAAACTCTTTAAAATGTAAACATCCTGTTGATACAAATCTCAGATTCTTCTGATGTTTACTTAGCAGCTGCCGTCATTGTGCAGTGTCACAGTACACATACCATATTACAGGGTACGAGGCTGACAGAGCCCTATTTGGACTCATGTTTTATTTTACAGAAGCTAAGGCTGAAAATATTTCTGAGCCATTTAAAGATAAATCATCTTCTAAGAATACTGCTGTTATTTTAAAGCTATTTGAAATTTAGAAATTGCATAACTATTTCAAATGCAGCATTGAAATGGCTGGCAAAGACAGACCACGTCCCCTTCACTGTGCCCTCAACAGCAGATCCTGAAGGAGGACATGTTTTAGTCACTCACAGCAAGCAGGATATTGCATCAGGAATCATAAAGTCTTTGTCATGTCCAGTGGTAGCTGCCATTTCCCTTCTGAGTCAGGAATACCTGGAAGTCTCACCATTCAGTATTGCAAAAAAAATAAAAGATAATCCTCTCACCCTCATGGCAGGAAAGTTTTTAAAAAGTGCAAATATTGGTAAATTTAAGCCCAGAGGAAAAATAGTAAGAACTCTATTTATTGTTTTGCAAATTTAAATTTTGTTTATTTTTAAGCTAGTCTAATTATTTTGGGGGCCTGACTCATAATTTCTGAATGCTTAGATTGGCAGCAGCTTTCCATTGCTGGTGCAGTGGTTGTGCTGACTCAGGATGACTTTACAGCCATCCACCATCCGCAGGAAAATATGCACTTTACAGATCCATGCAGGCCATACAGTGCATGCCAGTGTTCCCTACATTAATGGAGATCCCATGTGCCTCTGGTTACACATGGTTTGTTAATTATTCCTGCCTGCTTGCTGCAGTAGCAAAGCTCCTGGTGTTAAAATTAAGATGTGAAGATGGATTCTGGAAACTTTTCTTTAAATATATGTAAAATTATGCTGTTTAAATGTATTTGGAAAGAGGATGACATTTTAAAGTCTGTATATTTCATATCTCTGTGTGACACAGGCAAAGAGCAGATACATTTTGTCATTCAAAAGGAGATCCTCAATTTCACAAATGGCAGTCAAGTAGCTGTCAGGTTTCCTAGACCTTGTACCAACCTCTGGATCACTGAAAATTTACACCTTGATTGCAGTCTTGCTCTTTCTCATAATCCAGTAATGAGGAAGCATTTTGAAAACAATTCTGCAATTAAAAAACACTTTTGTTAAAGTTTTGCATGGGCACATGGACAGAATGCACTCACCAGCACCTGCACATGAAATAAGCAGACAAAATAACTGCAGCATCAAATCAAGCTCCCCAGATCTTCTGTTTAAAAACTGTTCTTAATTGGTTGCTACAGACCCATGTCTTAGCTGCACATATGACACAAGTGTCTGTCCTACCTTGACTGGTTTTATTTCAATGCAAAGGATTCTACAGTGTCTAGAAATCAAGCTCAGGGGAAAATGCATTGTTTTCTCATGCCAACAACTCCTCGCTTGGAGAGGGAAACTTCTAATTCCAGTGTAGAGGAGACACGTGCTGAGATAGTAGAGAGGACTCTTGAGGGAGCAGTAAACAGAGAGGAGGAGGAGACAGGAAGAAACCAAAGGCTCTGTTCGTTTGGCCCAAGGAAGGCTTCTGGTGCTACGTGAGGTGGTGGATTGTAGCTACCCAAGCAAGGCCATCTTTCCTGAATGTGTGATGGAAATTGGGATGCCTGGTACACATGCAAACACCACAGTACCTCTGCATACGTGTTTTTGTGCTGAACTGAACCCAGCCCTGCTGGTAAAACAACTGATACTCTGAGAGATGATTGAGGAGCAGTGCTGGGAGTAGAGGGTCTGTAAAAAACAACTAGGGTTGGAATTGGGACTCAAAACAACATGGAGGACCCAGGAGACTAAAATTTGGACTTTTCAAAGCTAGAAGCAGAAGTAGCAGAAATTGGAAATCATGGAGATAGGAAGACTAGAACTGGTATGAAGAACCAAAGGGGTGTAGGACAGTCTTGAGACCAGAAAGGGACAAAACAAAAGAAGTCATACCTGTAAAAAGTGGACAAATGACTGGACAACGAGACCAGTTGGTAAATGTTCTGCCCTTTTCTGCTTGGAAAGGAACCTAAATTTCCAAAATCTTACTGTTCCTGTTCTCAGCAGGTGCCATTTACTATGTTTATCTTAAGGACAGAAGCAGAACAATAGAAGGGAATTTGTAGAGATGGATAGTAAGTGGTGAGGACCTGGTGTTCCCAGTGGAGGTACCTGAGAGGGTTATTACTTTGGCCAACAGTTGTCTGGTCCCATGGACTGAATGTCCACTGGTGACTGGAGTGTGGTCCTGAAGAGCATCTTTGCTTTAGTTTCAGTTGGAAGGACTCCATGTGGTCCAACGTATGTGAACCAAAATATGATAAATATGGACAAACTGGATATTTGCTTCAAAAACATACCATAGATTTTCAAATGAAATCGTTAATTTCTGTGCTGGACGCCTCCAACGTGACACCAGCAGGAAGGTGTCCCATGTTCCTGTGGCCAGAAGCTGACAGTGCTGCTTCTTTCAATTACACCATGACCTTAAGGAACAGAGGCCTAAAGCAGCAAATCTAGAGGTGTTGACACTGTTGGCAGTACATGTAGGTGCTACATGTGAAATACCTGGGGTTTGGTTTACCTCCTCAAACCCAGCAGACTGTACACACAAGTTCTGCTAAAACTAGTTGCATTACCAAACATTTCACAGCTAGGGAGCACTGACCTCAATTCAGACACCTTTTGTGTAAGCACTCAGCACTGATCTTTCATTAAAATATCCCTTTTCCTTTTTCTTCTCTTTCTCTAAAAAGAGCTGTGTAATGAAGGAGACAGCAGGATTCAGAACTCCTACCTCATCTGTGGTAGAAGGGGTAAAATGCCTATTGAAATAAAAATGAATAAGTTCATGGTAAAGGCACCTAAACTTTAAAGAGAATGGGTTCTTGGTGAACTCATCAATATTGTTCATAGATGGTCACAGTTTGTTCTCACTTTTCTGAATATCTCATATAACACCTTGAAATGTATATTACAGACAGATAAACACCATTTCAGAACACCTGCAAGTGCAGTCTGGAGGTGCTGTCCTTTGAGTATAGTCAATACTGTTTAATGCTGCACATGCTGGAAAACCAGCTTGAGGTGTTTCACTCTACACTATATGCTTTCAAATTAATAAATGTAATTTGACATTAATTTCTGTGCTCCCCACCTGCAAAATGAAAATAAAAATGGCCACTAAGGTGTTACAAAACTAAATTAATAAATGTGAGCATGCAAATCCTGTAGTGGTGCATGCCAGAGGAATGCAGAGCATAAAGAAATTAAATCCTGTCTGTAAACCATGAAATATGTAGTAAATAAATCCTCAGACCGCACACAGAATTTAAAACAAAAAATACTATCAAATAGCAGCTCATCAGCTGAATGTCATCCTGTCACTGGATTGAGTGAGTCAAGGATCCTTTGGATCATGCAGTGAAAGATTAAACTGTAATGCAAATATACCAGGGGCAAGCTAAGAATGCACATAAATCTTCTATTTAGGCATTTTCAAATCTGTGAGTTCTCAAGTTTACAACCCTACCTGGAGAACAGCCCATTTCACAGTCCATGCAGACTAAGCCAAGTATTTTATCCACCTTGGTAAGTGTAAATGGCTTTTCATCTTTTTCTAAATGATCATGTGACGAGACTCAATGACTTGCCTTTCAAAAACTAACCATTTCAAGGACTACTCCATTAAACTGGAGCTGCTCCATTGCTTTTTATTCCCCTCAGTTTCATAATCTTTATTTCTGTATTGGTTGGTAATGGAGCCCAAGGTTAAACATAATTTGGTCAGATATTTTGCTTCCAAATGCATCTGGACATTTTACACTGGCTTTTCTGAAGAACTTTTGCTAGTGTGACATCTTGTGATTGATGAACTGAAGGCAAGATCAAAAGAAAGTTTCTGCTAGAGCAAACAACACACCTTGTTTTCAGCAAGTAGTGAGTGACAAAGGAAACCAATAATGTTTGTTAACATAGGACAATTTATGTTCTGTGTTTTGCACATAAATACAAATATAACTGGGGTTGGTGTCTGTGCAACTGACATACTATATTTTGGATAAAGCCAATAGTCAATAACGTACAAGATTTGGGCAAACTTCAGCAAGAGAAAAGTGAATTAGACAAACCCTTGTAATAGTTTGTGAAAAGCAGTCTGGGCTCTTAGCCTACCTCTACCCCAGTGGGTCCATTTATTTATATTCCACATGGCTACAAAAATGATGGAATTGAAGATATTTGTGATGAAAGGAAAACTTCTTGTCCCCTAATTTATGTCAGCATTGCACAATTACTCACTGAAGTACAGAAATGAAATATAAAACAAATGCGAATAATGGAATTGGGCCAAGCTGTGTGTGTGATGTGTTGAGCAATCAGCATCCTTCTGGTACCTGCATTCAAACATTTCAATGTGAAGAGTGCTCCTCATTAATCTTGTTCTTGTACAGTCTGAAATACATAGGTTTTTACTCTCTCCCAGACAACTACTTTGCCCTCATATACTTTATAGAAATTGAGAAGCATAGCTGTAGCATGCAAAGTCAAGATGAAAATGGAGAGAAATTATGACTTGGGGAAATGTGACATTCACTGTTTCTAACAGAGAGAAAAGATTTCCCTGAATATGATATTTTCCTGGAAATTATGACTTTTGTGTTTAGATGGGCTCTAGGGCAGGGAGCACCAGCTTCATGGATGTCATCAGCCAAGGTTATTTGGGCAAGATTAAAACAAAATGGACTTTTGCAGAATTTTAGTTCCATGTGACAACCCAGAAGAAAGTTGTTCATTGGTCTCTGGGAAGTGCCTGCACTCCACACAGGCAGCACTTCACAAGGATAAGATAAGAGGGGTGGGACAGTTTAGCCTGGAGAAGGGAAGGCTCCAGGGAGACCTTAGAGCACCTTCTAGTACCTAGAGTGGGCCTGTAAAAAAAATGGGACAACATTTTTAGCAATAGGACAAGGTTTTAAACTGAAAGAGGAGCAATTCCTGTAAGGAGGAAGTGTTTTTACAGTGAGGGTGGTGAGACACTGGCACAGGTTGCCCAGAGAGGTGGTGGATGCCCCATCCCTGAAAACATTTAAGGTCAGGTTGGATGGGGGTTTGAGCAGCCTTATATAGATGAAGATGTGCCTAGTCATTACTTTTTTAAATAGCTGGAAAGCTAACACAAAAAACTGCTAACAGCTATGGAAAACACAGTGGCTGGAGCTGCTTGGGAGTGGACTCCATGGACAACTCAATGTTTTGAGCCATAGTAAGAAATTTCTTAAGTCAGTCAGGCTTTCATCAGCAGATCTCTGTTTACAGAGTTAAGCCTGTATTGTGTTCCACAGTTTTGCAGGTGAGGAAACCGAGTTGCAGAGCATTTGTCTTCTCATACCTCCAGAGCTGGAAGCAACCAAGAAGTACCAGTCTGCTGTTACTCCCAGGATATCTCGGGATATGAAGCATTGCTTATTTCCAAATGATTGTATTGGTTGCTCCCTCAGTAACTTCCCACACTGATTATTTGATATGCTTTGCTTTTTAGCTAATTTTTTACTATGGAACTGGAGACAGCTGGTGTCCACAGCACTACTATGATGAGATCAAAATGGATTTTCCAGACGGGGACATTCGGCTCTGTGAGAAAGGGCTCCGCCACGCCTTCGTGCTCGATGCCAGCAAGGAGATGGCTGCCATGATCACAGACTGGCTACAGGACGATCTGACCAAATTATAAACACTAATTCAGTGATTAACAAGAAAATGATGTAATTATTTTGTGAACGTGTAATTTTTTTGTGAGAGAGTCTGTCTTTATTTTTTTTTCTGTTGACTATAGATTATGGCTTGTTTTCTACTGAGATGTTTTGGAGAAAGTTAAGGAGAGACTGGCTGGTCCAAAGTATAGTTTTATTGACTCAGTGCTTATGTAGTTTCATCCTGAGTCTTCAGGACTCTGGAAGACTTGGCAAAGGGTGGAATATTTATTGTCTGCTGGCGCTCTAGACGATGCTGATACAACTGTACCTGAGCTACTACCAGCTCACTCAGTGCTGGAGAAGTGTTGGGATGCAGGTGGATCCTGGTACTCTGTGAAAGGCCTGGCCCTCTCCTTGTGTTTCAGCCATCCGTGTAAGCCAGGTGCATGGCAGCCAGAACATCCCAAGGCCATGGACAGCCCTGACGTTATCTCCTCTGGGTCAGAGCAGCTTGGTGGTCAGGATGAGTTCAGGATGACTTCAGGGAAGATGTGTAGATCAGGTGTTGATCTTGCAGTTTCTCCAAGTCTCTCCAGGGGTTTGGGGCACTGCCAGGACTCCACAGGGTATTAGAAATGCTGTAAGGTATCTGTGGCTGCTCAGCAAGGGAATACATAAGGATCTCTTGCCTGAAACATGGCCAAGTGTTTCATTTTTCAATTGACTGTAGAGAAGGGAAAGTACACTGGTCAAAAATGCCAGTATTTAAAAGTTAAAACGGATTGCAGATTCCATGTATAACAACTTCTAGGTGGCCTAGCTTTCCTAATGAAGTCCATGAGAACAGTGCTTGCTCAGCAACTTTAAAGAATTAAACCACTTTTGATGCATGTCTAAATTTCAGTTCTTTGCTCTAAGGACTGAAGTATGAAATTTTCTGCCAAGCCACAAATTAGGTAAGTTCGCCATCAGAAAACATCTGTTACTGTGCCACGGCTGCACCCATGACATGGCATGAACGTTACTGTTGAGAACCAGACCCTTGCATGGTGCTGACAAGTTCCCTGTTCCTCACATTTCATGAACCCTTTCCTTTACAGATGGAAAAAAAAATAGAAAAAAGCATCCTACCAGTTGTGATAACAAAAGAAGTTACAGGGAGTAGCTAGAAATGAAAATATTGCAAGTAAGGGGAACAGAGCCAAGTGTAATCAGGAAAAGCTTTCTAGCCATGAACCTGTGAAATAGTCTCCCTGTGGAGTTCATAGAGACATTTATAAATAAGCAAAATACTACAGAGTATAGTCAGGGGAGGTCGTGCCCTTGCAAACAGATGAATTTAGATGATGCATTGAGTATCTAACTTACATGATTTATTACCAGTTTTGATATGGGTGAGAATGGTATTGGAGAATGTTCTCTGTGATGCAGAAAGATCAATTAATTGCTTAGTTTTCTTACACAATTATACACGCCCCTTCCACTGCTCTCTAAACATCCCTTGAACCCTTCACTAATATTTAGAACAACTTGTAATAGAGTTCAGTTCCTGGATATTTTGGACTAGTTTTCAAACCTGCAGACTGACACTGGATTTAAGTGACCTTCTCTGTATCAGAAACTGGTTTAGCTTTTGAGACTAGCCAGTGGATTTTCCAGTTACACTGCCACATAGTGAAATGGTACTGATGAGTGGGGCAGGAATGTTGGGAACACAGTTTCAGCAGCGTGGGGAGGAACCAGACATGTTCAGAGTGAGGGGACTGTGCCCATGGAGCTGATTCTGCTCATTGGAGAGTCATGGGACTTTCCATCTTTCTACAGGTCCATTTTCAGTCATCAGCAAAACAGTCCTTGTGCTCTCTGTAGAAGTCCATAGCTGTGTGTGTTTGTGTGATAGCCCCCAGATGTTGGCATCATCCCAGTTGGATGGCTTTGTGGCAGATGCTCCCTGCATCTGTTGGCTGAGGTGCTCCCTGGGGCAGAGCCAGGGAGGACGTGCACACACGTGGAGATACATTAATGTACACATATATGTACATGTGCACCTGTTTGTATGTCAGCAGTGTAAAAACTACACTTCACTTGGTTGTTTTAGTTTGCTCATTGATGTGGTTGAACAAAATATTGTTCTTCCGAGTATGTGGAGTCAGGGAGTTGACAAAGACTCAGTTTGTGGGAGTTCAGCTGTTGTAGTGGATCTCCTGAGACCAGACAGAATCTTGCATTAACCAAAGATGACAAGCAACTACTACAGCCTGGAAACTGAAGCACCTACGAGAACAGTTGTTTACAGTGCATTATTCGTATACTTTGTATGAGGAATTAATTTAGCAATACTTGTACTTGACTTGTGTATGCCTTTTATACAAATATTAATCCATTATACTAAATCCTAACTGCAGTAAGACCTAAACTGAGATTAGGTCTGGTCAGTGATGACCAGATCTACTGCAGAAGAATGCCTTACAATTTTCTTAAAAGAATTTTCTCTAGTATTATCAAAACCATATTGATTCAATTACTACCTTCCTCCTAGAAGCTGTTACTGTAAGGCTAAGATCTGAAAATTTGCTACTCTGTTCATTGCTAAAACACACAGTCCTAGTTCCCACAGCTGTATTTCCTAAGAGGAGCAGATCCCACACAGTGAGAACCCAGCTCCTCAGAAGCCCGTGGTGTTCATTGTCACCCCAGGCAAAGAGTGTCAGAAGTGCTCGTGGTCCAAATGTGCCAATTTGCCATGAAAACACAGCGTGGTCTTGCCTATTTTAGACTATTTAAGAATTCTTGGAAAACCTATCACAAATATATTGACTGTATGCTGTAGCACCTACTCACTGTCATTCACATCTGTGCTTGATTCTCACCACACAAGTAACCCTGCCAGTGCAGTGACTTCGATTCATGTGCAAATGTTTTGCTAGATCGATACCTTTTATTGAAAGTACACAACTCCAATAACAAAAATAAAGAAATTTATGGTAAAATGTAACTTGATTCTTTGTTTTGGTAACTTGTTTAGTCCTAGTGCACCTCCTTTATTACTTCATGCATACAAAATCTACAGACTACTTGCCAAACCCCAAATTTCACATGTGATGCAGACATCTGCCAAGTGCACAGAAAATCCGTGGGTGGTAGGCACCTGACTCGCTGAAACATTTTTATCCAGAGCCCCTCCAAAATAATCAATCAGTTTCCCCTTGCTGCCTCCAGCTCCATGTTTGCTGCTCTGAATGAGCTATAGAGTGCATGGATCAGTGAGGTTTGTCCCTTCAGGAAGCTGGATGAGTGCTTGCCCAGTGTTTATGGTGAAGAATTTGGAGTTGGATTCCAAGCTAAACACCAGATTCTTGACTCACGGAGACAGATTGCATACATGAGCCACAGCAGATAATCTCTTCTCTGCAGCTGAGGTCATCTATGTATTTATTTTACAGAAAATGGGTTTATATGTGCATCCACCCTCCACCTCCCTTTCTTTGGTCTAGCTAATTACCAGCAAAGACTTTAGTAAGATGTTCAATGTTATCATTTTAAAGTCACTCAAGCTATTACTGAGTTTGGATAAACTCACTAGACCCAAGAGACTTGTTTTACTCTGTGTCACAGGTCATGCTCAGACTCCCAACTACAATAAGTTTCTGAGGCTCTTCACTTGCAGGCAAATGATCTCTTTCCTGGCACATTTACAAAATAAGAATCCAGAGAGCGTTTGTGAGTGACCAGGAGCTATTAAAACAGCATATACTTCTGGAACAGCTGATGGGGGTTGAGCACAAGCAGCAGATCCAGCAGTAACAGCACAAGCAGCTGCCAGGAGTGATCGCTGCTCTCAGTAGCATCACGCAGGAAGTTATGGAACAGCCTAACATTCGTGCTCAGATGGGACAGGCAAGGAGGGATTTAATTAAAAACTCTTTCAGAGTGCTTGAGCTGATAGCCAACAGCCTCAGTTTTGCCTGTTGCAGGAATGTGCTTGTAGGAGAATACTTGAGTTGCAGAAAGTAGTTTGCAGAAGCTAATAAAATACAGGGTGTTTTTTAAAACATCCGGCTGACTGTACCTGACTGCAGGGTTCGCCAGTCAGACACTCAAAGATCATTTCCCATCCTGTTTGAAGCAATTCACACTGAAGGAGGAAGTGGGGGGGCCTCCTGCTCTTCCACTTTGTGAACATCTTCAACAAAGCCCCCAGACTCCGAAATACTGTGCTTTGTACGTTGAGAGGAATTTGTGAGATAACTTAAAGAAAAACAGGCTGTCCCAATGCCAAGACTCATCTACTCCTCTCCCCTAACAAGAACCCTTAAAATTTGGTAAGGATTCAGCTGTTCCAATCTAACTTGTAGGACACAGGAATACCATTTACAGAACATAAATGTTTTGAAGTGCTAGCATCATGCTCTCATTGTCCAGGGGGTACTGCAACTCACTGGTGCTTATAGGAAAGAACTTGTATTTTCGCCCACAAAATAAACCCACAGGATTTTAAGCATCCAGAGTGATCCAGCCCCAATTTAGATCACATCGTTTTACCAATGCTTTGCATTTTCTTCCATTGTATTCACATGCGACCTTGGACATCTCCTCTGTCCTTGCTGTGCCTTTGATTTCTCTTCAGTTACAAACTGACTAGTTGATGTTGTCAATCACATGAATAGTCTGCAGTTCTGTGGAGTAAAACCCGTGTCCATTGAACACAAACCCCAGCAGTCCCACTGGTTTCAGTCAGGATGTGGTGTGATAGCTGTGAATAACCATTTGCTCTCAGCCTTCAATGTTCTGTTGAGAACAGCTTGTTACAATAGCACATTCCTGTAACACTGCTCATAGAGTGGGCCAGGGGGCAAGAGGGCAGATCCTGCCTCCCTTCATGTGCCTAGCTAGAGAACCTCTACCGTAAGATCCCCTCAGCTGGTGTGACCATAAAATGGGCATGTGGGGATGCAGGACACTGACCAAAAGGTGGGTCCTGCTTGGTCTGTTGCTCCATGTGCGCTGGGAATAGAAATGACCATGCCTCACTTCAGTTCTCCACGTTTCTTCTGGGTCTTGAAAGCTGAGTTTTCTCTGTTATGTCTAAAACACATACCCGATGCCTTGAGGACTTCTTCCATGCCTCCAAACATGCCTTACTCCACACCTGCCCATTCCCAGTACTGTGTACTTAAGGATGAAGCAGAGACTCATAATCCTCATTACCTTCACTCTCTGTCTCCAAGGCACTTGGGTGATGTCCATTGCAGGAGCTCGTGCTAAAGCACCTCCCTCTCCATCAGTCTGTCCTTGAACACTCCCAGGGATGGAGCATCCACAGCTTCTCTGGGCAATTCCAGTGCCTCACCACCCTGACAGGAAATAATTTCCTCCCAATATCCAATCTACATCTCTCCTCCTTTAGTTAAAAACCATTCCCCCTTGTCCTATCACTATCTGCCTGTGTAAAAAGTCATTCTCCCTCTTTCCTATAAACCCCCCTTCAAGCACTGAAGTCCACAATGAGGTCTCCATGGAGCCTTCTCTTGTCCAGGCTGATGGAGTCAATGGAGAGAATCCTGTTTGGCTGGCTGGAGCTGGGTGGCTACTCCTCACAGCAGGTGAACACAGTTAAGAAACACAGGGAAGAAAAAGGATGTACATTTTGGTGATAAATCCATCACAAGCACTCACTGTTCTGTGACTTTATTTACTGACAAATACCTGTGGCTGCCCTGGAAGGCAATTTAAAATGAATGGGTGTTTCATTTTTGGTTTAACACCTTAGGTAGCCAGGGAATAAAGCTGGTTTACAAAGGCTGCTCTTGACATCTGATTTCAGGACACAGGCACAAGTCATCAAAAGAAAATCTTGCAGAGGTCTATTTATCAATAAAATATTTAATAAACTTATCTGTACAAAATATTTAAAAGGGTATTGAAGAGTATACAAGAATATTTATTTAACAAATATATACTGCTATATAATATATTCAAGAAAATATAGATTGCTGTTTACAGTTCATTTACAATCCCATATGTACAATCTATTTAAACTTTAGGTACATACAAACAATGCATTTACACCATCACGTACAGAGCTGTCTTCTTCAGAGATATTTCACACACCCAGACCTGAAAAAGCTGAACAAATACATGGATAGTTCAGAGGCACACACAGGGATATGAGTATTGCTTCAAAAATCTTAACTACTAGAAATACAGCTATTGGACAGTTTTTCATTTTTTGATATATTCCTTTCTAATCAAAGAAAAGAACATATAAATAAAACCACGACTGACCAGCAGAGAGGCTCATTTTTATCAAAGGAACTCCAGAAAGTCTTGACTTGACTCCAGAAAGAGCACACAAGGATGGGATACAAAGGGACTGAGCAAACTGGATCAGTATTGCTCCCTGCCTCATCTGAGACAGGGAGCACCAGGAGCAGAGCAGGTCTGTGCTGCACAGACAAAAGCCCATTTCCTTTCAGCAGCATCTCCACCAGCTTTCCCAGTGGGAGCTGCAGAGCAAGACAGAGCTGGTGACTCCAGGTGGGCACAGACCCTGACTACTCCTCAGGCCGTGAGAGCTCCCTTTGCAAAGGCACTGCACACAAGTGGCTTCAGCTGCAGCGTGTGGGAGCTCTGGAGGTTCAGCACCTCAGGCACTCAGACCTTTCTTTGAAAGGTTAATCACTCACAGCAGGTAGGGTGAATGCAAGCAGGATGATCAGCCTCCTCCCTGAGCAAGGAGAGGATGAGCTGCTCCTACAAAATGCCCCATCCCAGCTGATCACTTCCTACACACCCACTTAACTCTGGCTCCTTCCTGTGTGACCATGCCTTTTCCTGGCCTTTGGATGCAGTTTCACACTGCTGCTGCTGGCTGAGCTCCTCTGAGCCCCTTGGTGCTCAGCAGTTCCTGGCACACAGCTCCCTGGGATGACCAGCTTGGGAGCAAAGTAGCCTCCTGTTTATTCCCTACTGTTCTCCTCCCCTCCCTTCACCAAGGCAGGATGGGAGAAATGAATGAAACACCATCTCCCCAAAAACCGGGGCCAAGGCCAATGCCACAGCTCCCAGGGAATGCTGGGCTTGGCCCAGCCTCTCTCACTTGTCTGATGATGGAGACCAGGGTGGCACCAGCACAGGTCGACCTTGTGGCAAAGAGAAGGGGAGGGGAGACCCAAACACTCCCACCTTCCATCAGAAAAGCACTCGAGTGTGTGACCCACTGTGAGCAGGTCCCCTCCTCCCACCAGCTTAACCCTGCCAGACCTGTCCCCTCCCTGTGCCCTGCCCGAGGGCACAGACTGCACCACGTCCTCCTGCTGCTGAGGCTCAACCTTCCCTTCTCACCCTCCTTCCCCCAGCAAACATCACAGCAAGTCTCTGCACTCCCCATCCTGAAAACCCAAAGCAGGAGCACAAGTGTCAAAGCAGAAAAATGAGCTCACAAAACGTATGACTGAACTATTAAGTGGTGATGACAGAAAAATGGAGAGCAAAACCTGCTGAAAAACCACTGAAAATCTGTGGAGTTCTGGTTTCATCCATGGAATGGATGGGAATGGATCAAGCTTTGGTTTAAGATTTTTCAATACCAGTTCCATAGAAATGCTCTGCTGCACAAGCTTCCTACCCGAGTCCACCCATTCAGCCAGAGTCAAACATGGTGCATCCATCAGCCTGCCAGTGCTCCTTCCCACCACCACCTACATCAGGCTCCTCTCCAACATGGAAAATTCAGGGGTTGTTTGGGTACTGCAGCCAGTAAAAGGGAAAAGCAGCCATAGGGCTATTTGTGTCTTGAGGTGCAAAGATGCAAAACATCCTTCAAGATGTAGGGTGGGCTCCTTGGTCAGTGGGTTACACCAGCAGGATTTCCAAATTTTTGTCATTTTCTGAAGGCCCGGATCACTGGCTGATAGGACACAGGTAATTTTCAGAGACATCTTTGTACCTCTATGTACCTCACAACACACTGTACTAGGAACAAAGAGCCTGGAAGAGCAGCCATTAATTCAAAGATAGGAAAGACAGAACTCTCCCCCTCCCACACAAGGCTCCTGACCATGAGGAACACCCCACCCATAGAACAGGTACTCCCCAACTCCTTTCCTTGTTGTGTTTTCACAGAGGACACACTCCCACTGTGGGGACACTGCCACACCCTGCTCCTGCCACCCTGCATCTCCATTCTGACCCCACATAAAGGGATCCCTGATGCCAAGGGAGCTGCTCTGAGGCCAGTGGGACCCACAGGATCTCCTGGTCATGAGGACTTAAAAAAAGAGTCACACTGCTCTCAAAGACCTTATTTTTTCCCACACAGGTTTTCCCATCCACTCACCTCCCCAGAGCACGATGTGAAGAGAGAAAAACTCACCCCACAACTGCAGCTGCACTCAGGACAGGGGACAGAAGGGATTTGATGGAACTGCCCAGCCAGGGTCCATGTGAGAGCCTGTTGCTCTGATCATCTTTCAAGGACAGGGACACCCAGCCCCATTCCAGGTGACAGCCTCTGTGCAATACCCAGGCTCTCATTGCCATTGCCCCACAGAAGATTTTTTCTCCCTGGCACATGGCCCTGCTGCCCCAGCAAAGACAAAAGAGAAGGAGCTTGGATTTCAGAACTCACTCCATGCTCAGCAGGAAACCATGACATTTCCCACCAGTTTCAGTCCAACACAAGTATGAGCTGGGCTGGTATTTATGATGTATCTGCCACATTAACATGGGTCCTGTGGGTTTTGATGCAACTATAAACACAGCTATTGATACAATCAAGACAAGCAGAAGCTCACAGCAAAACTCCTGTTAAGGCTGGAAGAGCAAAGCCGTGGCATCCCCTCAGCATCCAAGGTGCTCTGTTTGCCCAGCTGTAGCCCTTGGGACTCACATTCCCAGGGGGTCCTGAGTGATGCCCCAGCCTCTCTTGTCTCTCCCCTGCCAGCAGTGGGCTGTGTGTGCGACTGCTGCTCCGTGGGGGCCAGCACAGGTGACTCTCCCTAAATACCACTCTGGTGTGTGGGGGGTAAGGGTTCAAAACTGTAAAAGGAGCTGTTTGTTTGGCAAGGGGAGTGTGATGGATAAATGACTCCAGAAAGAGCTGCACAGCCAAGGACTGAGTTAAAACCCACAGGGTGCAAACACACACAGGAGTCGCTGGCACTCAGACTTGAGCAGAAGACTCGAGGCTTGGGGTTTGCTTTTAATCAGAACTGGTGCCTTTTCAGCCTTTTCCTTACAGGAAACTGTAAGGAAACTGAAGCCAACCATCAGCCAAAAGGCAAAGAGGATGTGGCTCCATCTGCCAGTGCTGATCAGAAGTGAGGCCACTGGGATCAATGCAGCTTTTCCAGGATGAAGCTACATCAAGCCCTTTTCCATATGAATCCTGCTCTCTGCCAGAGGATACTTATTTCCCTCCTATCGTTGCATTTGAAGTATGATGTAAAAAAAAAAAAAAAAAAGGGGAGGGGGGCACATGGTTAGACAAGCCCTCTATTTTAAGAGAATTAAAAAGCAATTATTCCTTTAAAAAAAATAAAGTCACACACACCAGTCATTCCCTGTTTCAACTGGGCAGGCTTCCCCAAATCTCAGCCCAGTGCTTCTAAGTCAAACGAGATCACTCTGCAAGTTTCCCTTCTCCTGTGCAATTACATTCCCACGTCAGAGACAACGGAGCCAGTTAAGCATGGATACATAGTCCTTTTCAAATGCTTAGTATTTCTAGTTTCACTGTAATTATATCCTGCAGATAAAAATGGTGCTCAAGGTCAAACAAATCCTCAAGGAGAATAAGCACTGCATGGAAACTGTTTGGGTTTTTTTTAACTGGAAAGGTTGTATAAATACTGCAGATTGAGAACCTATAATTATCCATTAAAATCACTCTGAGACTGATGAATTAATATTTGTCCATGTTCAAGCTCTAGTCTCACATTTATAAAGTTTACATGTGCCCAAAAATCAGCTCAGGCAACAGGCAACTGATCAGAAATACCTTTTTTCTGGGCCTTCCTTTGGCATTAGAGGGTGATGCTCTGCAAAGGAGCAGTGCCAGGGACGGGGGCTGGGCTGGGCTGGGCTACCACCATCCTGCAGCCAGAGCCCCACCAGCATTTCTCTAAAGGCAGGACTCACTGCTCCATGCCCTCCACAGAAACCTCCCTTTGTTGCCCTAACAGTGCAGGGCTGCAACAACTCAGCTGAGTGCACCTCCCAGCTGGGGAAAGGCTTTCACACCCACCACTTCCATTTAGGATCATGTAGTCATTAAGGCTGGAAAAGATCAAGTCCTACCATCAACCCCACACCACCACCACATTCACCATTAAACCATCTCCTCAAGTGCCACATCCACACAGTTTTTGAACACTTCCAGGGATGGTGACTCCCTGGGCATCCTATTCCAATGCTTTACAACTCTGTGACTTTTCTACCACCAATATTTAATCCAAACCTCTATACATTTGCAATGGCTCTGATGGCTCTTGCTCAAGACCAATCCCACTGTTTGGTGCAATCTCCAAATCTGCCTGGGGATGGAGAGGCAGCCCTTGCAGTTGTCATGCAGGGATTCATAAATGGGGTGGTGGTGGCTCTTGCTCAGGAAATACTGCTCTGGGGGCAAGAGCAATGGGACAGCCAAGCCCTGCAGCTGATGCACTCACTCAGGGGCAGCAGCACAGTTGCCCAACAAAGCCCCCAGCTCCACTCTCCTCCAGCCTTGCCCTGCTCATGCACTTCCCCCTGGAGCAGCCCCGGGCAGGGAGTTGCCTCCCCTGACTCCTTAGAGGATCTAACTCCATCCTTTGCCCTCCTGTTGTCATCCAAGGGTTGCTTGCCCAGCAAAGGAACAGGTGGCACTTGGCACAGGCCCCAGCACTGCTGGGCTCCCCTCGGGGGGTGAAGTTTGCCCCCCCACCAAACACCCCTGTTCAGGGATCCCTGCAGCCAGGAGAGCCAGGTGGGGTTCCTGCACGGGTGAGAGCATGGACAGCATCGCTGCCAGCAGCAGCCCCTGCTCTCCCCACATCCCCCCCTCTCGTTCATTGCAGTGATCCAGGCTACAGAACCGCAGCAACTGAGCCACTGCTTTTGTCCCCAGCACCAGCAAAGTCATCATGGGGTTCAGGACAAATGCCCCAGCAGTGGGCACTGCCCCAGAATCGGGGTTGGGGTGAAGCATTGCAAGACCCAACCTGTCACCCTACTCTCCATCAGCCACCTCCAGACTGGAGGAGGGTGACATCTGTCTGTCCCCTGCAGCTCTGGCTGACAAAAACCCACAAGAACTGGGAGTCACTGGCATCAACACCCTTTGGACACAGTACCACAGGAGCAGGGCTCAGGACACCTTTCTGGAGGAGGCTCACAAGAGCCACCAGCCAGCAGGGGCTGCCAGGAGCTATATATATCCTGCCTGGCTTTGAACTGCCCATGAACCTTCACCACAAATATTTGGAGGAAAGGGAGGGGGTAAAAGAAACAAAAACATTTTAAAAAATTGTCTCAGCAGTGAGAAAAACTATCAAACAACCAAAGGCAATTGAAAAATTAGATACTTCCAAAGCTTGGTAACTTTATAACTGATGTGGGATCTGGCAGCTCGAGCACTGCTGTGCCAACCTCCTTCCCCAACCAGCTGTGCTAAAGCCAAAGGGCAGAGGAAATCCACAAACCCTCGTGCTGACCCCTCCTCACCCACTCAGGAACCTCAGCCTCCCCAGATGCTGACAGGGAAAAAACCCATGGCACTGACCTGATCCTTCCTCCCCCTCCCAACCTCCATCTCTGAGCATCCCCCTGGAGACAGGCACATCATCAACACATATTTACATTCCTGCTGAGGTCGGGAGATGGGTTTTCCTCTTGGATTCATGGATGCAAAGCCAGAGGAGCTCTGCAGGTGTCAAGGGAGTACATGAGACTTATGGACACCACACTCACTCCTCCAAGCTGCCACCAGCCACAGCCTGAGGATGCAGAGCAGGCTCTGTGGATGAGGATGGAGGGAGGCTGGGGGTGTTGTCCCAGTGGATCTGTTACTGTTTTCAGTGGGCACAGTTTACTTCCTACTGATGCACTTGGGGGGAAGGGGCTGTTGAACCTCACCAAGGCTTTTCTAACCTTGGGTCTCAGTAGAGCTTTTTGAGGTGACCCCCTCTCTGCCCTGGCCAGGCTCAGCCCTCCCAGCAGAACACCCCTGCCATGGGGGACAACTGGATTCACGTGAGAAAAATCCCATGTTTTCCAGCAGGGACTTATCTCCTCCAAAAGCAAACTACCATTGCTAATAAGCACTGATGGTTACACACCAACACCCTGCCCATAAGAAAAAAGCAAACCATAATACACAAAATCTGTGCAAATACATCTCTGGTCTAAGCCAACCCAGCCATGGTACCAAAAGCCACTGAGGTGCAGTAGAAATGCTTCCCCACATCCAAAGCACACTCTGGCATGGGTGAAGGGCTTCTCTGGTTTAAAGGTGTAATTTATACTCAGCTCCTGAGTTGCTAAAACCCTGCAGCCCTCTCAGCACATGTCAAAGCACCCCACTTCATATAGCAGTCCCTGAGGGTAGCACTCAGCCCTCTGCATGGGAAAGGGCTGTTCTGGAAGATTCAGCTCCCTCAATGGAGCAGGGAGCAGCCAGCACTCCAGGGAGGGACACAGCTCCCTGGCAAATCGATGCCAAAGGAAGACAGGGTGGAGCTTAGTGCCTTTATAGAGATTATTTGGAAAGAGAAGAACCCGAGAGAAATGGCTCTTCCCTAGGGAACTTGAGACCTTTGCTCCTCTCCAGGAGTGGTCAGGATCGCTGTGTGATTTGTGGGCCTGATGCTGGGTTCCCAGCATGCCTTGAAAATGGAGATTTTTGCAGGAAAGGGAGGGGACTCACTCACCAGTACCTCCTGCAGGACACAGACAAGAGGGCCAGCACTTCCAACCACGTGGAGTGGAGGCATCTCCACCTAAAGCCTCCCAGGGCCACCCCCATCTTTTTAAGAGTACAAGCTCTGCATCAGACCTGATTCTTTTAGCCTCTGGTTCTCCTCCTTTCCTGTCTCTGCCAGCAGACTCACAAACCTCTCCCCGCTACAAACAGGCCTGGACCAAGTGATTACGACCCATGCCAGCCACAGGTTCTCCATTCTCTGCCTTCCCCCAGGGATCCCTTACTTTTCCACCAGGAAACCCAGGGCAGCAATTTGAAGTCTGCCGGAAAAAACTCCTTTATCCCAAAGAAAAAGAGCATTCCTACCATCCCACTGCCACAGCCAGATGCTGACCCAATCCCTCTGCCACAGACAGCACTTCAGCTCCCCCCTACTCCCAGGTCATCATTCCCACCAAGACAATTTGGGCTAGACATTTTCCAAAACCTTTGGGACAGACTTTGTCAGCTCTGCTTTGGCAAACCCAGTGTATCAGGCAGAGCTCAGAGGCTGAGAAGACATTGCCTTGGGGCTCTGCCAGGCTGTGTGTCCCCCATTTCCAGGGGGAACAGGCAAGGCACAGGGATGGTGGCAGCCTCACAGTCTCAGAGGAGCATCCTCCATCCCTCTAGGGGTTATGGCCAGAGTGGCCCAGGGGAGACAGGGGACACCTGCTCTGACCTTGGCTTTTGGAAAGGCACACACCAAAATGTGTATGTGTGTGTATATATATATATTTATATATATATATATTTATATTTATATATATAAAATGAGCAGGGCTGCTGAGCAAGGCCAGGAGGGATAGGGAGAGCTGCAGAAATTGCTACCTGCAGCCACATGTCTCCACGACCATGTCCTCGTACTGTTTGTAAACCACATTGTTCCCAGAGTCTATATAGAGGATGCTGATGGGGCTGAGCTTGGAGGGCACGCAGCAGCTCGGGGGGGTGGACTCCGGGTCCATGGAGTTCATCAGGGTCTGGATGATGGCATGGTTGGTGGGCTCCAGGTGGGAGCGCAGGGGGAAGTCGCAGACCCCCTCGCAGTGATAGGCCTCGTAATCCAGGGGGGCGATTATCCAGTCATCCCAGCCCAGCTCCTTGAAGTTCACGTGCAGGGGCTTCCTGCTGCAGCGAGTCTTCGCCTTCTTCCCGTGGCCTCTGCCCCCAGACCGGGCGGCAATGGTGGTCCTCCTCTTCCTGCGCTTGGGATACGCCTCCTGGCCGGGATCGGGGGGCTCCAGGAAGGGGGGGCTGCCCAGGGCCTTGATCTTATCCCGGATCTCCTTGAAGAGGTTCTCCTTCCTCTGGGTGCGGGAGAAGGCCACGAGCAGGGCTCGCTCGTGGGGCTGCGGCCGGGGTTTGCCGAACCCCAGCTGCCGGGGGGGCAGGAGCTGCCCCGACTGATCCGAGACGATCCTCAGCAGGAAGCACAGCAGCTTTCCCGAGAGTGATCTCTCCCTCTGATCTCGCAAGGCCTCCCAGACATCAAACACCTCCCATCTGGAGGAGCCCGTGTCCAAAATGTCTGCAGCCCTGGAGTCCAGCAGCCGGGGCTCCTCGCCCTCCCGGCTTGGGCAGGTGGCAAGGAGGAGGTGGTGGAAGGTGCCTTCGGGGGACAGGGCCAAGCTCCGGTTTTCAGGGAGGGAGCGCAGGATCCGCAGCTCTGCGCCCGTCACCTCCTCTGCCTCAGGCAAGCTGGAGATGTCAAAGAGGTATCGCTGCTCCGAGGCAGATGGGGAGGCATCTGGAAGAGAGAACACAGAAGGAAAAAAAAAAAAAAAAAAAAGAAAAAAAATAAATATCAGGAAGCCAAAGCCAAGCTCTCATTAGGGAGATGCAAGGGACACAGAGGTAATGGGGGAGATCTCACTGTGCAGCACAGCTCCCTGAGCATCCCAGCAGGACACAGTCTGTGTGCCCTGCATCCAGGAGCGGCACTCTGGCTGGGGACACCAAAAACAAATGGGGAGGAGAAGGTTACAGAGGGAGGGAGGAATCAATTCAAACAAGTGGCTTTTCATCAACACTCTTCCCCACATCCTGAGGAGGCTTCTCTGCCTGCTCCCAGGTGTTCCAGTGACACCAGATGCACCCGCCATTCTGTTTTGGCATGGAAGCCACACCTAAACCTGTGCAGCACATTACCATCCCCAATCAGCAGGTTGTCACCGATTTTTTCTGTCCCAAGTGTCACACACATGCACATGCTGTTAAAAATCCCATTTCCCCCCTCCCAGATAGACACAGGACCCAGGTCTGATAAAGGCGCTCACAGCGGCTGAAAGCGAGCCCAGCCTCAGTTTGTCACTGTTTTTGGTGGATACAAAGACCTGACACAGACTCGTTCAGTTTCTGGCACTGAATAAATATACTCAATGTGAATTAAAAAAAGAAACACCAAAGGAGGTGGAGCTGGGAAGAAGAGATGAATTGAGTTCTGGAAGGGTTGTTTTTTGTTTTCTCCCTCGTCAACGAGAAACCTGACCGGGGCATGCTGCAAACATCTCTGCTGTGCCCGGAGCGCCCCGACCCGCTGCCGGCAGAGCCCTGCCCGACACCCTCGGCCCGCACCCGCCCACCCCCGCCGGCAGCGCCGCTGGGTGCAGCCTGCACCGCCCGCGGCGGGGGAACTTCACTCTGTCATTTGCTGCTGCTGGTATTATTATCATTAATAGTAGTATTATTATTCATTATAGTTATTATAATTACTATTTGAAAAGCAGACCTAAAATTCCTATGAGGAGCAGATAAGAGCAGATAAGGAGATCCCTTTGAAGAGTTCATCTGGTTTCGTTTTGCGCTGAAACTTCCCAGGACCTGTGGCAGTTTTCGCCCAGTTCTCCCAAGCCGAGCACTGGCCACCCTCCCACCGGAGCATCCTCCCCCCGGTCCCGCCTCGCTCCCCGACGTTTCTCCATCAGCTTCCAGTAAACCTCCTCCCGCAAAGGCTGCCGACAGGATATGGCCCCTTCTGGGTGTAGGGATGGGGTTTGGGGATGGGGCCTGGGGGGCTCTCCCATCATCCGCTGGGGCAGCCGGCGACAGGCACGGTGGACGGCTGGCTCTGCTTTTCAGTTTGCATTTTCATTTTATTCAATCGGGAATGTATTATTCCACCCCCGCCGCACTCGAGCGAGCTTGGCCGGCAGGACGCGAAGTACATAGATACATGTATTTGTTGAACGTATATCATTAGGTGTGCATTTGATTAACATTAGTAGATCCGCGAGTATGAAGAGGGCAAAAGAGAGCGAATAGGGAGAAGGGGACCACGATGCCGAGCTCAGCCGGCGGCGTTAGTGGGAGCCTCTCCGGAGCGCCGCGGCCGCCGGGAGCCGAGCACCCCCCGGGGCACCGCGGCTGCCCTCCCTCTCTGGACCGGCCAGGCCCGTCGCGCTGCCCCGCGGAGCTTTTCGGGCTGCAAAGGCTCTGGCAGGACGGGAGACGCCGCTTGGAACAGCTGCTCTCACCCTGCACACCCCGACTTCGCATCAGGTGGCGGCAGGTCCCGAGAGCCGCCCGCACCGCCGCCCGCCCCGTCCTGGCTCGCTGCACCTCGCACGCTGTCCCGAGCCGCATCCCCAGCACCAAGCGCCATCCTTGATCTCGACTGCGCGAGCAACCCCATCGCCACCCCGACCCCCGCTCAGAGCCACGCTCATCTCCGTCGGCAAACTCCTTCACCAGTGCCAGGAATAAACCTTTTGCTGTCCCCATCGTCAACCTCCTAACCGTATGCTCGCGCATAGCCCCACTCCCAGCCCTGTCCTCGCCCCCACTCCCACGCTCAGAGTCGCGCACGGATTTGTTCCCGTTAAACATTCGGGATGCGCAGCCCCTATCCCGTGAAGCTCCATCCCCTGCAATCACCCCGTGCGGAAACCGACGCACAACCGCATTCCCCAACCAACGCACAATCCTATCCCGTGCTCGGACCAACGTGCCAGCATCCCCTCCGTGTGCCATCACGTCCTCAAACTCGCGCTCAGAGTGATGCACAACCCCGTGCGTCCCTGCCCACATCCACATGGGAACCCGATCCCCACACTCATGCACAACCACCGTCTCCATCTCCAAGCCCCATCCTCATCCCCAAGCCCATTCCGAAGGCCAAGCACCGACTGCTCTCCCTCCCGACGGCGGGGTCCAGGCGGGGCTGCCGGTCCGCGCTCCCTTGCCCAGCCGCGGGCGCTGCGCTGCGCGGCGCGGGGGGACGCGCGTCCCGCACTCACCGCTGCGCGCCCGCTCCGCGAAGCCCGTCACGGTGTCGGAGCNCTCAGCCCCGCCTGCCCTGGCAGGTGAGAGACCCCCGGACCCCCCCTCGGGCTCAGCCCCGCCTGCCCTGGCAGGTGAGAGACCCCCGGACCCCCCCTCGGGCTCAGCCCCGCCTGCCCTGGCAGGTGAGAGACCCCCGGACCCCCCCTCGGGCTCAGCCCCGCCTGCCCTGGCAGGTGAGAGACCCCCGGACCCCCCCTCGGGCTCAGCCCCGCCTGCCCTGGCAGGTGAGAGACCCCCGGACCCCCCCTCGGGCTCAGCCCCGCCTGCCCTGGCAGGTGAGAGACCCCCGGACCCCCCCTCGGGCTCAGCCCCGCCTGCCCTGGCAGGTGAGAGACCCCCGGACCCCCCCTCGGGCTCAGCCCCGCCTGCCCTGGCAGGTGAGAGACCCCCGGACCCCCCCTCGGGCTCAGCCTCGCCTGCCCCAGCAGGTGAGAAACCCCTGGCTCCCTCCCTTGGACGTCAGTCCGCCTGCCCCAACAGGTGAGAGACCCCCGGAAGCCCCTTGGGCCCGCCTCGCCTGAGAGAGACCCCGGACCCCCTTCGGACCTCGCCTCGCCTCTCCTGGCAGGTGAGGGACCCCTGCACTTCCCATGGGATCCCGCCCCGGGTCCCCCAGTAGGTGAGAGATCCCTCAAGGCTCCGGCCTCTCACCCGGTGGGGGCACCGCATCCCTCATTTGGCGGAGAGAACTGCGTCCCACAGCCCCATGCCACGGCGCCAGCCCAGCCTGTGGGGTGGGATGCGGCTGTGTTTGACTTTGGAAGGCAACCCCAGCTCGGGATAGAGGGAGATTGAGGAGGCACCGCCACCTCTGTTTGCTAGGGTCATATTTCGGAGCGGGGAACCCCCGACTGAAGACTGGACCAGGAAACTTCACCCCGTATTGGAGCGGGGGTCACCCACCACTCCATACCGGGACGGAGGTCCCGGTCCCACACTAGGGACGGGGCAGCCCCGGCTCTGTTTCGGACGGAGGAGCCTCCACCCCATGTTTCGGGCAGAGCCCTTTTCCCTGACACTGGCTCTCGGGGGTGTTGCTGGCGGCGCGGCCGGGCCGGGAGCGGCCGGGACAGCCAGAGCGACCCTCTGTGGGGCGCCCCTGGGGCCCCGGGCTCCCCCACACCGCTCCGAGATGCCCCGGGCTGCCCCGAGCCTCCATCAGCCCCGGCAATTCCGCCTCGGGAGTCCGACACCGGAGCAAAACAAAGCCCCGGCCCGGCTGCGGGCTGATGTTTTCCCTCGCACGGAGAGTTTCCTTGGTAAAATTCAGATGTTTCCTTGGGTCTCGATTAAAATAACAAAGTGGGGTATTTACTAGGATGTTATTTCAAGTCTCTTAAGTCCCTGGTTATGTCTGTTGCGATTTCTCCGCAAATACAAAAACAAGCGCTGCGATGATTTATTTGAAGGAATGTAGGTGTTTCGCCAAAACAAACACGGCTTTTTTTTTATTCCTTCTCCCCCCCGAAACAATTGCTTCTCATGAGCATTTGTCACTGCAGCCTCTTGGATTTCTTTCGCTGCAATTTTACAGGTGTCTTGTCACAGTATGGCGGGTGGGTTTCTAATGCCAACCAGAGGCTTTGCTCGGTGTGTACACACACACACTGTGCAGAGACATGGACGCCACTCCCAGGACACCATTCCAAGAAAACCCCATCCCGAGAAATCCCTGTCCCATGAAATGCTGGATGGCCAGGCCTGAAGCCATTTGCACACCTTGCACAGCAAAGTTTGCACAGGCTTTGCATGGCTCTCATGGCATTTGCACACTCAGCGTGTTCACACAGGGCCTTGCGTGCATCATCCCCCCAGCAGTCAGTGATCCCTGGGAGCCCTGACCCAGCTGGGGCAGGAGGCAGAGGAAGGGCTGGCAGAGGAAGGCTTCATTAACTGTTATTCTTCTGTCAGTCCCTCATTCAATCCAGCCTGATGCTGTTCAGATACTAAAGATAATTTTTAAAAACCATCTGACAAGACTTCCCAGCCCTGAGACCTCACTCCCCCCTTGCCAGGGTGCTGACGCTCCACTCGGGAGCCCTCACAGGACCAGAGCATGGCAGTAGGGCTGAGCGCTCAGGGCATCTCTTCCAAAAGATTAGAAGGCTGAAAAACACTGTCTGGTCCTGTCCTGCTCATCCCCACCTCAAAGAGAAGCCCGAGGCTCCAAAGCGTGCTCCTGATGCTCACACTGCAGCGTATGGCAATGCTCTCTTCCCAGTGCTGCCCAAGGAAGGGATCAAAAGGGTCAGCAAAGAGTTGGAAAGATGATGGGGTGGGAAGGACTGTTGAATGGGCAGACAAGTCTATGCATAAACTTCTGGGCTTCTGGCAATGGTTTCTGGAGCATCCTGCTTGGAATTGTTTCACACAGTCAGTTTTATGGGAAACAGTGGAAGGTACAAAAATGATGAGTGTGGGCCTAGGCCTCGTCCTCCAGCAGGCTGGGGTGCATGTACCTGCCACACATGTGGAACCTCAAGCTTTGCCAAATTCTCGGGGACTGGAACTGTCACTGCATTTTTGATGTGTATCTTTCAAAAATTAAAGTTACATACATGCAATATACAGCTGTGCCTCCTGTTTGTTCTTTGCCCACAGCTTTTTTTGTCCACAGACCAGTCGTCTTCTCAGCCCTCAGTATGGGCACCAGGGCCAAATCCCTGCCTGCTGCAAGCTGGCAGAGCTGAGCAATGGATTCCTGTGCATCAGTTTGCACCACACCATCCTTGTCCCTGTGCGTAGCTGTCCCCATGACAGATCCTTGTGCTGCTGGGTGCCAGATCCCTGTGCTCACTGTCTGTGTGGAGACCCAGACACAGGCACACACCCACCCACACAACCCCAGTGACATGGACACACGTCTGTGAGCACCAGGTGCACGTGCCCTCACCAGAAGGCACATGAACACAGACAGACACACACACACACACACACACACACTCAGGTACACCAACCCAAGCAGCAAATCCTGCCTGGCCATGCCAGAGGGTAGATGTGAAATCCCACAGCTCACCCTCTCAACCACACAGCGTCGATCGAGAGGCACAAGCACTGACTTTCCCATCTGTTCTCCATTGCAGCCTCATTTAAACCCTTTTGGGCTTTCTTGAATTTCCATCAGCCCAGCCCAGCCCAGCCCAGCTGCAGGACCTTCCCAAGCCTCCCAAGCCCTGCACAGCAGCACAGCAGCTCCTGCCCCCAGTCCTTCTCTGTGCTGGGGATGGGCTCCCTTTTCTCCCACTGCAAACTTTTGTGCATAATTTCATGCTGGCAAAAAGCCACCTTCTACCAGCCCCCTTCCAAACCTGAATTAGCACGCTGCTGCAGCAGCAGAAATTGGAGAGGAAAAGCTGCAGTTTTATTTTACAACTCAATTAGCAAGTTTATACAGAAAAAAAATACCCACATAGCTGAGGGAGATTTTATGTCCGTTCGACTTCACCAGCAAATAGACTAGTTCCTCCTGAGGGCACTCCCCACTGCTGTGGGCACAGCAATGTGCTCCTGCCTAGGGGGCCCCTCAACCAACGTGGTGATCCTCGCTCCAGCCCTGCTCACTTGCTCCATCTCTCTTTGCTCTTACAAATCCTCTGGGTATCTATCATGGGCTGAAAAACAGAGTTTTGAGACTGTCCTGACACCCTGTTCACTGAGTATTAAATAGGAAGTGTGTCAAAACCTAAGATGAAGATAAAAGGCCACATTTACCTCTAATTTTTCCCTTAGAACCCAGTCCCAAATAACATGAAGTCAATGGCTGCATGCCCAAGAGGGATCCTGACTCCTGAAACAGCTTGCACAATGTCCCACTACAAGGAAGTCTCTCCCTTGACCAACAGACCCTTCTGGTTAGGTTTCTGGAAAGAAGGGGACAGTCTTCTCATTAAGCCAGTTTTCTTAGTGGGAACATTTTTTGGATGGTGACTGCTTCAGGATCAGAAAGGAATCATTCCTGCCTAGCTGGCACTTGGGCTTGTCCCCTCTGTTGCAGCCCCCTTTCCTCTGCTCTCTATTTTTGTCCCCAGCTCTGCCCTGCTTGCCCTCCTGCATTGTCCATGGCAGTGGGAACCTTTGCATACGGAGCACTGAATCATTTCCACACACAGGGGTTGAGTCCTGGGCAGGGTGAATCACCCTCCCATGGCTACCTCCTCTTGTGCAGCTGTGGGCAAGGTCCCAGCCTGGCAGAAGGGCTGCCTTACTGATGCTCTTCAGCACAGGAATGAATTTGATTTAACTAGAACCCCACCAGGCATGGAAGACCACTTCTCAAAGTAGGAAACTGAGGCAGAAGGGAATAACCATGTGCCTCATGTCTCAGCCACATTCCCAGAGCTCTGCACCTCCACCTCACCTTCCCAGTCATCAGTCCTTTCTGATGGAATAGAAATAAGCTGCAGTGACAAACCCCATCCACACTTCCAAACTGGAGGTGTTTGCAGCTGTTTCTGTTAGCTGAGCCAGTGGGGCTCCACCAGTTTTTCAAGTCTTGAGCAAGTTCAGTGGTCAGACTATTGATGCCAGTGGCTATTTGGAGGAGTGTGTTTTCGTGTAGTGACCACACAAGAAGCCTCTTGGGGCTTCACTTAACAAATGTCTTCTAGCGAGATGGCTACAAGTGACGGCAGGGCCAGCTCAGCAAGTAGCTAAGCAACTGCATCGTTTTCTTTCCAAATCTTCCAGCAACTCCTTCCAAAACTTACTTAAACTGAAGCCAAGCTGAATTCTTTCTGATTGTCTGCACAGGGATAGCCAGGGAAGATAAGACAAATCAAGGTACAAACTCCATGCATGAAACAGCAGATGGATTCAAGGACCCCGTAGGCTGCTTTGCTTCAGGCCCAGAGACCTGACGTCAGCTCAGTCTGGCTGCCTGAAGCTGTGCTTGTCTCACACCACTTTCTATTTGAGCACTGTGCTCTAGCTAGGGGACAGGACCCTTATGGAAATGCTTTGCTGAGAGTTCAATCTTTCTGGAAACAAAAAAGCTTCTTGAAAAAGGCTTTCCAACATCCCCTCAGGGAAAATTGTCCTATTCAGCATCTGGTCGACAGGGTCTGGCATAAGCCACCTGAAAATAGTGAGCCAAAGCACAGTTGAGCGCTCAGTCAATTTAAAAAAAAAAAAAATTAAAATCTGACTCTGCTTTTTGAAAAGTGCAGAGTCAGCAAGTAATTTGTCAATGCACCAAGCACAGATGCTGGATCATGGTGATGGCTCACCCCAAGTGTCCTCAGGGTAGCAGTCAAGGCCAGCGTCTAGTTGGATTGGGATTCACTTACTTCATTCTGGCTTCCTTTTCAGCCTAACTAACCACCTTCTTCCCATTACTAGCTGCTGGAGGGAGAGCAGTACCTCCAGAACGCAGTTCCTACAGCATTAACACAGAGCCCAGCTGAGACAGCTGTCACAGAGGTGAAGAAAGCCCTCAGCTGCCTCCCCCCACCCCTGGCTGTCCATGCAAGATGTCACGAGGGTCCTACAGCTCTCCTCAAGCTCTGTTCAATGATTCCTTATTCTTACGTATTAAATCCTTTGATCTCCACTTAGTCTTCTTTTCTCTCATCAGTTTCCCACATCACTCTTTTCCTCCCCAGCTTCTTGTTCTCCAGCTCCCAGTCCCTTTGTGAAGGCTCCTCAGATTTGGAGGTATCAGGGAGGAGAAGGAGAGACCTGTCTGGGAGAGTATTTGCCAGCACAAGGGAACCCCAAGGGAGCACCAGAAAATGAGCATTGCTCAGAGTACCTCACCCTGATCTTTCTAGTTCTCAACTATTCCTTCTCTGCCCTCTCCCCATCCCTTCCCAGACAGTGCTGCTCATGACTGTTGTGTCAGGCTCACTTCTCTGCCACGTGAGACAGAATTTCTCCATACCAAAACCAAGTCCTTTTCTTTCTACCCCAATGCAAAGTCTTACCAAATAACTCCAGTTATTTGTAATAACTCCAGTTTTCTCATTCATAACTTTCTGGATGCAGGTGTTCACCCTATGAACATGGAAGGAAGGTTTTTGGGGTGTTTTTTTTTGCCTTTAAGTTATCTTCCCATCCTTTGGTATTGTTGCTACTTTTTCTCTCTCATTCACTTCAATGCTCCAATCTCATGCTTTTATTTTCTGCCACAGACCTGACAAATGGAACTAAATTCTGGCAAATTTGGTTTCCTGGACAGTTACTCTGGGGACACCAACAAGCCCTGGGGGTTGGCTGAGGTGTGCAGATGGCCAGAGAAGACCTGCCACCCCTCAGCTCCAGCCCAGCACTCCTCCCTTCTCTCCTCTGTGCCTGCTGCTGTGTTGGGCTGGGAGGAGGAGAAGGAATGGAGGAAGGTGGGTGTGTGGGTGGGGAAAGTTGTGTTTGATTGCAGCTCTGCGTGGTCTGCATCAATTCCATCAAAGATTGTCCCTGACCTCCCTTCTGGGGCAGCATGTCTTTCCATGACAGACGAGGGGGTGTTGGGCCCACAGGAGAGATGACTCTCACCTGAAAGGCCCCACAGATACCAGCACACGCCATGGGGCAAACTGAGCAGTTCACAAACTAATTCTTAACCACTGGTACCTTCTGGTCTCCTACCCAGTTCTGCAATTTAATCCCACAATTTCTGCTTTCCTTTTTCTATTTTGTCTTTTCCAACTTTTTGATTTGTAAACAAGAATTCATGGCGTGGGCCTCTTTCTCCTTCAGCTGCTGAGCAGCATAAGAAGCTCAGAGAAGAACCCATCCCACAGAGTCACCCCGCCCCAGCTCAGCAGAAGGGCCGGGTAGCTGCGGTGGGACCGAGCATCATCTGGAAGCGTGAGGGCAGGGCTCTCCCAGGGCAGGAGCACCATCTCCTGGAGAAGGGATTTATAGCACTGGTGCTCCATGTCAGGTGTTTCCCGAGGCTCAGATGGAATGTGGAAGGCACTGGCAGTTTGGAAGGCATCCGCTCTGGTTTCTCTCCCCGTAGGCTGTGAAATACACGTAAAGCAACCGAGTACAAGTATGTCCTGTGTCAAAAAGAGGGAGGTGGAAAACTGGCTGCAAACAGGAAAACATTTTGTGGGCACATCCGTTTTTCTCTGTGCTGTGCATTAGACGGATTGCATGTGAGTTGCAGGATCAGGTGTTAAAGTTTTTAATATGGGTGTATCAGGTGAAAGTCATCGAGTTAATACAAAGAGCAAATCACATCTTACTGAAGGAAGGGTCTTTTGCGAAGTTTCGAGGTGTAACTTAGAACAAGCTTTCTGGTTATATATCTTTCCATTGGTAAATACAATAAAAGGAGATATGCAATGTATTACATCCTGCAGCCCATGCACATTTATTTAGTTCTCCCAATAAAGTGAAAGGCATGCCTCTGGGCAGGGACAGCTGCGTGGGTGGAGCCACTGACACACAGCAGTGTGGGATGTCAAGTGCCCTATTAGGGATGACCTTGATTTCCTAACACATCATCGTGGTGTGTGTTCACAACTGCCTATCTCAGCTCTTTGCAGACAAGCTGGTGTGGGCTGTACTGACATCAGCATTTAGGTAGCATCTGTTTATGCCTCAATGAGAAAGGCACAGACCTGTTATTTATAGTAGGACACAGAGGTGATCCCACGGGTGGGGCACCTCTCCTATGGAGACAGGCTGAGAGAGCTGGGGCTGTTCAAGCTGGAGGAGAGAAGGCTCTGGGGAGACCTCACTGCAGTCCTACAGTACTTAAAGGGGGCTTATAGAAAAGAAGCAGAGCATTTTTTTTACACGGGCAGACAGCAATAGGACAAGTTGGAACAGTTTTAAACTAAAAGATGAGAGATTTAGATTGGATAATAGGAAGAAACTCTTTATTGTGAGTGTGGTGAGGCACAGCCACAGGTTGTCCAGAGAAGCTGTGGATGTCCTATCCCTGGAAGTGTTCCAGGTCAGGTTGGATGGTGCCCTGAACAACCTGATCTAGTGGAAACTGTCCCTGCCCATGACAGNCAAGGGGGGGGAGGGGGGGGGGCGGGGAAGAGAATAAGGTGGTATTTAAGGTCCCTTCCAACCTAAGCCTTTCTATGGTTCTATGATTTATATCTAATGCAGGCAACATGCTTGCTTTGCCTTGCCCACTTGTCTGTCCTTACACACCAGAACAGGTATGTGCAGGTTCAGACACCTGAGACAATATCAGATTCTTTAATGTGAATATATGGTGCTACTTGAGACATCCAGATCTTCAGCTGCTGCCTCAGAAAAGAGGTGGGCATTCTAACCTTCTGCCTCACTGACCAGCAACATGTCTATATTCATGTCTATTTTCCAACCTAAATGCTTCTGTGAGTCTACAGGGGTGTCCTGGGTATCCTGCAGAGAAACCCCAGGTTTTTCAAGGTTTTCAACCTATTTTAGCACCTGAGCATATGACCTTATGAGAAGACCATCAGAATTTAGTAGGAAAAAAATAAGTTAAGATAGGACTTTCTGATACTGAAGAAATCCTTGAAGAGCACAGCACTTTGTTTGAATTGCTTCAGCAGTGTACAGGGAGCTCTGCCTATTTCTGTGGTTCACACATTGATCTCACTAGGTTAGTAAGTCAAAACATGCCATTTTGGGCTCCTACATCTGTGTCCAGAAGGAAAGTGCATCTCAAAATGACTTAATTGTGAGGATTGCCTTGCCTTCATTCCTTCAAAAGCTTATTCCAGCATGGGCTGAACCTTAGCCAGCCAAGAAACAGTGGCTTATCTTGTTGGAAGGAAGGTCTGAGCCTTTGGTATTTGGTGGGGAGTTGAGAAGCTGGCAGCAAGAGCAATGAAGAACACTGCCTTGGGAAGGAACCTCAGCCAGTGCTGGCTGGGACTCTGGGACAGCCACACTCCTTCCCATCTTAGTTTTTCCCTCTCTTTTGTAACAGGTCCCGGACTGCTCTTGTGGGCAGCTTGGGGAAAGGATTAGGGAAATACTAAAAGTGTATTTACAACCTTGCACAGGATTGGAATGGATGTTCCTGGTGGAGTGTCAGGAAGGAAGAGCACCTTCCATGCAACCAGCTTTTACTCAATTGCTGCTTTTCCCTTTTTACTCCCCAACTCAGGACAGCCCAGACCACTTCCCCTGACTGTGTAATGCTCAGGTAGTAATTACCATTCTGGTTTTGTAATTGTAGCTTTGAATGCCCGAGTGACTGATTCCAGCTTAGGCTCCAGTCGTGTGAATGGGGAATGGATGGTTGTAGGACCAGCTTGAACAATGTGGTCTCCCAAGGAGACTTCATTTCTATTCTCCTCAGGCTGGTTGTTTCTCTCAACAGATGGTGGTTTCTTCTTGCACTACAGAAAGATGAAAACTTGACTCAGGAGAAAAATATCCAGAATGTTTGCTACACCACTGTACCATAAATGGCTATATCTCTCTCTGGGGATGATTTTTCCTCTGTCTTTCTGAAGCACAATCACCCACTTCTCTAAAATCTCCAACACCCATATAGTACCACTTTAGTATTCACTGTTTTGGAGGAGTGTGATAAAGAAGTATTTAGGGTAGATTCATTTCACTTGATCTACAACATGAGATTTGTTAGACACACATCAGCTGTGCCACCTTTGGGCCAGAATTTTCCCTTTTGTCCATTGACTACAAAGCCAGTCTACCAGATCAGTACAGAGCAAGATGCTGAGCAGGTCAAAATCTAATTTAAAGCAAGAATAATCTTACTGTGTGACACTGGATAGGCAAGTTTTTACTGCTTCATAACACCTTTACAATTGCAATCACAAATATCTTCATTAAAAAACATGAATTTAAATACCTATGTCCATGACCTAGTGAAACCCAGAATCTGTCACCCATTTTCTAGGTAAGACTCAGAGCATCCGACTTAAAATGCTTGTTGTGAAACATCTGTGAACTAATCAGCTCCTGGAAGAAACAGCAATGACCTGGAAAGATGTTGACCTTCCTAATACAGCTGTGTATGAACAGCTGGTTGATAAGATGGGTTGTATTGATTGTGCTATGAGACAGAAGCATCTTGCAGATCTCCTTGGACAATTGGGTTACTCTATTCTGGCTTGCTGTCACCTAGAAAAGGTTGGGCCATTGAAACCACTCTCATGGCATCTGCCAAGTTAGTTATCTTGGATTGAAAAGAGTGCAGCAGAACCAATGGGACTCAGTTCACCAAAAAACCTGCATTGTACTTCCCTTTTATTTCCATCACACACTGGAGGTACACGAGAAGCGACTGGCATGCCAAGTCAAACAGGTATCTGCTGAGTTTATGCCTCAGCCTTTCCCTTAGAGGGACACAAATCCTGGCCTCTCACCTATTGAGTTGCCAGGTTTTTACAATGGTTAGAGGAGCTGAAAGTTGTTCAGCCATTTCCTCCTCTGTTGTGCTTGGTTAAAATGGGTCATTGGTTACTGCAGTGTTTTTCAGTGGGGAGCAGACAGTGAGACTGGCAGATACATGGAGCAATAGACAGAGCAATTGCACACACCTTTTTAGGAAGAGGTGCTGAAGAATAACACACTAACACCCCCTCACCTCTCAGCCCTTTCTCTTTTTCTTGTTAATTCCAAAAGTTGAAATTTTTCCTTTTGGGAGAATTTCAGTCAGGTCCAGAATCACTCATAAAATGGAGGAATTGTTCCAACAATGATCCTGAAAGTTTTCCTAATTTTAAAAGAAAATCCAGGAACAAGAGCTGGCCAGCTCTAGCCTGGATGGTTCACACTGTGCTCTGGTGGGTAGTTCAGCAGAGAAGCCTGGGTCTCCATCACTCTCAGCTTTTACTCTTGCAGTCAGGAATCTGCATAAAGGGAGTCACTTCCACACTTCACACAGGTAATGAGCAACCAGGGGACAGCACCAAAACCAAGCAGACCTTGGGCTCTTGCCCATCTCCAACTAAATAACTTAGCACAAACATAAGCACCTCCAGAGCTTATTTGGGGGCAGTGAGGGAAGTGATGGTAAAATCCTTGGGCACTGGCTTTGGTCAGGTGTGTGATGAAGATGGACTTGAAAAACTTGGCAACATATTTAGGTGGAAACTTGTGCAGTTATTGACTGTTCCTTCACTTTTCCTGGATGGGGGAAATACTTTCCATGGCTGCTATGTGAAGACTCAACTACACAAAAACTATGGTTTCTTTGGGGGAAAAAAAGAATTAAAAATTACTGTCTCTATCTACTGTACATGTGATTTTTGAATAATATAGACAATTTTCTGTATTTTAGGGTTTGGTTTTATTAAACTGAGGCAAACTAGGAAATCTCATCTTTTCTTCCTCACTGGCTACCATGAAACTTAACCATGATTTACCTAAGACCCTCAAACTTAAGAGAGGTGGAATTTTAATTCCAGGGCTGCAGCAGGTCAAGAACCAGGCTTATCTTTCAGCAGGGATTACCTATGGTTTCTACTAGATTATTCCTGACATGTGGCACATCATATTACAGGTTAAATGTTTAAAGCAAGGAGAAAAGCATGAGGCATAATGGATAACAGGTCTTTAACTCTGCTCCCTTCTCTCCAGAATAAATCTATGCTGAGTTTAGGAGGTGTGTAGATTAAAAGACTGCCATGACAGGCTATCAACAACCTTACCACATCATATAACAAGAGTGAACTTGAAATCTACCATTTTGGCTACCTTTGAAACTCACTGAGAAGCCCAGTCCTAATATAAAATCTCCTAGTGGTTCACATCTGGGTTTTGTAATTGTCATCAGAAAACAAATAGTGTTAGGAGTGATAAGTGAGTGATCATCTCACTGGAATCTTAGAGCAGCCCTTTTTCAGTAATGAAATTATATTGCATTTCTCCCAAATCAAGGCTGAAAAAAAGTTTCATGTTCAGCTTTAAACTGTGTTTCCATAGCTGATTTATTTTGTTTTTAAATATGTTCCTCTGGCCTTGCTTTTCCCCCCACATTTTATTTACTATACCCTAAGCAGGGCTCTGATTTCCCCTCATCCTGCCATGATTACAGCTAGAGTGCTCTGCCAGGGATTCAAAACTTGGTGGACAATTCCCTCTGGGCTTATAAACTCACTGTTGTTCTCCTGCTGCTTTGGGGGAGATGAAAAGCAAATCCATGAGCTGCCAAGAATCACACCCAGGCAGGGATGCTGTGCTGTGAGAGCTGGTCCCTGCTCAGTGTACAGGAGACAGACATTACCCTGGGATGAGTTCATGGGGTCACACCTTGACCCTAGTGGAGACCCTTCCTCTCTCTGTGCCCCTGTGAAGAACAGAGAGGGATTAAACTGTAGGGCTGCAGTCCGTTCGCATCGAACAGAATGAACAGACCCCAGCCACAAATCACTCAATATTTTAACAGGCTCTGAGAGGTTCTTCTTCCTTGCTTTAACCCTTCGTGAGACCTCACTGCCTGCAGGGGATGGCTGGTGAGCAGTCCTCGAGCACAGGTGGTGATTCTTGCCCTTTTTTTATACCACTCTGCCCCCTATATCCATGCTGAGGGAGGTGGCTGAGAAAACCCCTCTGGGCTATGTCAGGGGACGTTCAGCTATTGGGAGTAAAACTGTTTATCAAAAGTACATACAAACATCAGTCCTAACTGCAAACACATCATTGACTGACTTCAGCTCTGTAAAAAGTCCCAGTGTCACTGGTCCCAGAGTCAGGTTTTGAGCACGCACTGAGGGTTACACTGGAGTTGGTGGGATTGTGTGTGCGAGTGGATGGTGCCAGACAGGAGCTGGGCACTGGGCTCCCAAAGGGTGAGTGTCATGGTTTACCAGATACTATGAAGAAAATTACTGCATGCAAAACCAGCACGATGAGACACAGCTGGGGATTTCAGTCAGCACCAGTGGCCCACCCCGCCTCTATAGGTGGTATTTGAGTGCTCTCTAGTGGACAGAAAACGGACCCAGAGGCGAACAAAACTGATGTGCTGACCCTGAGCCTAAGTCACTCTCAGCTGAGGGTCTGAGGCATTGGGTCTGTAATATCCATACCCACCGTGGGCCTGTGCTGAGTGTCTGGGAGCAGGATTTGGGAGGGAGGCTCAAAGCCGGGTCTCCCTGATCTGTGATGCATCAGGGCAGAGGTTTGATGAGAGAGCAGTGCAGTGTGGCAGGGGGTGCCCACCTCACCTGGCAAGAGCTGACTCACAAGCACAAGAACCACCTTAACCCCTTTACAGTTTTTCAGTGCTTTTCCTTTTGTTGAAGAAAACATCTGCAGTTCCTGCTCCTGCGTGTAATAAGTGGTTAGAAGGGCAGAGAGGTACTGTGGAAGGAGAGTAGAAAAATTGGTCATGGAAGGGAAGGAAAAAAGTGGGGAAAAATTATATGAATTAGTTTACCTGCTGCTGCTGAGCCTCCAGGAGCCCTCTGCTCTGAGAGTCCTGCCAGTGCTGGACATAGTAGCTCTGAGGGAAAATATTCTTGTTTCATAGCACAAAGTGATAAGCCACTGGATAAAGTGGAAATCTAGACTATGTCAGTATTAAAACAAGGTTATTAAGGAAGTCAGCTCAGGACACAGGTCATAAAATAGTTATGTAGTAGGTACTTCCAGATCAGCAGAACCATACTACTGAACACAAATGTCAAAAGTTGTCCCAAAATCATGAAATTTATAAGGATATTTTATTGCAGTTGGGATTTACTTAGAGTAGGTATCTCAGCTCTGAGTTCTAAGAATACCTCATTTTCCTTTTATTTCAGTGAAATGACAACTAAAAGATTTTTTATGGTGGTGGTAGTAAAATCAGAAACAGCCACTTGACTTATGAAACAGCTGCACCTCTAGTTAAAGAGGTTATGCATCTCTCCATAAACTCTTTGTTTAAAACCTGGCTTCTCCATTACCTCTATGTTGGAGGGCTATTATCTTAGCCTTTCTGGACAATACCATTTTTCAGCATGAGCTCTGCTTACATAGACACTTCCCAATGCTCAGACATCTTGAACACAAATAAAACTCCTTCAACCTCCTAGTGAGCTTAATTACTTGTCTCCCACTCATTCTTTTCCTTCACTTTCTAGAGGCTTTTGACTGAAATCAGACTGACCTTTTCTTCGAGTATCTTCTCCCACTTGGAACAGTCATTTTTGGCTTTGCCTCATTTATGCAGAAACCACAGAGGCTCTAATATAGAACCACACAATACCTGCAGTAAAAGAACATGGGTGTGTATTTCGGCAGTTATCCTAGGCAAATTAATTGTTTTACTATGGAGGCTATGCATAAATTAGGCTAGTAAATACTGACTGCATGAATATGCTGATTCTGTTTGTTGAGGGTACAGAAAAAAGGGAAAAAAAAAAAAAACCAGAAAAAGAATGTATAAAAATAAGTCAAGCAACCTACCATGCTAGTCAGTACTGCAGAGGTAAGAGGCAGGGAAAAAAGCCAGAAATCCCATAGAAAATAGTCCTGAAACTTCAGAGAGTTTCTTTGTCTTTCCTTCACTCATAGACAACTTTAACTGAGGCAAAGGGGACCATTGAGGAGAGAGGAACAGCTGAGGGTAACCCAAGTAGTAGGTAGGAAATCATAAGTTTATAGGTGATGACTATTACTGGTGTTGGTTCTCAGATTCTTTTCACATTCTCCTACAGGCTTTCCCCTGCAGTTTTCCAGTGGATAATTGAGTCAAAAAATTGGTTCAGTGGAAGAAATTTTCTGTATAGCATCCAAAGCAAACTCCAAGTATTCTGGGAGGTTGCTTCTCAAAGGGGCAAGTTGATGCTTAGCTCCTGCAGACAGCTCTATTGGCATATTAATTTTCTCCTGACAGGTTTGATTTGTGTGTACCTTTTATGCAGAGGTTCACTCTTCACAGTCACCATCTGAACAAAGACTCTGCCCTAACCTCATGGGAAAATCAGCTGGTAATTTCCACAACATCAGAGGTTAGCACCACTGAGGCACTTGTTTTATTCGTAAGTTACAATGATACAGGCTGTGGAATTATAAAAATGTTGTATATGATAAGACTTGTTAGGAAACCAGACAAACAGACAGTGATTGGACTTCTCCATGAGTACATGGACATAGCACACACGACCTCTCCAGGACACAGAGTGGCAGCTGACTGGGGCCAAGCAAACACTTCTGGTTGGGGAGAAAGTCCCCAGCTTTTGAAGCACCTTCACAGGCACTTGGCAACATCTGGATGGACACTGCTCAGTGAGCACGGCAAGCTTCAGTGGGAACTCATGGCTGGCATCCTGCTCTATTTCTGCAGTCTCAGACAGCAAACTGCCAGCTGCTTACTCCTTGCTACTATCTGAATAAATTGCATTATCCAGGAAGCCAAATGGGGATAAAAATGCCATTAGAGAAGCAATTTGTTTAGACATAGAACTATTAATGATATATTTATGCTTTCAGGAACTCCACCCCAGGGCTTTTTAACCCTTCAGAGGCCGCATGGGAATGATTTACGTTCCAAAAGCACTTTCTGGTGGCTTGCAGCACTTCTGGAAACTGCAACTCCTGTGCCAGAAAGGCTGCAGCTGGGTAGTGGTGTTTACACTCCTCTTAATGAAAGGTTTTTAGTGGCAGGGAGAGAAAACAATGGGGATTTAGGAAGGAACCCCACCTATCAGGTCTCCCTTTTTTTTTTTGTTTTGACTCATGGGTTTCATGTTCCAGATTTCTTGCTTCACCACAAGCATCAAAAGACTGTTCTGTGTCTGCCACTTTCGGAGCTCTCCTGATTCTGACATTTCCATTACACCCCAAACTCCTCCAGCTGCTCCTTTCTGGGGTGGAAAGTCTTAATCCACTCTCTAGGTCCTCTTTCAGGGGCTGCTTCTCTCTGGGGACACTGCTGCATACCCACTTGGGGTGCTGAGCCTGTTTGGGAGCTGGCTGCATCGATGCTGTGTCAGCATTTGGTTTTTTATCCCTTTTATAATATTTTCTGATATCACCTGAGGTCTTGCCTGTCCAGAGAAGGACAACGGGGCTGGTGAGAACTGTCTGCAGCACAAACGTGATGAGGAGGAGCTGAGGGCGCTGGGGGTGTTAAACCTGGAGAAAAGGAGGCTCAGGAGGGTCCTTATCACTCTCTACAACCACCTGAAAGGAGGGTGCAGCCAGGTGGGGGTCAGACTCTTCTCCCCAGTAACAAGTTACAGATGAAGACATAGCCTCGAGTTGCACCTAAAGAGGTTTATATTGGATATTAGGAAAAATTTATTCACTGAAAGGGTAGTCAGGCATTGGGATAGGCTGCTCAGGGAAGTTGTAGAGAATTGCTGTCTCTGGAAGTGTTCAAAATAACATGTGGATGTAGCACTTAGAATTATGGTTTAGTGGTGAGCACGGTGGATAGGTAAACGGCTGGATTCCATGATCTCAGAGGTCTTTTCCAACCATAAGGACTCTGTAATTCCACGATTCCACAAAGCTGTCCCCAGTGAGAGGCGTTTTTTCCCAAGTGCTTCCCTGCAGGAGCCCTGCACACCAGCGCAGAGAAGCCCTGGGATAACCAAGAGCCCAGGTACGCCCAGCAGCCTGCAAACAAACCAGGGCTGCCCGGCCCGGCCGCGGGTGCCTGAGGGGCAGCAGAAGCACCAGCTGCTTCCCTCTTCTTTCCCAACATAAACTTCGGAGCACCCAGCCGCTCCGAGGTGTGTGGCCAAGGCTGCAGGGGTGGCCGTGCCTTGCACCCGGCTGGCGCTGCCTCGGGATGCGCTTGGGTAAGCAGCGCCCTGCCCGTTGTTCTAGGACAGGAAGATGCGTGCGAGCTCTTTCCCGTGGGGAGGAGGAAGAGAAGTGCCCAGGGACGCATCGAGGCTCGGGGGCAGTTTCGGTCCCGGGGCGGAGGAAGAGCGGGGATGATTTAGTGGGCTTCGCGCGGCAGCTCCTCCGCTCGCCGGTGTAGTCGTGGCCGAGTGGTTAAGGCGATGGACTAGAAATCCATTGGGGTCTCCCCGCGCAGGTTCGAATCCTGCCGACTACGAGCCGCGCTTTTCTTTTCCTCCCCGTGCCGGACGTCTTTTCCTCCCAGCTCGCTTGGCACGGGAGCCGCCGCCGCCTGACATCCGGCAGGGCGGCCGGTCCAGCCCTGGGAAGGGAGGCGGGACCTCCTCCCGCGGCCATGGAGCAGCGCGGCCCGGCGCCCGCCGTGCTGGTCACCACCAGGTACCGGGACGGGGCGGGGGAGCGGCCCCGCGCCCGCCTCGGCTCTCGGCCTCGGCGGGGCAGCCTTGGCAAGGAAAAGGGGGAAAGAGAGAAGGGAAGGGAAGGGAGAGGAAGGAGCGCGGGGCGGCGGAGGCTGAGGGAAGTGAGGGAGCTGAGGCGAAGCCGGGTGGTGCTGCCTGGGTTTGCCCGGGGACACTTCAGATGTGTTCCAGTTTTCCTGCATTTCACAGCCGGGGCAGATCCCTGGCCCGTCCTGTGTGCTCCTTCCTCTTGTGGTAACTTCGCGTCCTTTCCCGTCCGCTCAGGCGCAGCGTGTGCTGTCGCCCTCCAGGAAGGTACTTTCCCTGTCGGTGTTTCGAGGCGGGTGGGCAGGAATTGGGGTTTATCCTGGGCCGTGCAGCGGCCTCTCGCAGGCGCGGTGCCCCCAGTGCCTTGGCTGCTGCCCATCCCCGCTGCTGTGCCCTGCATCCCGGCCCTCCTCCTCGTGCCCACTCTGCCTGGAAGCCCAGGGCTCGGCAAAATGAGTTTATTCTCCTTTCCCACCTTCTCGACGCTATCCCCTGCGTGGTGCAGGGGCTCTGTTTTCCGTTGCGTTAAATTTCTAAGCCCTGTCTTTTCCTTGATGGGGTAAAGGAACGCTCATGAGTAATGCCTCAGGAAGAAAATGCTTATGGCAGTCTTTTATAGGGGAATTGTTAGATCTCTCTCTCTTTTTTTTTCTTAAATCCCCACGAGATATTTGAGATCACATGAAAGCAGTTTCCTATCAGATGAGACATGAGAAGCAGAAGTGATGATTCAGCAAGCTCCTTACCTCCTAGGACATAAATAATGACTATTTCAGTCACTTTAACTTCAAAATTATTTTAATCCTTAAATATTTGTCTGTATCAGGGCCAGACTTTCCTTGGAGCAGTGGCCTTGAACCTTGAAATGTCTCTGATGTGACTAACAGATGTTTTGTAGGACTGACTTAATATTAAGTTTAGCATTGGAAATGGAAATCCAAGCACCTGGATTAATTTTACAATTGTTGGACTGAAAAAGACCCACTTGCAAATTGTCCCACTGGAACTGGAATGCTTTCAGTGATAAAATTTGGTATATATGTATGTGTGGGATTAGGGCTTTAGCAAGTGAACATATTTTCTAGCTTCTGAGGTAACAAAGCTGTAGAGTTGTGGCCTTTTCCACTTTTTATACATGTTTGTTTTAGGAATAGGATTCCTAGTTGCTGTGGTAATATAAATCATGGAATCATAGAATATGCTGAGTTGCAAGGCACCCATCAGGATCATTGAGTCCAACCCCTGGCCCTGCCCAGGACATCCCAAGGATCACACCATGTGCCTGAGAGCATTGTCCTAACGCTTCTTGAACTCTGTCAGATTTGGTGCTGTGATCGCTTCTCTGGGGAGCCTTTAAAAAAATCTGTATACTTATAGTTAGACTATACAGAGAAATAAATAATTTCGTGAGTACTTTACCTTCATTTAATATATAAAACTAGTTGTACAATTTTTTCTCCCTCTGTTATGACCAGGGATGCCAGAGTTTGGTCCCCTGTGGAGAAAGGTGATTGGAGCTGGGTGCTGCTGGCAGGGCTGACTTTATCAAGGCAGGAAGCACAGACTCTGCTCTCCTAGCCACACAGGTGCTGGAATAAATGTTTCTCTGATCAAAGCATTTGCATCTCTTCTTTTGCTTTCCTTCTGGAGGTGGCTATTACCCACCTCCCATGTTGGCCTTTCAGCACAGAAAGCAGATTAATTAAAATACAATTTAATTATTATATGCAAATCAAAAAAACAGGAGTGAAAACCCAGCTCTTCTGTGAACTGTGGGAGCTGCTCAGTTCAGCTGACCTTTATAGTCTGCACTTCCTCTGTTCCAGACCAATCCTGCATGACCTGATTGTGCAATGATCTGATTCACACCAGTATTACTGGTATGAATGGTGTCCTTGTATTTGGGTGATGATTCCTGTCAGCAAGGTTAACCATGTGCCCAGGTCTCTAGTGCACTGTCTGTTTTGTAGACAAAAGCATAAACTGGAGATAAGCTAGATTCAAATAAAGAGAAGCAATAAACCTCTGTCTCCAAGTTAAAAAACCAGTTTTCTCCTTTTGCTGCTTTTTCTTAAAAGCTACAAGTGTAAAAATAATCGTGTTTGATATCAAAAATGCAGTGAAACTATATTCTGTCTTGGGATTTGCAGGTGCTGCTTCTGTTTGAATAACATTAACAGTATTTAATTAATTAAAACACTAAGGCTCCTTATTTTGAAGGCATTACAAGAACTGGGGAGCACTTTGGATAGTACACTCTGTCTCAGCCTCCCTGCTGATTTCTGTTTGTTTAGAATTAAGTTTTATATTTTAAAAGAAATCCTGTTGCTATGGAAGAGATAATAATCCTGTAGGAAATGATATCGAAAAGTGATCAGAAGTTCTAAAGCAAACAAAAATGTAGCTATTCCACCTCCCTTTAATCGTTTTCCGTGACATTTTAGCACAGACTTTTAACAACTTTAAAAGAAAACCCCTGGGTATAGATAGGGTACTTACCAACTTCATGTCAGTTTCATAACTCTCTGATGCAGCAGCTCTTACAGTGAAGCTGTCATTGTATCATCTCAGAACATTTGTACCTGATTGGTGTTTTTAGCTAAAGGCCACTTGAGGGTGGTTCACTGGTCATTATTCCTTTTATTTATATTAGACATGAAAAACAGGTTAATTAGTCATTTATACTCTGTGTTAGCCAAAGTAGAATCACAGACTGACTTGAGATGGAAAAGAGCTTTAAGATCATCAAGTCCAAGCATTAACCTGCACTGCTATGTCCACCACTAAACCCTGTTCCCAGGTGCCACATCTACACATCCTTTCAAGGTAACACACGCTGCCCTGGGTCAGTCAGTCATTCCTGAGTATGAGAGCCAGACCTGTTTGCTGCCAAAGCTGCAGTCACAACTTCTGAGTGACTGCACATCTGGAGAGCTGTTGAGATCCGATTATTAGAGAGAGATACTTCTACCCAAATTAGTGTGCAAATGAGACCATATACCCAAATCAATAATACAGATTTTAAATGTGACAGAGAAAAACAAAGACATAGAAAAAAAGATGGTGAGGGGAGAGGCAGAGAGAGAACAATTAAGTAGAAAGATACTCACTAACCTTGTGGATACAGAAATGTTTTGTTGGTCCTTCTTCACCCTTTTTGGTGATAGGGGAACAAAACATAGAATTTAATGGGTTAATATATATTCAGGTATATGTAGGAATGCCCAAGCACCTCCCCTGCAGAGGGGAGTTTTACACTGGTTTTTTGCTACACTGTAAATCATGTACAATCCTCTGATGGAAGGCCCCAGGAATAAAGCTGGGGGTACTTCGGGTGTCTTTGATGGTTTATGACACCTTTTAAGACATGACAGCTGCCTCTCGTGCCTGTGTAGTTGAGCCTGTTATGCCCCATCAGAAGGGATAAATACTCTCAGGCCTACGTGGGAGTGTGAATGTCCTGTGCTCAGTGTGTCTCTTCGAGTCAGTGGACTGTGGTCTCCTCCAGTCAGAGCCAACCTTCAGTGCAGTTGCTGAGCTGGCCTTCCCCATGGCCTCCTTGCAGTGATAGACTCTTCTTCCCCAGTCTTGTTTGCCTCTCTTGAGATAACCTGGACAATTGTACCGCCTTTATCTTATCTCAAGTCCCCATCACGTGACTTAATTTACTGTCCAGATTTCCAGGAATTCACAGGGGCAAATTTGGAGTGGAGGTGTTGGTGGTTGTAGTGAGGGGTTGCTTCTTTATGCAGTCTGCCATAGTGGACAGAGTCCTTTGGTGATCTTAACAGTGTTTAAGGCAATTGTGATCTGTAAGTCTTTTATAAGAGCTTAACCTCTGCTGCAGGTAGATTGTAAAATGCTCCAGATCCAGCTGATTTTACTGGCAGGTGCCCTTTGAGTCAGCATTTTGGCTGCCGCTGAAGGAGGCAGCGTTCCAGATGATGGTTGTTACTCTCAGGTCCCACAGGCTGCTGTGTGAAAGCCAGGCACCTGTGTATTCACACACAGGCACTACTGGTCCTGTGCTAGAGCCAACCACGTGTAACTGAGAACAATATTTTGTCTGGATGTGTAAAGTCAAGTCCTTGACTGGCAGAACATGAGAACAGAATCAGAGTAGACAGAATAGCATCATCAAAATACTGGAGACAGCAGAGCTGTTCTTAAAGCCCTGATGGGTTAAACGTGGCTTGCAAAGAGAATTGGGTACAAAACTGGGTCTGTGCCCTTGTTTATTGTTTTCCTATTTATCAGGAACTCTCAAGATACTCTCTTAATTTAAAAGACTTTTTATTCAAGCTTTGAATTAGAGATTCAGAGGTTGCCTTCTTGGGGAAGCTCAAGTTTCATAAGAACTGATCAAGTATTGACATGATGAGAAGAGTCTTTTGAAACTTTGAAACTAGATTGTTTAAGCCTCCTGAAAGTGTGTATTAATTTCCACACTTTGTGTATCTTTAGGGGAAAGGGCACCTGTGTTAATGAATCTAAACATCCTGAAGGAAGAGATGATGTTCCAGAAGACCTCTGCAGTCCACAGGAAATCCAGGGAAGATGGAACTTGATAATCCTCATGGTTAACATTTTAAAAGGCAGAAAAAATGTTTAATGATCCTAGTTTGGTTTTCTTTTAAATGGTCCCTCTGGTTTCTCTAAAAAACATTGACTCACACATAGCAAGAATATACTCAGGGATTTGTTCAGAGGGTATTCAGTCCTCTGGATGATAAACTTATGACTCTGGCAGAATACTTGGTTCCAGCAACAGCAAATGTGCTGTGGCTTGGCATAGGGTAACATTGGGGAAGGGATCTATGATCAGTTTTGGTTTTCAGGCTGTGGAAGATCAGAAGCAGACTGTTTACTTCATTAAACATACTGTTTATTGCTCCAACAGCAGCTGCTTGGTCTTACTCTTGATGTGTGAGCACTCTTATATGATCCAGGCATTGCTCTTGCAGAAATGTCATCAAAATTTCCTTGGGTAACAATTCAGGGGGAAGGTGTCACCAGAGTTCTGTGGATCTGAAGTGGTCAGAAGGAAAAAAATGCACTCAGTAAACTGCAGAAGCAGCTCCCTTGTTGCATTTTCCTCCAGGAGGAGCCGTGGGTGGTTATGACTGCTACCAACTCTCAAAGGTTAATGCTGTGATTGTCTACTTTTACTGGATATGAAAGCACAGGTAGTTCTGTTTCCAGTAGGATTTTTTGTGGGAAAGCCAAGATGCTTTGGTTAGTGTGCCCTCTGGGCTGTTTGGCAACAAGACTGTATATCAGACAGTCAAAACCAGAAGGCAGCTCTGAGGGATCACATCCTCCTTTAACATGCTCAGTCCTGATGTTTGTCTAATTGTCCTCAGTGATCTTCACAAATGGAGACTGTAATAGGTCCATCAGTCTGCTCCAGCAGCTTCCTTTCTATTTCAGCTTTAATCCAATTCCCTGGTTGGCTCTTCACAAACTTCAAGCTCCTCCCGTGATCCAGGGAGCTGCTTCTTCCTTTCATGACTCCTTTCAGCTATTGTCTCTGTCATTCCTGGGAATGTCCTTAGATGAAAGAGAGGTGGACAGGGCTTGGCATGAGCATAGTAAACAAACCTTTATCTCAAAATAAACTTGATGAGAGATTATGAGATATTCTTACCTGCCGTGCTGCATAAGAGCTCTTGCCAGTGCTGTTCTGAATGAATCCACATCTCTTCACAGAAATGCTGTGTTCCTGGCAGGATGCCTGCAGTGGCTCATGGCAGGTGCTTTGGGATGGAATAGAGGAAACATGCCATGTCCAAATTTGTCTTGTTGCAGAGTAGGGGGTGTTGGGGGCATGGTCTGTCTGATGTCCTGTTCCAGTGAGAGCCTTTGTTGATTTTCTTGGGCTTGTAACTGGGAGAGGGACACTTAAAAGTCTTGGTGCCAATGCCTGAACTCTGTGTATTTTCTTCCCTAGGCAAATTCAGAATACACACACCGGGCTGGATTTGTCAGTGCCAGAATACCAGGAAATCCGTGGGAAGATGATGTCTGGCCACGTTGAGTATCACATTGTTGTTGTTACCCGACTGGCTGCCTTCAAATCAGCAAAGCACAAGCCCGAAGATGTGGTTCAATTTATGGTAAATATTTAATCAGAGCTGTGTTAGTGATCACTCTTTTAATCAGCTTTGCTTATTTCTGTCGTGATGTAGCAGATGCTTCGTCATCAGTCACAGCCTCTCCAGGTCAAGGTCCTTGGTAGGACAACACAGTCTGTACCATTTCTGCAGTTCCTATTCTATTATGTATATTCTATTATCCACACAGTAATTGAACTTTTTATTCTAGAAGCTAAAAGTGACAATGGCTGTTGCTGCCTTTAAGGCATTTTTCACTATGGATCAACAAATAGAAATGAATTAAGCTTTTTGTAAATTCTACTACAAATTAGTTTCTCCAATATATATATCAGTACTAGACTTCGTACATAAATGTGAGATAAATACATAGTAGCTTATTTGAATGGGTCTATTACCTAGACACATCTTTTAAAATCCTTAGTAAGAGAGTTTTACAAGGAAATGTCCATATAAAAGGTTACTGAGCTGGATTGTCTTTTTCATAATACCAGCAAAGTAATGGTTTGAAAGCAGAGCACATGACTTAAAGCAGGTGAAATTAATTTCATCTATGGCATGTGCACATCCACTTAAGCTGTTTCCCCTGGGGCTGTCTATCAAGCTGAGGGGAAAAGGTGCATTTAGGGTGTTGTATTTGATCTTCTTTAGCTGCCTGCTGAACCCCTCCCAAGAAGTGCATTCCTCTGTCCACTGACCATAAAGGGACACACCCTCCTGCATGCTGTGAATATATGCTCTTTTCAGATGTTTTGGCAATATCTGTAATGTCAGAGTGATGTGAGTGTGTGGTACCTGGTAGACCATGACCTGCAGCATAACTCGCACTTCATAAAAGATAGTTGATAAAAGCCAATTTAAACAATCTGATTTGCAGATAAACATCTGTCAGTGTTGTAAAGAGATGCTTTATAACAACTAAGATCTCCTGCATTTATTCCACACCTTGTGCTATATATAACTATGGTAAAAGCAGCAGTGCTGGCACAGGACTCTCTTCTGTTGTCCCTCCTCATCCCTGACTGCTTGTTCTCACTCCTGCAGTGTTTCCTTTTGTGTGCCAGTGTCATGTGGCTATTCCATAATGTCAGCTGAGGAACTGCTCCTGGCTAAAAATGGGTATTTTGGGGCTTGTTACTCCGTACTGATTTACACCTGTCCCTTAAGCCTGTGAGCTGCACAATCTCATTAAAGTCTGTTTTAGGACAGGGAAGGGCCAGACAAGCTGATAAGAGAAGGGGTTGCACAGTTACTTTTTTCATGAAGCAATGTCTGCTTGTATTATGTAATATTTCCACACAGCTCTGTGGAAGAAAGAATCTGACTACACCTGAGGCATTAAACTGGGCTGTTGTCACATCTAACTTCATTTTGCACCATTTAAGAATAAGTTGATAAAATCAGCTTGTCAATAAAGAGGAGAAACAGACTTTGTACTGTGGTTTCCCCTGCTTGCTGGGGTTGTCTGTTCCCATGTCTCTCTCTGGGAGGATTTTCAGCAGTCAGTTGTGCTTCTCAAGTGAAATGAACCTTCCTGATTTCTCCTCTGGTGAGGCCTCCTGACATTTCATTCTTCATGAAGAAGAAAACTGGTGGAGCTTGACAAGAATAACATTTATCTCATCAGTTACATTTTTTTCAGCTGACTAAATATGATATATTATATAGTTTGTTGTGTGAGAGTAATTTAAAACCATGAGCTGGGAGGTTGAGGATGGATGCTTTCCATTGATTCATTCCGATGAGTCTTGTCTGTATGTATTACTGGAAGGAACAGAGGGATTCACCTGTGCTAACTTATCTCTCTGTAAGCTGGATATTTTAATCTGAGTCTGTCCATGCTTGTATGGTCAGTGGGGAGGAGGGAATGATGTGACTCATCCTCTGGAAATGTCTCTTCTTTGACCATAAAGGGAAAGTATCAACATTTTAGACAGCTGCAGTGAGGGGCTTCAGCTCCGGGCTAATATCCTTGAGGGTCGGTAGAGTTGCATACAAATCACTATGTGCACTCAGAGGTGCCCTGGGATTTTCCACCTGGCCTTCAGGAGGTTGTGGGTCTCTTATAGATCTTGTGTGGTGTTAGCATGCTGCTCACAAGCCCCTTGGATACCCCAAAGCATCTCAGATGGTGTGGGGATGCCTATTTCTGGGCAGAACAGTCTGCTCTCTATAATCAGATGTCTGCATTTGGTTTTCTAAACTCCCATCCCCATCGGTGCATTGCTGTTGAAAAGGATGTAGCTGAGCATCTGTGAGGTGGGGGAACGCACTTTGTGTAACAGAAATGTCTGCTACCATTTGAGAAACCCTAAATTACCATAGTTGTGTGCATAGGGCTGGCAGGTGTGACAGAGGGCATAAAGGCATTGGCACTGCCCTGAAACAGCAAGGAGAATACAGTGCAGCATCCAAGGTACCACTGGCTGCCTGTGTTCAGGTGAGTTGAGCTTCAGTCACATTTCACCAAAATGTCATTTCACCAGTGACTGTCACAGGAGCTGAGACACCTCATATATGTAGGCAGATGGCTTAACCTGGAGAGAAGTGCCAATCCTGTGGCTGCCAGGGAAGGCAGGTTGCACCTGGAGTGTCTGTGCAGTGCCCTGGTCTGCTGGATGCTGAACCAGCACAAACAAGAGCTGCGACCCTTCCTCAGAGAGTTTGCAGGTGAAGGGTAAGAGAACCAGGTACCTGGGGAACAGCAGAGAAGAATGAGGTTACATGTTAGATCTGGGCAGCAGATCTAACACATCAAATTTGTATCACAAAGCAGAGTGAGATGAGACATCTGAAGAAGGCAGAGGAAACTACTGTGTGCCTGTTCTGGAGCAGAATGATGAGGGGACATCTTATTTTGCTTTTGTTGAAGCTGCCACATTGAAGGAAGGAGCCGGTGTCACGGCGCTGCGGTGACAGGTGGGTTAGAGAAGGCAGGCAGGCGTGGTAGGGTTTCCTTGTCTCTGGATCCGGATTGTCGGATTGTCTGTGTTTTGGCCACCTGGGGAGCCAGGCCCGTGTTTTAGGGCTCCTCCTTGCCCTGCCGCTGTCCCTGAGGCCCGAGAGGAGCCGCGGCTCCCGCCCGGCCCTCAGGGCCTGCACCGCGCGCTGCGGGCGCTGGGCGGCAGCAGCGAGCGCGCCGGGCCGCGGCCTCCAGCGGCTCCTCTTTTCCCCGGGAAGGGATGGAGAGCAAGGCAGAAGTGTCCTCTAAGCTAGCTGTGGTCTCCGGGATCGAATCATAGGAGCATTTGGGTGGGAAACAGCCTTTAAGATAATTAACTCAGCCTTTGATGGATCACCACCTTGTCAACTACGTTAGAGCACCAAGTACCATCTCCAGACATTTCTTGAACACCTCCAGGGATGGTGACTCTGCCACCTCCCTGTGTAGTCCATTCCAATGTTTAGCAACCCTTTCCATGAAGAAATTCCTTCTGATGTCCAACTTGAACCTCCCCTGGCACAGCTTGAGGCTCTGTCCTCTCATCCTGTCAAGACTGAGACATGTGTTAAGGCCCTATTACAAAAAGCAGATGCAGCATCAGGAAGAGATTTCAGATCTGACCTGTGAAGCCTTTACTGTGGATCTAAACAATCCAGAGGGCCCTATTCCCCAACCTTATTAGGACTGTGCAAAATCAGCATCACGGCATCTCTAATTAAAATGTTTGTGAAACATTAGCAGAAGAAGAAATTCACTTCTGTGATGACATTGAGATCTAAATTCTTAGAAACTGGAGAGATTTTTTTAATTTTAAAAAATGCTAATTGTAAAATAGGGCAAATGGGCTGTAGAACTGCATAACCTTAAGGTTATATTTGGTAATTAAAGAAAAAGTCAGCTGCATTTCTTTCAAAGGTCAGAATACTCTTCTACTATTAAAAGAGGGAAATTGGTTTTCTCTTTGGTACTGCTACCAAGGTGATATTTAATTATTGCCTGTAGATTTGCCATTTTCTTTGATAAAAGGTAAGGTTTTGCTTTTCTTAAAGGCATTTCTTTGAGCCACACCTTAGCTGTTTTAGCAATTAACTTGTCCCTTCCCAGCCTTATTAAAAATCCACCCAGCCTTTAGTGCTTTCTCTTTGTATCTGCATCCAGTTTGATTCTTCTGTACAAGTTATTTGTTAGTCAGGTTTTTTCTTTTTCAAAGCTGAACAAATAACTACTGGTGTTTGACAGGCATAGCACAGTTTAGGGAGGCATTTACTATAGAACTGTCTTCCTGTCTGAAAATGAGGGAGTTTATGAGTACGTGGGTGTATATTCATTTATGTTTTCATCATTGCCTTTTTGCATATGTTGGCCTTCTCTTTTTGAGCCTCAAAATCTGTGCATTGGAGTTGCTTTTTCCTGACCATACAGGTGTGTTGTGAAGATAAATTCCTTCACCTTACGGCTCCTGTGATGTGGTGGGGGGGGGAGGAGGCGGGGGAAGTTCACGCTCAGTGTAGCAATAGGTTCAGAAGCCACTAAGGATTCATCTTGATTAAAAACAAATATTAGAGTTCTTGCTCTTCTGCTGGGCAAAACAGATGAGGAGAACAGCATGTGGTCCTGTAATTAAAATCTACCATCATGCATACCCACGGGGTCACCAAGCAGCATTAGTATCTGGTATGGCTTAAATTGGGAGTTTCCAAGTGAAAGCTTGGGTTGTGCTGTCTGGGAGAACGGGTGCTTCTGATTCCTGTACCCAAAGGTAGTGGCTGTTTTAAAGGACAGAGCTGCTGGATCTCCCTTTTCTGACAGTGTTAAGAAGTGGGCTTTGTAAGAAGAAAGTCGCAGTAGCCCTGGTTTTCAAGAAATACTATAAAATCAAGTGTGCTCTTTGCTGGCATGCACTGGCTGGCAAAGGGCTTGAGTTAGCTCTAAGATCTTCATTTTGTTGAAATCCTTGCAGTAGATATAAAGCAGATGAAGAAAACTTTGGGGTCAGAAATGGGGCAGTAGAAGGAGCTTTGAAAGGAAACGTGGCATTAAATAGCAGTAATACTGAGTGGGATCAAACCCTGCGCACCACTGTGAGTCCCAGGCTCGTATCCTGCAGCCATTCCGGTGTGTCCTTCCGTGCCTGAGGCCCTCGGGGAGAGGGGGACAAGGCACGTGCATGAGATTAGAGGGATTAGCAGCAAACTTCAGATTTTCACTTTGAACTTCATGGTGGTTTTCTTAACCTTCTAGCTATACTTGATCACATTCAACTTATTTATTTGTTCCCAGTGGAAAAGAAAAATATTCCACCCGTCCCTGTATCTCTTTTAAGTTCTATGTTGGATGTTAATTGTTACAGGCAAATAAGGTCTTGACCTGGCAAATGTGCACATGCTTTGCTGTATTTGCATGATTAACTCTTTTGAAGTGAAGCAGATTGAGCCTTTGATATTGTGACTTGACAGAACTCCTTGAAGTGTGTGCACTCAGGCTGACTTACAGGTGGTGAGGTTTAGCTCCACAGTGTTCACAGAGTTCAGTTAGAGGCATGGAGGGGGAGAGGATAACTGCAGGATCAAGACCTGGAGGAATTACAGGCAAGAAAAGAAAAATATTTGAATATTAATCAAACAGAACTTTGTTTACTTAATAGGATTGATAAAATGGGGCTTAGAGCAGCACTTATTTTTTATCCTGACATTTTGGACCATAGGACCCAGAAAGTATTTTCAAAGACCTGTAAGTGATAACCAGGAAAAGCAAGATTTAATTTTGTTACATGCTGATACACCTTTCTCTTGGAAAATTGTCAGAGGATGTCAAATTGAAAGGATCCGGAATTGTTGTGGCAGAGCAGTGCTTTCTGGCTGGAAAGGTGTGAGAATGCTCTGTGTGATGTCTGGGATTTGACTTGAGAAAACACACTCTGTGGAACCTGTCTGGCACTTGTGTAAGGCCTCTGTGCTGCTGCATCCAGCTCTGGGGTCCCAAGTATAGGAAAGACATGGACCTGTTGGAGCAGATCCAGAGGCCTGGTACAAAAGTGGTCATAGAGCTGGGACAGCTCTCCTGTGAAGACATTGAGAGAGCTGGGGCTGTTCAGCCTGGAGAAGGCTCCAGGGTGATGTTAGACCCCTTCCAGTACCTAAAGGGGCTGTAAGAAAGCAGGAGAGGTAGTGGTTACAAGGGCCTGGAATTGATAAGGGGGAATGAAGGAGGTCTGAAGGAGGGCAAATTTAGATTAGATGTAAGGAAAGAATTCTTTACTGTGAGGGTGCTGAGACACTGACACATTATCCAGAGAAGCTGTAGCTGCTCCATCCCTGCAAGTGTTCAAGGTCAGGTTGGATGGGGCTCTGAACAACCTCATCTAGTGGAAGGTGTCACTTCTGTATGGAACAGGATGATCTTTAAGGTCCCTTCTAACCCAAACCATGTGGTGATTTTCATTGCGCCAGTGTGGGGCTGTTGGGCTCAGCCAGCCTTACCACTGCATTTCCAGCACCAAAGCCAAGGTAAATCTGGCAGCAGAGCTGAGTGAGGAGCCCGTGGCAGCCAGGGCTGGAGGCACAGGGAGAGTGGGTGAGGAGCCCCAGCTGTCAGGGGCTTGCAGGGGCCAGTATTGGGCTTAGGTAAGCAGGGAATGGTTTTGGCTGGAGATCTGACACCTCACAGGTGCAGCGGGGTGTTCCAGCAGAGGGCATCCCGGCACTGCTGGATATTGTCCTGCAGGCTGTGCTGCAGGCTTTGGGAAGCACATTAGTATGCTTTGGAGGCAGTGCTGTCACACTTGGTATTCCGTGTCGTATGTGCCTTGCTGGCGTTGTTGTTCAAAGCCCACGCAGATCCACAAAGGCGCAATTAGTGATGGGATGTGAGGGTGTGCATTTGCTTTAGGTTCAGTGGTGTAATTAGACATAAATTGAGATTTATGAATAATTTACAGACTTTGATAGAGGAGGAATGAAAATTAAGTGGGGAAAGAAATAAGTTTGTGTATCTCAGTTCAGTGTTAGAGTATTTTAAAAAATTGTTTTGGCATAATCTTGAATGGCTGCTGTCTTGTAATGCTTTCAGAAATTAACTTGGTAGTTATTATTGAAATTAATTAGATGTTAAATGTTTTTTGCAAATCAGACGTAATTTTTTCCTCGGTGGAGGGTAATGATGTTTGTTCTTTTGAAAGAGCACCAGTGAATTCCTTACTGCCCTTACATTTGTGCTTACATGGTATTTTTGGGAGGGGCTCAGGCATCATACCCTGTTCAGAGTGCTACTGAGACCTAGTGAACTAGAAATGTACAGCAATTCAGAAAGCCTGGAATTGCTTTCCCCTCTCTTTTTGGGATGTCTTTCAAAGGGAAGATTATGCTGTTCTGGAACATCTCTATTGTCTTCACTTTAGTGATTGGTTGCTGAATGGCATTTCAGATCTCACATGTGGAGCACAGTGTAACTCACACTTAACCTTTGTTCCTTTCACAAGACAAGTCTAAAATTCTTGGTTTTCATTCCCCTGTCGACTCAGGTTGGGTGTTGCATTTCAGATCTTTGTTACAGAGCTGCTTGCCTTTTGTGACTGGATACTGAACCCACAGTGAACATTGTACAGCTGAAATGCAAATGCTTTTCCAAATCATCTGGCTAGATTGATAATTACTGCAAAAGGCAGGGAAGTGTGAAAGCTGAGGTGGTTATTGCTCTTTGTGCCCACATCTGAATCAGTGAACTGGTTGAGGTGTGCCTGTTATTGTCAGGGCCTGTTCCCTGGCCTGGAGGGCAGCTCACAAGTCTGGCTGCATGCACAGGATTAAACTTCCTTACCATCTGCAGGGTGCATCAGTACCCAAACTGGCTGCTGAGGGGTCTCTCCACCAGGACAAATCTTGGGCTGAAGCGTTACCTGGGGGCGTGATAGCCGCCCAGAATGTAGGAACTGTGCCAGACATTGTCAGGTTCCAGCAAACACTGTAAATGAGGTTTCTAGTAGATGCTCTCAGGTTCCAGTGGCTGGAAATATGCCTGATGCAGTGTAGGGATTCTTCATTCATCTATAACTCATTTCCCTTCTGTGCTTTTTGTTAGGTTGACTTCTTTTTATCACTGTGTTGGTGGGAGAACTCTGCATTTCTCCATTCCAAGATGTGGTGCTTGAGTCTCTCCATTTTTTATATCAATCTCACTATGTGCAATATAGCACATATTGCAGTGTTAATTAGGATTCACTCCTCTAGAGTTCAGCAACACATGTTACAGCAGGATAAGAGCTGGACCCTAAAAGAGTAACTGTGTCCTGTGCACTCCACTAGCACTAGTTTTTGGGTAGTTTTTTAATCTCTGTATTAATTGAAACATTTTGGTAGATTATGGGTCCGTGGAGGGCCTTGACAAATATATTATGTGTATAACACCACAGAGCAGGGAAGTCACCCTCATTGCATCTCTAATGTCACCTGGAGATAGTGTTTTGTTTGTGTGGGGGGTTTGTGTATTGGTTTAAGATACTGAATTCAATACTTAACATGGCATACATAGCAGCCACACCTTTTCCAACTGACATTTCCATAGCTATTGCTTTGCTTGTAATATCTTGAGCCTTATTTCTCCTCAGGCTTCCTGACTTTGTCCGCAGAAGGAATGACTCCATTCACTGTTGGCATCTTCTCCCTGTATGAGAACCTTTTAGGCCATGGCCAAGTTGTGGACTTTTATTTTCTCATGGATGAACTGAATAGTCAGGGGTCAGCTGAGGTCTTTGCCCTTAGGTTTTTGTGTCATGTGCTCTAAAGGGCAGAAAATGTGACAGTTTTTTAGGCCTAAGCAGCCAAAGGGCACTGAAGCCACCAGGAATGATGAATGGGACAATGGTGCAAAGACATAGGCAGCTTTCTCCACCAAATACCTACCAGGCAGGGCTTTTTTCCCTCCTGTCTCTCAGGACTGGGCATCACTTTTAGTGGACAAGGATTCCTGCTGTCAGAAAAGTACCTGATGCAGTGACCTTCCCAGTAGTTCATTAGCTAGTGAGTCAGACAAATGGATTCTGGCAATGAACTTTAATTCCATTAAGCAGTGGATTTTAATAACAGAAGACCAGCAACAATGCTTGAGGATTCACTGGGTATATAACAGGCTTTTGCTAAGCCATGTTGTCATGGGTTTGTTCAAAACCGGGTGGAAACACCATTTAATGTAGCGGTTTCACATTCACCTGCTCGCCTGCTTACACCAGGCGAGAGTGTAGTGTAGTGGTTTCATGAGAATAAGGATTAAGAGAAATGCAAAACAGGCCTAAACTTCAAAGATAAAAATAGTTTATTAACAAAAGACAACAAAATCAAAATCAACCCCCAGGTGGTTTCTTCTTCCCCCAAGCCCCTCACCCAAGATGGTTCCTTTCTCCCACCTCATTTATCTTCCTTTACCACTATCTTTCTCATCAACAACACAGAGAAACAAACTTAGAAAACCCCTGGTCAATTTACCACTCTTGAAATAGGCTTTCATCAGTCCAATTGGAAGAAGAGTCTCTCTTGTCTCGCTATGGAGATTTTTCCCACAAGAAGCACAAGTCTCTCGTGGAGTTCATGTCACTGTGAACTCCCGCCCAGAAAGGATATTAGTTCACATGTGACACAAGTCTTCCCTTGGTTACAGCTTTTCCCACAACTGTCATCCAAGGGCTCACTCATATACTATGGGGTGGAGTTTTAAGGATGAGTTGTCCTGGTAGGAAAGCAAAGGTCTTCTCTCTCTGGAAGCAAGGTTTCTCATTCCTGGAACAAGGGGTCTTCTTCTTCTATCCCCGAGGGCAAGGGACTCTCATCGCTCATCTCTGTAGCCTGGTCCCCATCTTTCTCTCCCTCTGGTCAGGTTCCTCATTAATCACAACTGCTTCAGCACCAAGTGCCTTTGCTCAGGTTACAAGCAGGACATTCGCGGCATCCCCCCAAGGTATTCCGTGAGTTACAAGGAGCAGTTCATCACCATGGCTTTACAAAAGATTTTCAGCTTAAAGGCATCTCTTCTTTCTCCCCTCCTTTAGTCTTTAACTTTTTTCTCATTGACTTAGGAGCTTCTGAAGCCTTCTTCTCTGGCTCAAATCCCGGTAACCGCAGGCTGATCTCTCTCTCTCTCTCTCTCTTGGGGGGGGAAGGCCGGCCCGGGAGAGGGGAGGGCCGGGAGCCCCCTCCTGGAGTTCCATTCTCCTCTCCCTCAGGCAGGGAGGGGGAAGCAAAAAAAAACCTCAGAGCAACAGCAGCACTGCCCGAGGCGGGGGGGGGGGGGGGGGGAAAAACCGGCAGGGTCCCGGCCGCAGCCCTGGCACGGCCCCCAGGCCCTGGGGCCCGGAGCGGCCGGCCAGGGCCATGCGGCATTACCTTCCCCGCGGACGGAAGTCGAAGAGCCCTTCTGAACTTCCCGCTCCTAAAAAATGTAAGCTTCGCAAAGACGCCTCTAATGTTCAAGTGGCTACATGAAGTGCCCATCTTAAAATTAGCCAATCCGTGGGCTCCTCACCTCTGCTGGAAACTGTGCCCCGGCGGAAGTAGAAAAACAAAGAAACCCCCCCAGGAAGGAGAAAAAAAAAAGTTGTTGTCCTTTAAACCACAACACATGTGTAAAGCTCCTTGCTAATACAAGGTTTTCCACTTCCACAATTAATGTTTCACAGCACTTAAACTGCTGCTTTGCTGCTCCTGTGTCTCCTGTAAAGAAATGAACCCAGGCCACACATTTTCATTGCAGGTTTCCAAGAAGTACAGTGAGATCGAAGAGCTCTACCAGAAACTGACAGCACGATATCCACAGATTTCTCTTCCACTCCTGCCTAGAAAAGTTCTCTTTGTGGGGGAATCTGACATCTCTGAACGAAGAGCTATGTTCAATGATATCATGAAATTCATCTCCAAAGACGAGGATCTAGCAACTAGTCCTGAGTTACTGGAATTTTTAGGTAACTAAAAGATGTGAGTGTCCCCTCTCCCATGAATGTGCTTTATGGAAGTGTTAAGTTCTTGACTTGGGTAGCCAAAAACTATAGAGTGCCAAAATAAAGGCTATCACTGAAAATATCCTCATGTGCATTGACACTGCTGCACAGTCATGTTTGCTAGTGTTTTTCCCTCCTCTCAGTGAACACATTCCTCATTTAGAGCTGTTGATAGGTACCTTCAAAGAACATAAAAGTTTACAAGGCTAAATAGTCATATGTTGTCAGTGGGGAGATGCACCCTAAAGGGACGGTGCAGGGTCTTCCTTAGTGAATAACTCTTCCATGTTTTGTCTAATTTTCCTGCAAATTTTTGACTCTGAGAAAGATTTAAATAGAAGAGAGGTTCTTTATTAGTTAAACACATTGTCTGGATAGCTTTTTCTTTTTCTTTTTAATTTATTTTTAAACCTTCTTTCTTAGTTTCCCTTAGCCTTATGTCTAGCTCTTGTTGTCTAGTGGTTTGTATAGTTCCTTCCTTACATCCCTTGGGCATAGCAGGAGTTACTGAATGAGTGGATCATGTGAGTTCTCTGCTTTTAATTCAGCTGACGGCTACTGAGCAGGGAATACTCCAGCCTGGTGCTGTGCAGGGGTTAATTTTAACTAATTGAAGTTGCAAGATGCTAACAACTGTTAAGAGCCTATTTTACAGAAGTGTTGAGTGTGGCCAGATTAGTTCTCTGAAATTGGAAGCTTCCTAAAGTCAAAGGGGGCAAACTGCTTAGTGAGTGGCAAGATCCGGGTGGTAAGGTTTTCAAGTGGTGTTTGTTTGGTTTTTGGTCTGGGGTTTTTTTCCCTGGCAGTGTTCTCTTGAAAGCAGACCTCTTGCAGAGAGAATTCAGAATTCGTGTTGATTGATCTTTGCATGCTGGTTAACCTGACCATGGTGCACACCTGCAGCTAAACTAGGCTGGACTGCATTCTGTGGGCAGATTGAATGCAAGTAGTGTGACCTGTTCATCTAAATTTGCCCTAGATAATGTATGTCTCACTCTGATTTGGCAGATGCAGACATGGAAAGCTGGGTGAGATGAGTCTCCCATGCCATGTTACTTCAGTAGTCAAAATGTTGTAACCATGAATTTTATCTATCACAGTTTCAGTAGCCTTTTGTTAGGTCTCATTATTTTAAATTGCTTCCCTGGACAACCAGAAACTCCACAGCAAGGAACCATTTTCTCCTCATTTTGCTAGCCTTTGCATGTAACAAGTATGATGAGAAGACTTCATTTCATGTTTCAGTTGGCTGAATTTGCTGAGCTGGATGCATCTTGCATACTGAAGGATGTTAGAACTTCAGGCTTCATTTTTCAGTGTAAACTGAAGAGCTGCTGTAAAAACATGCTGTCCAATGCTCTAATTTTAGCCCAAGTTAATTAAATAGTATCAAAAAGAGGATTTTATCTCAACTAGCTATGTGAAAGTTAGCTTCCTACGTCTAAGCAGAGCTTTTACAGTCTCTCTGTAGCCAGTGAAAAGAAATAGGCACTTCAGAGAGAAACTTCTCACACAACAACATTTGGATGGGATGAATTACCATGTGGAAATTCTGTTGTTTCTGCTGACTGTAGAATGAACATAAATAAGCAGATTTGACATGTGCTGCTGTGTCTCAGATAAAGTTAATTTCCTCTATCTTTCTCTACTTAACTACTTTAAATCAGTAAACAGATCAGACACATAATGACACATAGTGAATAAAGGGAAGAGTGGGAGTGTTTTGAAAGAGTTTCACAAAAGCCTATCAGGTCCTTCATTCCTCAAACAAAACTGTCTGGAACAAGTGCAAGGTATAAAAAAAACCCTGTAATTGTTATCTTGTATACTCAGTTTTGCCTCCATTACTGTGTTTTGCAGGAACAAAATCTACCAGTGCCATTGACTTCAAGGGTAAAAATGTGCCTGATGACAGGGAGAAGGAAGATGAAGAAAATGAGGCACTGGATTTTTTCAAAGAGGAGAAGACACCTGACTTAATCTCACAGCTTTTTTCAGTGGAAAATGTCAAAAAAGTGGAGAAAAAAGAAGAAGGAGATGAGGAAGAAGAGGAAATTTTAGACCCTCTTGGTATTATCAGGTATGGCTAAAATCCTATAAATTAGGTAATTCGATTTTAGCCTTTCTGAATAAAGCTGTTGTATGTCACTGTCACCTCATTGCTAAATTTCAGAGAGGAGGAGACACTTCTGCAGTTCATGAATGAGGTGCTTTGGTAGAGGGAAGAGACTTTGTAGTGTCTTTTCAGTGCATTCCTCAGGACATCGAAGTGACAGGAACATTGTGAATGCCTTGGTAACAGTCCCAGCTACAGAAGGTACTTTGCTGGGCACTGCAGGGTTCTGCCACAAAGCATCAACCCTCCTGCATCCAGTGGATGTGCCTTCTGGAGTACACTGGACACTCTGATTACAGTGTGGAACTGCTTTTGGACTCACTTGGGGCTTTCCTTTCCCTTTTCCTTTGTCTGAAGGTGTCACATGCTAAATGCCATTAAGGAATAAGCAGTAACATTAAAGCATAAGCTTGAGAAACAGTAATTGAATCAAAGCTTCCTGATAATAGTATCTGGGTTTGTCTACCTGTCCAATAATTTTCAGACAGTTACTTTCTTCACTTCAAGATGGAATTTCTCACTGAATTCCAAACTCATTTCTAACTACTGAAGTCTGGAAGCAAATTTAGTTTTTCAGTGGCGGGGATCATGAGTATTGACTACTTCTTAGGGTGTCTCAGGCTTTAGATGTCCCATTAGAGAAGGTGTAGCTGTTCTTGGTCTTCAGTAAGCACTAACTGACCCAACTGGATGGTTTCAGCCACTCAGAGTCACTAGCCACTACTGAATGTTGTCTTGGATCTAGACTGTGCTTTCAAAATGCTCCTGCATAGCAATAGGCAGTAACTGATAGTAACACCCTCTCTTGGTGTTTCCCAATGACATAAATCATTTCCAGGGGCTCATTCACTCTAGGCTCTAAGCTGGAATCTCTATTATAATCATATGTAATTATGAATGCCCAGATATTGTCCTTTTTACTTGAAGTATTTAATCCTTTAAATCGGAAAAGATTCACCAGTAAAAGATTACCAGGAAACATTAACTATTACCTTTTTGACAAAATATGCTCAATTACTCAACAAAATTAAACATCAACATTATTCTTTTGTTTAAGGAGAGTTTAAAAATTTAAATAACTATTTACAATGAGAAGTTAGATAAAGCAGTACTTCCCACAAAATGGTTCTTAGTTTGTATGCTTACAAACGCAGCTGTCCTTTTTTGGATAGGAAAATGATCTATTGGGTTAGCAAATGCAATACTATATTTTCCAGCTTACAACAAATAGAAGCTGTAAAGAGCTTGCAATGCCAAAACAAGCAAGAAGTTTGTTTTTCTCCTCTGCACAGTTTGACATAGCATTTGAAAGTCTTGATTATTTTGGTCTTCTAATGCACTTAAGGATGACAAGATCTGGTATTTAATCCTCATTTAGTTTATTGCTTCCATTCCTTCCAAGTACAGAATTCTTACTGAATCAAAATAACTTCATTTATATAAGAAGTATGGTCTTCACAGGACAGAGCTGCAGCATGACATATTATGCAGTCAGATGTTTTTCACTCTAAAGCAGTGGCTGGCTGTCTATAAAAGAAATCTCCATATCTGCTCCTTTCCTCTCTGAAAAACCTTTGAAAAGATGTAGAATCAGCACTGAAACAAGCCAGTGCATTTTGTGCAGTAGTGGTGATCAGAGTGCTTTGAGCAGCAGAGCTCTGACCTAAATTGAATCATGTGTTTGGCATAATCTTACAGGTTTTTTGCTTTCTGGATAAGGATGAAACTGCTCCAGTAGCACAGCCCTCCATATGCTGTCAGCATGCTTCATTTGGTAACAACTCCTCCTCCTGGGCCAGAAGGCTGTGAATTGGATTTGGCCCAGCACTGCTGCTGTGCTGCTGAACCACCCAATATCCAGTTAAATATCTGGCTTAGGAGTAAAATGCTAAACTAGGGCCTTTTTCTTCTGGTTTTGTATTGCTGGTGATCATCCAGGTGGAAGCTCATAATGGCCTGGTTCTTTTTGCCTGGAAGAGACATCCCAGTGGTGCTGATTCTCTGCCTTGCTTTCAGGGCTGTGTCTGAGTTGCTCTTTGATGTCAGGTGGGCAGAGTCACTTGCCAGTTCAGCTCTTCATCTTTTGTGGGTAGTAGTGATCATCTGCAAACTTTGTGTTTCTCTGTTATATGGTTCTTATGCCTCAAAACTTTCTCTCTCTGTTAGCAGGGTGATTCTGGGACTCTTAACAACAGACAGACTTGGAGTTTTGCTGTCCAAATCAGGAACATGTCAAAAACAATATGTATTTCTGATTAAGTTTTCATCTTTTAACTCCTCTACTCCTTTTTATTTTTTTACCCCAGAAGGCTGGTTCTTCATAGAATAAAAGGTGCTCAAAATTAACTTATATTTGTGAGATGCAGTGTTGAAATTCATTGAAATATGTTTTATTTTCTTTGTCCTCTGCCTTTCTTGATAGTTTGGAGTATTGGTATTTCTGTGTATTGTCACCAATTACTCTGGAAGTTTTCCTGGACATTTGTAGAAATCTTTTCAGCTTTGGACAGAATATATGGGTCCTGTAAGAAAAATCACTCCTAATACAGAGTAAGATGATCCTTTAATATCAGCTGTGCATAAGCAAATTAATTATAGTATACTCACTTTTGTAGCAGTGGCACACTTTTAGCTCTATTTCACTTTTCTTAGCACTTTAAATATACAGTGACTTGTAAGTCACTGTAAGCCTCTCATAGCATTTTTTTTAAAGTTAGCATCTTTTGGGTTTGGATTTTTTTTAATTTTTTTTTCTCTTAAGCCACAATCATTATAATAGGCCTTTGTTAAAATGTTTTAATTCCCTTAGAAGTAGGAAATCAGATACATATTTAACTCCCCATTGTAGGGACAATATTAGATATATTGACTTAGCTTTGTCACCACTCTATCACTTTTCTTTAAATCCATAGAGCTCAACATTTCCAGGTACATATTTTTAAATCCTTAGTAGGCTACCATGGTGCTTTGATAGCTGGGTTTTTAAAGGTGCACCATCTTTTAACAATGTTTTAAAGGATTTTCCTCATAAATTTCAAAATAGTATTGTGTGGCTTTTCTCAGTTGTGGGGAGTCTCCAACTGGAATGCCTTTAGGAATGAAAGAAACACGAGCAATGGATCTGAAGGGCAAGGCATGGAAGAGAGACACAAGTTGGATGAGCTGTACACCTGAACTTGATGGTACTGTTGAAAATCCTGCAATGGGAAAAAAGGTGTGATTTGCCAGTGGCTGTGGGGAGGTTGGCACAGAGTGAGGGGAGCTGTGTGGAGCAAGGATCTGGAGCAGGAGCAGAGCTCAGCCAGCTCGGCCGTGCCAGGGCCCCCTGGCCAGGGCTGACTGACTGAGCAGTGTCTGTGGCTACACCATGATGTTCTCCTGTTCTCTCTGGGAGGTTGCCTGTGTCCAGAATGCCCACTGGAAGTGGCTGCTGGCCTGTGCTGCCTCCTGGGCTGTGATTGGGATGGTTTGGGAGAAGGCAGGTTGTCCCATGCCAGGGGGGTACCAGGGACTGTTACAACAGCTTGAATTGTTGAACCGAGCTCCTCTGCTCAGGCCCAGGCTGTGAAGGAATTACTCAAAAAACCAGTATGGCCCTATGTTCCTCTACCCAGAGAGCTTTCTGCCTGCTACCATCTTTGCTCCATACTGCCCTGAAGGTTCCCTAGGGCTTGGCTTTCTGTAGGGAATTCAGATATCCAGTTATGGATTTTTTTCCTTAATCCAAGCAAGATCAAATTCACATTTCCAGGTCACCATCTTAAAGCAAGTTAAAAAATACATCATAGTAACTGAATTGGCTTTTGTCTTCTTCCTCTGTGGGTGAAATACAGAGTTTTACTGTTTATATGTTGAAGCCAAGAGCTTTAGCATCCCTCTCCTCCCACTTTGTAGTCACAACAACTGAATTTAGTACTTGTATTCAGTTCATTCCAAAAAACCTCAGACAGTAGCTGATTGAAATGGCTGTGAACCAGCTCCTCTGAACAAAGCAGCAGCAATTCTGCAAAAGGAGAGGGGCTGCCTCATAGGTTAAAACGTGCAGCAGCCCTTTCAGTGCATGCATTTCTTCAGCTGCAATTACCTTCTGAGGTAATACTTGTTCACCACTTTGGGAGAACCCACCTTTTCCTGTGCTTTCTTTTCCTGTCTTCATCAGCTCTCAGCAGGCCTTGTAGGAGCCTCTCCTCCACACAGGGTTCCCCCCTTCCATCCTTTTTCCTTTGCCTCCCTAAATCTTTCAGTGACAGCATATATTTCCTCAGGCATAGGTTTTTCCTGGCAAACTGCACAGAGGTGAGTATTCTCTAGGCAAGAGTTCTTCCATCTCCTTGTGGGTCCTGGAGAGTTTCTGTCTTGACTCTGTGCCTTTACTATTGTTTTAGAGGATTTCCCCTTGTGGCTTCTCCTCATCCAAATTTGTGCCTTTCCTGAGGAATACAGACACATGGGCAGGTGGAAGCTTTGCATCTGTTGTGTTTAAACACAGATACAGCTAAGTCCTGACAATAGTTAGGAAGGGGTGGGGCTGGTGAGGGCTGTTTTTTTGGGTGCCTTCTGCCAGAGGGTTTTGAATGTTAATAGCTGGTTGTTGCTGGGGTCAAGCTCAACTATCTCCAGTGCTAGAGGTTTGCTGTTGCTGGGTTTGGTTGGTAAGGAGATTATTAAAGCACTCAGTGCGTTTCCTACAGATGAAGTGGGTGAGGGCTTGGAGCAGCAGATTGGCAGGGAATGAGCAGCCAGGAGCCAGCCCTGGCCTTGCCAGAGCCTGCAGAGCTGGGCAGGCTGCAGGAGGAGGTAGGTTGGCACACAAGCCAGCAGTTGTTTCTGGGTTGCATCCTACACCTTCGTGTTTCCCAGCCCCTTAGTGGCAGCCAGGCTAGAGTTTGACTCCTGATTGTTGATCCCAGTGCTCCCTTTTCTTTCCTCTTCCCTGTTGTGGCAGAAGAGCATAGAATGGCCTCAGCCTTTTGTCTTTGGGGAAGAAATGAGTGGCAACATTTGATCTTGCTTCCTCTGTCAGAAACCTTGGGCAGCTGAGAGTGGCTGGTGAAGAGGCAGAAATCAGCTTAAGGGGAGTCCTGCATTTAGTGTCTTTCCAAGTGATTTTATTGATGGAGTGCCCAGAGCTGTAATAGGTGGGGGCAGTGTACTTGCTCATGGATTTTCCCCTCCAAGGAAGAAAATTTCTGCAGGCTGGAGTGGTGTTGTAGCACAGCTGCTGTCTGCTGGACAGATGGTCTGGAGCAAACTTGTCAAAACGTGTTCAGCTGCTGTGCCTTCTGGTCTTTGGCTGGCAGGGTTTTGTTCCTGCCACTCCTCAGGCATCCTGCTCCTCAGCCACTCACAAATTCACAGCTGCCTTTTGGTCCAGCCAGGTACGTGTTTACCTTCCCCTCTGAATCCAGTAGGATTTATACTCAGCATAACAACAACTTATCTGTTTGTCCCAGTAAGTTAAGAGAGAGTGGAGGTGTCAAAACATCAGAGAAGAGAGAAGATGCGGATTATTTTTTCTGTAATAAAATTCAAATAGTCAAAACAATGAATGAGAAAATAGAGCTTTGTTTTCCTAGCAGTTTGTGTATTCGTGCTCACAGCTGTGAAGCCTTCAGAGATTTAAACAGGCAAATCTTTATTTTCTGTCAGTTGTTGAGTCACAAGCTTAGGTTGCAAGGCATGTTTGACCATCGTTTTGCCAAGTGACACAAGCATTTGTTGCAATTCCAGTCCAGCTGCTGTCGGATTGGGAATTTGCAACATCCCAGTAAACAACCCCGTTGGTGTTCTACAGACAGATTAAATTTTTCTGAAAACCAGGGATAGCACTCTGGTACAGTATTCTTCTCCATCAAAGAGAGAAGAAAGAGGAAAAGGGAGCAAAAATTCTGTATTACCTACCCAGTTAGAGCAGAAGCTTCACCCACTTTCCATAAATTGTCTGGTCTCAACCTTTTTCAGTGGCAACCTTGTAGCCTCTCCTTGGGATTGTTTTACTTGAGTGGCCTTGGGAGTAAAGCAGGTTGGCAGGGATGCTCTCCTTGCAGGAATTCAGTCCCTCCAGTTTGTCTCCTGACCTTTTTTGTTTTTATAGGTGCTTTGTGAGTGGTGTTTTCCCATGTAGTGGGCTTTTCTTTCTCTTCTGCCACCAAGCCTGTCTCCTGAGAACAGCTTCCAATGTGCTTCCTTACTGAAAATCTTGCTGTGCCCCCACAGATGGGATGTTGAGGGTGCTTGAAAGAAAACAAAGGAAAATGAAATGATGTTTAGCTACTAGATCTCACAGAATTATCCATATTCCTTCTGTGTTATGTCTTGTGAGTGGCAGAAACCTGTTCTCTTCAGATAACTCTGCCAAGGCTTTTGTGGCTCCAGGTGGTGGAACTGAGACCCTTTCCTAGCTGTACTTCCCAGCCAGGGAAATCAGGTTGGATGTATGAGGGGCTTGGCCCTCTCCTCTCACGGCTTTTTTTTTTGGGAGGGCAGACTGGATGGAATTATGCTTAGGAAAATTCGAGATTTTTGGGTACTCCTGGACTTGTAGTTGGCATATGTTCTATCCATAAGCACTCCTTCAGGAGAGTGTATGGCACAGGTGGTTGCTGCTGTGACTGCTGCTGGCAATCAGAAAGAACTCTACCTTGGGATCAGAGCTGGGGCACTCGCACTGTCACTGAGGTTTGGACTGTATACACAACTCACAGCTCTAAAGTTGGCTGCTCTGTGTTTTCTTTTATTTTGGAAACAGTAATTTCCCTGACCTAAGGAAAACTTGTAAGACTCCTCCCTGTGCCAGCATTGTCCTTATCTGCATTCATATTTCCCTGTCTAGTGTTGGATTTTTGGTCCCATGAGATTATGCAGTCATTATTTTCCCAGGTTTTTAAGCAGTTGCCTGGCTTAAAGTTCAGTGGTGAGAGTCTGCCATGACTGGCTTGAGTGATTCCAGTACATACGCAGCTGGAACATGAGGATCCTTTGGGAAAGAGTTTAAGTAATTATTTTAATGTGCTTCATTTTCTTTCTGATTAGAACACTGAATATACCTTAATGGGTTTTATAAATAGTTAATTTGTGTTTATGTCATCATCCTAAGCCCAGAGGGCTGAAAATGGCTCTCTAGTCTGTGTAGTGTTACAGCTGTGTGTACCATCCGGTGGTGTTTCCAAGCAGAACACAAATGTAACTACACCTGGGGTAAAATGCAGCAAGGACTTAATTGCTTCGTGCAACACTTCATTGCAGCATTGGACCATAAACAAAGAACACTTAATTCAACTGGAAATGCAGAGGAAATTGCACCCATGTAAATGCAAATACCCAGCTTGGAATTTGACCAGATTGCTGAAGTAGATTGTCTCCTTTTAAGAAAGATTTAACAGGATTTTTAACAGACCTGGTTCATTGTTTACAATATACTAAAGGAATAAAACTTAACATGCACTTTACTGTATACAGAAGAACGGTAGAGCCAAGTAATATCAGGGAATTGGAATGAAATGCCACTGCCACTAGCGGGCACCAGCTTTCAAATAATGCCCATAGTCCTCTGAGTGAACTCTTGGCTTTTTGTTTCTCCCTCCTGTTTGGCAGTGGCATGCAGGCATTTGTAGCAGAGCTAGGCAGCACTGAAGGAGGAGGCTCACTGCAGGAGCTGCCATGAGCCTCTCTGCAGGCGTATCCAGCAAGTCCTTACTTAACTGAGACAGGAAGAGTAGGAGCCAGGAGATCCTTTACAGAGGCTACAGGATAAAATCATGACTACACCGAATCAAAAGTGTTTTTTTTTTTTTTACTTCTCCTTTGGAAGAGGAATGAACATGATGTAATTGGGCAGATTTAAACATGTTTTGTTTCATGAACTTTACAATAATAGGATGACTCAAGTCCTTAATTAGAATAAAAAAGCATTACCTCATCGATGAGCCTGCTCCTTTCACCAAGGCAGGGGAAATCTTTAATTGACAGATGAAGGGAACTGCTCATAGATGAGACAGACTGCTAATGAGAGATGGATTCAGAGCTGCCCTATTGCTTTACTGTTCACTGAAGAAGCTGTCTGTGGGGTGAATGTGTGCCCAGTTTAAGTTGAGATCGGAGACTTGCTTTTCCTTTCATCTAATGCTGTCAGGTTCCTAATTTAGCAGACTAAATAAAACCATTGTTCCATTTTCCCCATGGACCTGCTGCAGACATTTCTGTCTTCATGTCAAAGGATCAAAGAATCAGCTTTAGGAAAACCATTTTTCAAAGCAATCTGTAAGACTTTGCCAAAAATGCATGATTTAGCTAAATAACTATAGGCTGGTACTAATTAACACACCTGGGGATCACATCTTTTACCACTGCCCCTTGCAGCATTTGGCCAGGTCTGGAATCATCTGAAGTGTCAATTAAAAAGGAATGGCCCTAAGGACAGACACATCTTGGACTCAGCAGCTCTTCATTCTGCACTTGAATTTCTTGGGTCATATCATAGTACTTAAAAGTTAGATTTCTCCATTATCCATTTAGTAAAAGGAATAAAACTAATTTTATAGATCTGCCCAGGGAAAAGTTTCCCTTTGCACAGAAATGTGGCATTCAGATAGTTGTTAATGACCTTGTCATCGAAGCAAAAGAAATGCTTTCCATTACCTTCTGTACATTTTGGGTAAGAGTCAAACCCTTTCTGTCCATATTGCCTGAGATGCCCAGTCATGTCCAGATCATAGGGAGGGTAAGATTTATTAGGACAGTGAAATACACAGCTGTAGTATGTAGGTTTGACTGTGGCAAACTTGTAAATGAAAGCAGACAGGAACTGTAATGTTGCCTTTGCCAACGAGAATAAAGTAGCTTCTGTCCAACAGCTAAATCCTTCCACTCCCCAGAGCAAGCTGGCCATGTCCAAAACAAGAAGGGCCCTAAGCTTGTACTGATCCCTAAACTTTGTCCAGGCATCATTTGGGAAAGCAGTCGTTAGCCTAGGCCAAATTCATGCTGGGGAGCATGCTGAAAACTCTCAAGGCAGTTACTGTGCACCATTATCCCAGCCCATGCACTCACAACATTTATTTGCTGTTGTCGGCCTTTTGTTGCACTCAGGGCAGCCTGAGGAAGGTGCATTTTTAGGAGTCAGGATTGGAGCTGTTGGTGCCCTGTAACAAGGTGCAGGCAGTGCTGAGTGTATGCCTGGCACCTGAGGATACCCCCAGGGGCATTTTGCAGCAAGGATGAGTCTGGCTGCTGTGGCTCCTCTCAGTTGGGTGGTGGCACAGCTCAGGAGCTAGCCTGGAGCTGGGGAGGTGCAGCCTGCCTATTTTGGGCTGTAACAGAGCTCAGCCCTGTGGGTGTGAGCTATGCTGTATCAGGTGGCTTGGGAAAGGTCTTGACTTTGATTTTTCACTAGTATGGGTTCTTTTCTGAGGTCTGCTCTCTGAACCACAATTTTCTGTAATAACTGTTCTTTATTTGTCACAATACACAAATGGATTGGAGTGGCTTGAATGGAAGACTTCTAAGCTTCTCTCTTCCTTGCTTTATTGCTTTTTGTCTGTAATAACATCTGAGGCATGCTTGACAGCATCATTAAACTCAAAACATGGAGTCGTGCCCTCAAAACCATCTTACAACATTATCTAGACCTGTTTGCAACAGGCATATCATTTTTCATCTGTGTGATGGGTTATCTGCCAACATAGGCTGTTGCTGTGTGTAACAGTCTTGTCCTGGAAATCCTCCATCTTTTTCCTCTTGGCTATGAGTGACAGAGCCATGGCCCCAACTGTTCCTGTAATAGGAAAAATAGCAACTGTGTTCTCAAAAGGCTCCTGAGGGGTAACCCTCACTTCCTCCCTCAGGGGGTGTTACACCAAACCCTGACCTCACTGGAGTTGTTTTTATTTGTTCAGTGGTGCTGCCAAGAGACAAGGGCAGTGCCACACAGTGCAGGATGCTGGAACAGGAAGGAGAAGCACATGGTCCAGAGCTGTGCACCAAAGTCAAAGGAGATACAGTTTCAATTCTTCATTTCAAAGACAGCCCCTTTAGGCTGCAGATAGCTCACTTCTGGTTTTCAGGACCACATTTCATTCCTGATCTGTAAAGGAACAGTGCTGGCATGCTCTGATGTGCAGAGGTGCAGAGAGAGTGAATTCTGAAAGGTTGTGAGGTGTTTTGGGCTATCCAAACATTGTGGTTTGTTGTCAGTAAGCATTGCCTTAGTTGCTCTTGGGAGGTGGTGCTGGAGATGTTACCCAGCCTGTTGTATCCCTTACTCTCATGGAGGAATTTCTGCCAGTGCTTTTCCAGCTGTTGGCAGCACAGCACCATCGCTCACAGGAGGGATGCTGGCATGGTGCCATTGTGTTCTGCTGGTGGGTATTATGAAAGATGCTGAGGGGTCCTTAAACCCTACAGCCAAATGGACAAATGGCAAAGGACAGCAGTCTCCTTTCTGCTCTCTGCTTATCACTTCTTCCTGGAAGAGGCTGGTACCCAGGACCCCTCCCAAGGACCCTTTCTAGAAGGTGACATGGACATCAAGCTTCCCTCCATATGCAATCCTGTGGCAGTATCATACTGGTCTGTGCTCCTTCAAACAGCCCCACATGCCCTTGTTCTGTGCCCAAAGCCTGTCATTAGCACCAGTTCAGGCTATGACTTTGCAGAGCTCTAGCACAACCCTCATGTCATTTCAAGCACTTTGAACTTAAAAACAGATGCAGAATAAACATTAATTCCAGAATGCCACACAGAACAAGGGAAGACCAAGGCCAAGTGTTTTAAAGTATGGACACAGTCCTGCAGCAGCCCTCTTGTTCAGCAGGGTAGGGGTGTGTGCTGCTTCCTGTGCTCGTGGCACCTCTGCTGTGCAATTCAGTGTCAAATTCTTTCCCTTCCTCGGAGAGACCATCAGTGGTCCATGAAAGCCACTCTGTTACTGACCTCTTCAGCTGGGCATGGGAGAGGAATTATAAAGACAGACTCATGAGCTGAGATAAGGACATAGGGAGATCATTCACCAGTGACTGTCACAGGCAAAACAGGCTCCACTTGGGGAAATGAACTGAATTTATCACCAGTCAAATCAGAGTAGGATAATGAGAAATAAAATTGAATTATAAACCTGCTCCATTCTTCCCCCTAGCTCTCCCTTCCTCCTGAACTCAACCTTACTCCTGATTTTCTCTATGTTCCCCACCAGCAGTGCACGGGGATGGGGAATGGGGGCTGTGGTTGGTTCATCACACATTGTCTCTGCTGTTCCTTCTCCTCAGGGGGAGGACTCCTCACATTCTTCTCCCTTGGGGTCACAAGTCCTGCCAGCAAACCTGCTCCACTGTGAGCTCCTCTGTCCATTGGCCACAGGTCCTGCTAGGAGCCTGCTCCAGTATGGGGTCTCTACAGGGTCACAGCCTCCTTCTGCTGTAGCATTTCTGCTTATGGATCTAAATCCTGAAATTCCCTAAGTTTGTGTTTTCTGTCTGAAATCATAATTCTTCCTGAACATTGCCACAGCCACTGTGACACCAGGGAGTAAAAGCTTAAAACATTGTGCAGTTATTTGTAATTACTACTCCCCTGCTTTCATCAGCGTAATTTCAGCACTTTCCCACTAGTCCCTCTTGGTGACACAGATCAGTGATACAAATTCTGTTTCCCCTGTGTATTCAACCAAAGATCCTCCTTACCAAGCCTCAGATAATTTCTCACATCTCCAACTTACTACATGGCACAAGATTCGCCTCTGGAAAAAGCTTTAATGTTCTCTGAATGAATTTAGGATTTGTGAGTCAGCAAACTGACCCAAAGGATCAAGTTAGCTCACAGGTGAGTGACCAGTAGCTAAACCAGGCTCACACTGTGAGTGACCAGTAGCTAAGCTAGGAAAGAGCTCTCCTTGGCTGATGGAGCTCTATGTTTGTTGCCTTTTGTCCCCACACAAGCCTGAGGTCTCACATCCTCTGGGGTATGAGAGCCTGAAGTGTTTACCAGCATTTCTGTGCATGGAACAGTCTGTGTTCCCTGATCCATTTTCCCTGCTGCAGCCCTTGCAGCACAGGAATCCTCAGTGTTGAAGGCAGCCAGCCCCAGGGGCCCAGTGGGCAGGAGCAGATCATCAGGTGGCTGAGCAGGAGCAAGGAGTGGGGTCTGCACAGAGTCACTTGTGTGGATCTACAGGCTCAGGTTGCTTGTGTCAAGTCATAATTCTCTGGGGATGTGAGATGCTAGCTGGAGGCCTGAGATCATCTATCTGCCAGCTCTGAAGTGTGCTGTGGGAATAGCAAGTGCCACTCTGGCTGGGCTGAGCTCAGAGATTTTTTGCCAGTAGGAGGGGAGTGAATTTTAAGATTTTGGAATATAGTCATGGCCGCCAAATAACACCAGTACTGAGCTGGATCACGTGCATATGCCAGAACACTTGTGCAGACTACTCATTTCTTCTTCTTTCAGTCATGTGTTGTGCTTGCTGGCACTTAGCAGGTTCCAGTGATTCAGTGCCTGGCCCTGCTGTGCTCCCCAAGGGCTTTGTGGTGCTTCCCCACTGGACCCCCGTCCAACCTGACAGCCAGTTGCTGGCACACTGAGCTCAGTGCCCAGCCCCTGGAATTACTGACGGTGCACAACCTTCTCTGCTGAGAAGTCTGGCTAGTTAGTGATAAAATCATAAATAGGAGTCCAATTTTAAAAATGCAGAATTTTGTCAGCTGTTTTTCTGCTTACAGGAGAAAGCAGCCCCTAGGCAGCTGCCACTGCAGAGCCTCAGTATCTTAGGAAGGAGAATTTGAGTCTGGGGTGCTCTCTGGTGTGACTGCTCCTACAGTCTGACCTCCAGCAGTGTCTGCAACATCACAGGTGGAATTGCTTCATGCAATAGGTATATCCATGGCCTAGGGAATATTTCACCCAGAGCAATTTTATCTTACCTCTGTTAAAAAAAATCATCACAAGAAACCTGTAGGCAGGAAAGCAGTGTTCTCTTTTTATGGAAGATGTTTTGATGTCATGATCAGCAGGAGAGGCAGCAGCTGGAGCACTGCACTGTATCTGCAACAGCAGTGTCATTTAGCTCTGACAATGTCTCACTGTGTCCTTCTCTCTTGCAGTTCCTGTGGAGCCATCTCTGAGCTCTAGTGAGAGGTTTGTTTTACCCATGGCACAGCTAAGAGGAAGAAGTGACCTCTGTGAACAGCAAGATGTGGGGGAGGGAAGGCAGGGGGGAACCAGGCTCAGCCCTGTCATCCCTCCTGGAGTTACTGCACATCCTGCTTGGCTACTGCTGGAATCTGCTCACTACCTTGGTAACTGGCCCTTCTCAAGCTTTTCATAAGCTCTTTAGGTGTGGTGTGACAGGTCTGTCAGACAAAATTTTAGACTGGGAACATCATGTGCAGGTTGCTAGAGGTTTTGTGTAGGCTGGGGGTTGGTCTGTGCAGGTACCAGGTGAAGAAAAGGAAAAGTACCCTTCAGACAGAGTTTTGTATGGAGCATCAGGGATTAGAAAGGCCAAATGTTTTTTATGCAAACATCCTCTATCCTATTTGAAGCTTTTCTGTTCACAGACAGAGAAAAATTAGAGCTGTGTCTGCAGTCTGGGCTCTTGTACCCCTTCTGCTTTAGGATGCAGTGAGAAGGTGATTCATGTGAGGCAGCAGCAAAATGGAAATGATCTCCTCCTAAGGAGCACAGTGTGCTGGACAGCATTCTGTTGTGAGGAGGCAAAGATTAAATAACCCAAAATTAAAAGTTTATTAAGTAGAGGTAGCAGTTACTAAACAGGCTGCCTGTCCTTGGAAGGGGGCACTAAACAGTTGCAGGTCCTGCTGATTTGACCTTGCCAAGGCCTGTAGTGAGATGACACTCTAAAACTTTTAGTTTTAAGCTGAAAAAGGGTAGATTTACATGAGATATAAGTACAAAATGGTGGTGAGATACTGGCCCAGAGAAGCTGTGGGTGCCTCGCCTCTGGAAGTGTTCAAGATGAGGTTGGACAGGGCTCTGAGCAACCTAATGACAGGTGTCCCTGTACACAGCAGGGGCAGTGGAATAGGTGATGTTAATGTCCCTTCCAGCCCAAAACATTGTGTGACTACTGTTCCATGAGGTGAGTGCCCAACACATCTGAAAATGAGGTTATCAACTATTCACATGTTCATTTTCAGAAAATAGATCTAACAAGAAGCTATAGTAGTATGTGCATGTCAGGATCGGAGCAGGTTTCACCATTTCAATGTTGAAGAAACCAATCACTTCTCCAAAATGGTTGCTATTCATATTTGTCACTTTTAGTTGCTACTTCTAAGAATTCTCAGCATGACATTGCATACTTTCAGTACTTTTAATTTCCTCTTTGTGAGGCATTCTTTTTAAGTGTTTGCTCCCAAATTTGTTTGGAGTGTGGCAGAAAACATGCTTACTAGCAAGTTTTTTTCACACAGTGGTGTGGGTGACTTGGATTGTGAAGCTGCTCAGGATGTTTTGTGAAGAATGTCTCATAAAGGCACAATGTTGGCAGGTTGATTTCATTACAGTGGTCAAATTTCAATTCTTGTGGCACGTTTTATTGCTGAGTTATACTGCATATAGACATCACTTTCCAGGCATGCAGCACAGTACTTACTCAAGAATTCGTTAGTTTTAGAGCTACAAACCTGTAGCGATCATTAATTACTGTAAGAGAATGGATTTTTTTCTTAGAGTGTAATTTTTATAGCGTTAAAAGAAAGTTTCCTGAGAAGTAACTCCTGAAATGTAACTATTCCTGAAAGTAACTCCTTTAGCTTGACGTTTACTTCAAAGAAAATTTTTACTTTAAAGGAAATAAACCAAGGGATAATGTCTTGCAGAATTTTTTAAGTCTAAACTGTTCTCCCTCATTTTATTTCCTGATAAAGCTTTGTTTCTTCAGAAAGATTCTGCATTTATTTAATATTTGACATGAATTTTGCCTTTTATTGAAAACTGACTAGTAAACGTTTATTTTCAGGGGCTAGCAGTTACAGCTAATTAATTTGGGATCAGCTCCAACCTCTCCCTTTCCTCTTGTTTTGCTAACTTGCCTACTGTTACCTCTGCTTAGTTTTATCCTTTTTTTTTTTCCTTACCTTTTCTCATCTGCATTTTCCCACTTTCCCAGTGAAGTTTCCTGTTTCTCCTTCAGTTACTGCCTGTGGTCTTTTGCAAAAGTGTAGTTTGACCAATGGTAATAATCTTTAGGGTTAAAGCAGAAAAAGAAGAGTCCAGAACGGAGGTCTGGAGAATAAGAGGTATATGATGTGAAGAAGGGAGTTCAGGATGACAAGGAGGCCTTATTGTCAGTTTGGAGGGTAAGGCAGCACTACAAATTCTGGAGGTGGAGCAAGAAAATGTCTGATACTGGCCAGAAAACTGGGAAAATGGGGAGGAGGGATGAAAAGGGGAAAAAGGATGGAATTGGGCAGAAATTGTAAAGGCTGGACATAAGGAAAATAAAAGATGCACCAGAAGAGGGAGGCAGAGCAAAAATCAATGTTTCTCTCCTTTTATCAATTTGAAATCAAGTCCTGCCAAAAGTACAAATAGAGAAAAAGAATTAAGGGCATGATAAAGGATGGTATGCATCAAGCCCTGATTCTGCCAACATCATTATTGTCTTGTAGCTCTTTTACTAATTCATAGATAGACCTGATATTCTAACCTTCTTGTCCTACCAAAAGAATGTTGTAGTTTCATCCACCCTTGCTTGAGGCATCTGAGTGTCCAAGTAAATGCAGAGATGGCTCAGGATCTCTACAGAGAAGCAGGTTCCTGCAATGCTGCAGTGAGATCACTGTCTGCAGGACCTGGAAGAGAGAAACTTCCATTGTCCTCCTCCTGCTTTAGAAGAAAATGGTGGGAACTTTCAGGATTGCTATGTCACACCTTGGGTAAGATACCATTAGTTAATCAAGGCTGTAGGTTCATGAAAAGAAAATAGCATGATTCTGGCCAGATTTTAGTAATGAATGCTCTTTTAATTGCTGACTGATTATATCTGATAATCTGCCTTTCTGTAATTTTACTGAGCATCAAGGCAATGTTCACTGGCCCATGCTTGTGTTCTACTTTTTAAATTTTTCTGATTTCTAAAACAGCTTTATTTTTAGCCCTCTAAAATGTGTTGAGTAGTAACATCCAGGGTGCAGAAAATGCCTGGCCAATTTTTAACAAAACACCTTAGTGCATGTTATCTGGTGTTGCTTCTCTGAAGATGTTCATCATTAACATGAGTATTAGGATAAGAAAAATTTCACTGTTGCCAGAAACCCTGAAAGCACCATTTTGCTGCTTTGCAGACATAACCCAAAATACTAGTGAGTATTTGTGGCTTTTTCACATCATTATTGACAACTTTTACAAAAACAATTATGTTTCTCTTGTTCTGGACCACTGTGGTTTAATTTAGTCATGATTATGTTTTGAAGCTTGTCTTTTGTTGTCCTTAACTTGTTTCAGCAAGTCTTACATTCTGGTTTAGTCTAGAAAATCAGAGGAAAATGATAAAGAAATTTCCTTTATGTTAATTTTCCTGCTTTGCAATCTACTCTCTAACCCTAGTTCCCTTGCCAGGCTTATGTGTGCTTGAGTGTTTTATTAGTTATTTCGTTGAAAACATTTTAGGAAATGTTTCTGTATTATGATTATTGCTAATGAGCTGTGTACTAAACAAAAGTTGTCCATCTGGGGTCTTCTCATCTGCTTTCAAATTACGTTGGAAAAGGATATAATCAGAAAACTTGAGGACAGATTATAAACACAGCTTGCTTTTGTTTGAGAAGAACAGGTGCTCTTGAGTTCTGAACCCTTCAGAAAATTCTCTCCACAAAAGCAGGTCTCTGGATGGGAGCTGAACTCTTGAAAATCTGTTCCTTCAGGCTTTCTTTCCATCTGTTGCTCTGCTGGAACAATAATCCAAGGCTGACCTAATCTCGGAGCTACAGCAGACAAACTTTGCAACTGACTACTCTTGCTCCAAATGATTTCTTTCTAATTGGAGATTTATTCCATCAATTATACATTTGCTGACTTTGGAACATGCCAAAGCCATTTAAAATACTGTAAATTAACGTGATGTCCACATAAAAAAGACTGCTGTGTGAGGTAAAGCATCCCTGCAGACAGCACTTGTCGTGGTGGCTTAATTCTCAGGAGTGAGGTTGTGTGAGCTGATGAGCTTTGAATTTCTATTGGGCATCCCTTGGCCAAAGTGGATCAGAATGACCCCTTTTGTCCTGTCTGTTATTATCAGGCAGCTCTGGAAAATGAGCACTGTTGAATGAAAAGAAAGCAGCAGATGACATTTTGTTTTCTGCACAAACTAGTGTATAGGACCTTTGTTTTTCAGATGTGGTTTTCTAGAAGATGTGCTAGTATTGCTGCTATTCTAGCTGTAGCTCTTTTGTTCAAGCCTTAACGGAGGTTTGTGGGAGTTGGGATGTCCATTCATATTAGTGAGCTCTTCCCTTGTAAAATTCCATGGATACCCGAGTATGTATATTCTGAAGAATAATTTTAATATTACTGTAACACTCCTTTTCTGAATCATAATCTTATTTCTATAAAAAAGAGATAGTAACGTCTGAAAACTTTTGCCTGTGTGCTGAGATTACATGTGCTCTTGCTAACAACACTCACTGTTTTAACCCAGCAGTGAGCATGGGGCAGGGACTCCTCTCTGTTTGGAGCAGAGTAGACACACTGTGATTTAAAGCAGTGTCACCCAGAGTTAATGTTTCACAAACAGCTATCACACACACAGGTCTGGAGATCTTCTGACTTTGGAGTGCCTTAGTCATCCTCATGGCTGTTCTCCACAGCTGACCAGAAAGCTCTTGTGCATTGTTGCTGTGCCAGTGAGACCTGGAGGCTGCCAGATGAGTGACCTACATTGTGTCAGGAAACAGTAACAGGAGACCTGTGCTCACAAGGTGACTGAGGTTTGAAAGTGTCTGCATACAGGGTTTTGTTGACATTTTCATGGGTGATTTGAGGATCATGTGGGAGTCAGGAGTCTCAGATGGACTTTAGGTGTTCCAGCAGCCTGACTGGGTGGATTCATATACTCTTAATTTTTGATCATCCTGTTTTAGTCCGTGTTAGTTACGAGGCCAGTCTTCATGAACAGGCATTTAGGAGGCAGTTTGGCTCCTTTTTAGTTAAAGCAGGAGGCAGGAGTGTTATTTGAGTTATTCTCATAGTGCTTCCTGTGTAGACATCAGTAAGCTCAACTGGGTAAATAGTTTCTGCTGTACGAAGGATACGTCATCTTTAGGGCTGGTTTGGTTTTTGTTAAGGTTTTAAAAGTCACTAGAGTGATGTTCCAAAAGTTCACTTGTTTCATAAATGAAGAAATAGCAATAGCATGGGTCATCTTCTGCCAGCTGGATGCTGGTAGTTTCAAAACGTCAAATGCCAAGGTTGTGAGCACGATCTGTGAAGAAGGTGCTAATGAAGTGCAGGGTTTGAGTGCACTAATACTTTGGAAGACTTAATGTTCCTTCATTTCTGTCTTCCCCAAAGACTCTGCCTTCCTGCACAAGTTTACTGCACCCTGGTACATCACGATCATCGAATTAGCTGTCCTTGCAGCCTCTCCTCTGCATGCCTGCCAGCTCAGGGGCTTCACAATCAGCTCAGCTCCAGCAGAGTCCCTAGGCCCTGCTTATGGGGAGGTAGCACCAATATACAGAGAGGAGATGGGTGGGCAGGCAGATGCACACTCAGGCCAGCTGCAGAGCCTCAGACAGACTCTGAAACTTCTCACACCCCCCTTCTCATCCATTAACCTCAGCAATGCAGCCTGGACTGGCACAGCTAAATACAGAACCGTGGGAATGCTGTTTCCCACTTAGGGACTGACCTCCACAGTGTCCCTGTATGGATATGCTGGAATTACTTGGCAGTCCAGTGGTGGCTTCCTTAGAAGGGCAGTGAGAGGAAACAACTTGAAGGCTGAAAAACAGCTTCCTCCAGTTCCTACAGGTACCAGTCAAGCCCAGTGGGTCTGGCCCCCTGCCCTCTAGCTGCCAGTGGAGTCCCCTGGCCAGACAGAAAGTGAGCCCGTGTCAGTGGGCTGGGGCCAGACTACACAGAGGGTTGTTATCAGGACCTTTTAGTTCCATTATTTCTGTTTTACATGCTGTTCTTTATGATGCTCTTTATGATTCTCTTCCCTTTCTTTGGTGTTTCCCACCATTCTGGTATTGTTTACTGCAAATACTTGAGCTAACTAATAATAAACTTCTTGCTAACTACACTGGGGTGGAGACCTGTTGCTTGGCAATGTACTGGCTCGTGTGTGTAATTACCTGTGCCACAATGGGCTCTTATTAATCAGGAGAGCTGTTGTAACTCTCTGAATGGACAAGAGGTCTTGTCAAAGTTTTTTGGCATTCTGTAGGTTGGCAAATCCTCACCTGTATTCTCATTTACCTCTCAAAGAATACTTTCTGAGGCGTGAATAATGCAAATAAAGATTTTTTTCTTCCCTAGTAGATTGGATTTATTTGTGTTTACTTATTTTTTTAATCAGTTTGTCAGCTCTGAAAGACTCAGTCCTGCTGTTCTTCTGGTTTTGTTGTTGTTTGTTTTACGTTTTCCTTTAAATGTAGGCTCATTTGGGTGATAGATCCCTTACTATGGTTAATAAAACAATGAATTTGAGTTTGTGTAGGTATCTTGAGTAAAGCTGTCTGTACATATTATAATTTCAGATTTTGACACGTTTTGGAAGAACGGTCTTCTACAAATGCTTCAGTTTGAAGCAGTTCCTTGCAGCTGAGCTTTCAAAAGTAGCTCAAATTCAGAAGTTACTAGAATCATATCCGTAATGAATATGAATGCAAAAAAAAAAAAAAATTCATTAAAGTTTCTCCTGCTTTAAAATGAAGGGTTTTCTCATAAATAGTAGTTGCTGACACCTGCACTTACCTTTAGAGTATCAATTAGGGTATATTTCCAAATAAAGTGATATTTAAGTTGTGCATGGGGCTTGCTCTTAGGCTGCATTTGCCACAAAATGGTGGTAGCAAGGTAATACCATCCATGAGTTCCAGTTTGTTGATAATAAACTTGTGAAAATAACTGGAAGTAACTGGCCTCTGCTTTTGTGTGCAGCTGTAATTGGAAGAGGATTTTACAAGACTCTTTAATGTAGTTGGAATGTGTGTGTAATCTTTTGACCTTGTTCTTAGTTTTTGATGACTATGGCATGTTAAGTGCTGATAATTGGGTTTGCTCTAGGCTGAAACCTGACCTGCTCTCTACAAAGGAGAAGATCAGATCTTCTATTGGAAGAGGCACTCAAAGGGGCTACCTTAGAAATTGCTGGGCCAGGGCTGCTGAGAGTAAAGATTTCTGAAATGTGGCAATTACTTTGGAAGGACATGCTGTTCCAGGGGCTGCTTCTCTTTCAGCCTGCTTTGAATTGGACTTTTCACCCAAAGGTTTTTGTCCTCTAAATTTTTTTTTTTCTGTGCTGTCTGGTTTGCCTCATAACTCAAGCTGCCTTGTAGCTTCAGCTGGTGGAATATGAGTTCTGGGTGTGAGAGCAAGAGGCAGGTGCTTTTCACTCTGCTCTTGGAAGGGGGAGTCAACTCTCTTTGTTTAAGCCATGTGCAAATGAGGGGAGCGTCTAATACATTTATGAAAGGAGTATGCAACAATCATAAACAGCAATAGGAACTAGCAAGGAAATGGAGCCAAAGGGATTTTTTAAAACCTGTCCAAAGGGATCAGTGCAATGGACCAACTTGCACTTTGTATTTCAAGCCATTATTTTCTGTCTGTCTCTAACAGTGTTGCTGGAACTGATCTTTCTTATTTTAAGCTTTCTGTGTGGGAGGAGTAAAACTGCTTAAATGTTTCTGAGTAGTGGTTTGCACAGTACAGCATTGTTAGCTCTGCTTTTCCCATTCCTGTTGGGCTCCTTGACTGATACTGAGTACACAACATGACTTAGAGAATGTCAGACCAACAGTCTCTCAGTATCCCATTCCTGCCAGCAACTAACAGATGCTTGTGTACCTTTGTCTAAACCTTTCCTAGCCTCCCACCATCTATTTTTGGCTTATGAGACTTTCTAGCCATAAATCTTGCTTGTTAAATGAAGAGTTGCAGCTAACTTTCTTTACTCTTATGTTTTAGAACTAAAAAAGCAAAGAAAACACCTGCTCCTCCAGGCAAGGAAGAGAAGCCCAAATTAACCATTTTTGAAGAGGAGGTGGATCCAAATGAAGGACTCTTTGGCCCAGAAAAAGATTTCACATCAATTGGCCCTGGAAGAAAGATGAAAGAGAGTAAATCTGTTCAATATTTGTATATACACAGATTGTTTTATCTAAGGCATGTGTATAACTGAGCCTTTAAATTACAGTGATGCATAGTATGCAGACTAAATAATGACTTGGAAATGTTATGGCAAATCTTCAGCTGAGCAGAGTCATCTAGAATTATTCAGAAAGAACAAATGAAACCTGTAGCTCCCAGAGCTGTTCTCTGTAAACATTTTGAACTGGGATATTAAGGTCTGTGGGAGCTGGCTGTCCCACAGTCACTCATGCCACACTAGCAGGAGTAATGTGACCTGCTTTTGAGTGCAAGGAAAAAGCAGATTTGCCAAATGCAGAGTATCACTGCATTTTCTGGACTGGAAGTCCTTGGAAAAAATAGAATTGTCTACATGATCTGTTTTTTTCAACCCAACCAGCCAGATTTACTTGTTAATGTTAGTGCAGACATTGTGTTACATAACATCATTTAACTATAGCAGTTTCTTATTCCCCGTTCTAGATCTGAAGTTGTTTGAAGACCCAGACCTCGGCGGGGTGGTGAGACTGGGTGACTCACTCCTGCTGCCAGCTGCCTGTGAGCACAGCAAGTATGTGCTGAGCAGGGATCCTGAGGAGGACACTGAGGAACTGCTGAGGTATGTTATTTAGATCTTGAAAAAGATTAATTTGGGGACAAGGCTTAAATACTCAGAATGCAAACTATGAATCAATTCTTGTATTGACAAGTAAAATGTAAGATGTGTGTCATGGACCTTGGAGATGAAACATGTTAAAAAGAAAATTGGGAAGACCCTCTGAGAAAGGTAGAGTGCAAGGAATTATTCTGTGACTCCAAAGGAAAGATCTTGAAGGCCCAAGGTGTGCTATTGTGTTCTTGTTTTCTAACATGACACTTCTGCTTTCTGCTAACAATCCACAGGGAACCTGACCTCCATTGTGAAAAGTGGGGAACAAAGCCCAGAGATAAAGAGCAGTTCAGCTTCAGGGACCTGAAAGCAGGGGCTCTTGCCACAGGAGCAATGATTTTCATGCTGGTGGCTCACAGACTTCATGCATGCTTCCAGGAGGTATCCTGTGCATATCTCCACAGCAGTAAAGGACTCTTTATCACCCTGCATTTAATTTTTAATCTAGTGGGGAGGAGGGCTGGAGCTCAGAGTTGCAGGAAGGTATAATATATTGCTTCTCCCTTGCTAGTGTAGCACTGGAACACATCAGCACATAATGTGTTTATCCCTGACATCTCTCTCGCAGGGCTGGTTCACCTGCACTGATAATGCTCAAGATATCAAGCAGGGAACCAATGCTTGGAGAGACACAGGGAATCTGTGCTGCAGTAATGAGTCAAATTCATTCCTTCTGGGTCTCAAGCTGGCATCTGAATGATGAGGCCAGCCTGCTTCCAGTGCTAATTTGTGTCAACCAGCTCCTCTTAGGATATATGATTTCCACAGCAGGTACTAAACCCAGGAGGGAGACTCTGTGTGTGGTTTCAAACCTCTCCTGAAGCAGGTGATTTTGCAGCTGTTGCTTTCTATGCACGGAGGAGTGCTGCCTATCTCAGCAGTAATACCTGACTTACTTTAAACAATTAAATTGGGCTGGGTGCCATCTTGCATTACACCCTGACAGCCCACCTGATGCCTATAGGAGCTGACAGGGCAGGACATGACCTGATATCATGCTGTGGTATACTGGGAGCAAACACACGTGTGCTGGAATATTTTCTTGTCTACTCGTGACCTCAGCATACGGCATTTCATCCAGAGTATTCATATGACTAGAGGAGAAGGGCCTGTTCCAGTGCAGTCCTTGCATTTTTATCCACTAGAGAGTACTTCTCCATCTGTCGTGTCAATGCCTTTTGGATTATATATGTTCAGAGAAAGGTCTCTGAAGTCTGTTCTGAGACCAATAGACCATGTTTTCAGATCAGTTTGGGATCAGCAACAACAGCAGCATACCCAGATGGTTATGGGAGCCCCTGGGAAAAGATTTTCTTTCTTTTAAATTCCAGTAGTTTTCATTTATTCCTGATTTGTCCCAGTGCTTCCAATAGTTGATAAGTCATCAAGATGCAATTGGAAATGAATACATGTAATGAAGCAGAAAATCATGTCAGTGGTCCAATGGGAAAATTGCTATGGGAATCCAGAGGCAACTCCTGACTGTGCAAGAGTTATAGGCAGATAGGTCAGGATCTGTTGACCTTTTCAGGTGCCTAACACCCTCTGAAATTCCCCTGGTAAACCCAGTTCATGGTGTTTTCTGTACATCATAGAGGGCTGGTGAACTCAATGCAAGGCAGTTGAGGGTAAAGGAGAAGCTGCTGTCAAAGAGGAGAGGAGGAGTGGCAGTGGTTTTTTAACCTAATGCAACTCTTCACCTCTCCTCTATGCAAATTCACTGCAGTCACCTGAGATCCCACAGCAGAACTTTCTCCAGTGGTAGGGCAAAGTGCACTTTGTTTTCTGTTCAGCTGGAAGCCTTAGCAGAACAGTCAGGTCTCATAAACGTAGAGGCAGCATTTGAATCCTCTCCCACCTTCCCTTACCACCAAACTGGTGTTGAATATTCTTGCAGGGCAGTACCACACTCTCTTTCCAAGGCAGTGACCCTTTGTGGTGAAAAAATGTTTTATGTAAGCTAAACTCTGCAATCTCCCTGGCATGGGAACTTGAGCTTATTTTGAAGCCTAAGAATAAGTCTTGCCTTTGCCCTGTATGTGTTGACAAGTACTCTCCCAAAAGGGCCTGAAGAAATCTCTCCCCAGCCCTCAGATCAGAGTAGGAGCTGTGACAACCCATTCCTTTAGCAGGCTAGAGCTGGATATGCTGCTAGAAATAGAAATGGAAGCATCTTGGTTTCTTGGCCATAGTCAGTTATCTCATACCAAAAGTTTACCTGAACACTTTTTGTTAAGATCTAGGACTGTCCTGAGCTATGATGCACCAGCAGGTCTGTGTTAGGTCCAGAAATCTGAACATGTTCACTGCACTCCAATGGAGTAGCTGAATAATGCAGATGTGGGAGCCCTCCACTGGTGCAGGGAACATTCAGATGTACCTCAGGGTCTGCTCACACGTGTGTGGTAGGTCTGAGAAGTGTCTGACTCACTGTGAGTCATGGGCACAGTTAGAAGATAACTGCCTAAGGCAGAGGAGAGCAGAACCTTCTTCCAGAGGGGGATGGGAAGAAGATAATGTTCAGAGCAGAACACAGGAGCAACTGAATCCTTTGTGACCTTTATGGTACCTGAGTGGTTGTAGCAGCAGTAGCACCACAGCAGTGTCAGCACAGCAGTGAATCCTCAGCAGTGACTGAACTCATGAGGCAGAGGCTGTTAAGGAGATAAATGAGTCTGCAAAATGTGCGTGGGCTGTGCTTGTCACAACATGAGGGAGAAGAGAATCCGATAAACGTTCTCATTGCAAACTGAAGACTGTGCTCTCTGTGGATTCCTGCTCATATGAAATGAGAATTACAGTTTTAAATAGAATCCCCAACTTTACATTAACAAGTGCTGAGTGTTGAGAAGAACCAATTGCATTATAAGTGCAATGGGAGATTTCATGGGCCTTATCCCATGGGACTCTACAAAGCAGATCCTTGAATAGCCCAAAGTTTGCTCTCCTGAAATCCAGAATAGTGTGCTTGCTGAGCACCCACTTCACTGTCCTGAGAGACTCAAACTCCACCATTTCATGGTCACTGCAGCCCAGCTTCCCTTGAGCTTCACATTCCCCACCAGCCCCTCCTTGTTGGTGAGAACAAGGTCCAGCACAGCACCTCTCCTTGTTGGCTGCTTTGTCACTTGGAGAAGTAAATTGGCCTCAGTGCAATCGAGGGACCTCCTGGATTACTTAAGCCCTGCTGGCTGTCCTTCCAACAGATACTGGGGTGGTTGAAATCCTCCATGAGGACCAAGGCTTGTGAATGTGAAGCTGCTCCTGTCTATAGAGTACTTTATCCCCTCTTCCTGTCAGGTGGCCTGTAGCAGACCCCCACGATAATGTCACCTGTCTCTGCCTTCCCTTTAATCCTGACCCCTGAGTTCTTGGATGGCTCCTCATCTGAGGCTCGTGGCTGAGCTCTGTGCACTCCAGATGGTCATTGGCACAGAGGGTGACAGTCCCTCCTCACACCCCCTGTCTGTCCTTCCTGGAGAGCCTGTATTCTTCCATTCCAACACTCCAGTCCCAGGATCCACCCCACCATGTCTCCATGATGCCAATGAGACCATAGCCCTGCAGGCATGCACCCTTCTGCCTCATTAATCTCAATCATGCCTTCCTGGTGTGATGGATCAGGTTTTTGTGGAAAACCAATGCTGGAATTGATCCTGTGAATGTTGCAGCAGCTCTGTGTGCCCACAGAATTACATAAATTATCACACATCCTAGCCTGAAATAATTATCACAGCTGTCTGAGCAGCCTTTTAGGAGAGATTTAATTAGCTTCACCTTTGATAATGAATAGGGAGCTGAGATGGAAGGAAGCAGCTGTCAGCACAACATTTGTCTTTTTCCAGTGCTGAAAAATAGTGTCAGCAGCAGGATCCTAGTTCTGCTGCCCTGTGATGGCAAATCTGGTGTGTTCCTTCTTAGGATTACACTGAAAACCCTTTCAGGAGCATTATATTTTTTAAGGCTGAGGCTGTTTGTGGAACTGCACCCCAGACACTGTTCAGTCCATAGAGCTTCTTGAGCAAGTTTGTCAGCTTCAGGTTTGCCAAGGAACTGTTGCCACGCTCAAAGCAGAAAAAGTTTGTGTGTCCTTCTTCCAGCAGGCATTAGCATATGCTGAATTCAGAGTATCACATCTTCAACCTATCCAGGAGACATGTGGGGCACCATCTCCAGCAGCAGTGCTCACTGTCCTGAGAGTATGAGAACAACACTGTAGTTGGGAAAAAAGCTTCAAGAAACTGCAGAGGGTTTATATGTAGATCCTTTGGGGAGAGGGTTACTTGGGCAATGTACAGGTGGAAGAGAAGGTTGCAATAACTGAGTCAGAAATTTCCTGACCACTCCAGGGCAGTTTCTTTTGCTTGCTATGATCGAACTCTGGGGAAAGGTCTTTGGCTGGCTGCAGTAGGTTACAGAAAAACAAGTTCTTCTGTGATGGGTTTCAAGCATTTATTTTTTTCATTCCTGTGATGTATCGGGATGCAACTTACAAGTATTAGAAAAGCTGTAAAGTAAACTTGCCAACAAAACAAAAAGGTTTTTTTGCTAGACTGGAAATATTAATCCTTGTCCCACCCCTAGGAACATGTATGGGTGTGTAGAAAAATGTAGAGAGGCGATGTGAAGTCATAGTGTAGCAAGAGATGCTTTTGCTGGGCTTGAGACCCACCAGATTTCAACCATATCACCCCAGGTTGTTTGCATTTTTGACAGACATCATCAGCTCAAGGGGCAAAAGCTGCCTGCTCTCCCCTGCCCCAGCTGTGCCCTTGGCTGGTGATTGGGAAACTTTCTAGAGAGGCAGGAGAGAGAGGTTTGAACTTTTTCAGACTGGAAAAATTGACTTGTCTCATTTCCTCGGTGAGTGATGTAACCAGCAGGATGATTCCCTCAGAGGGCTTCTTGTGGGACTCACCTGCACTAATGAGCCTGTTCTCTGGCACTCAGCCAGGCAGCACCACTGGGCTGCATCCATGTTGTTGGAGTCTGCAGCTGCAGAAGAAGGGGACAGTGTGCAGCTGCCTCTGGGAAATGGTCCATGTCCCATGCCAGCTTCCAGTTGTGCTGGAGAGTTTTTTGAAGGAGGGCTAACCTTTCCCAGACCAAAGCCATGCCAGTGGTTCTTGTAGCATTTAAACAATACAGACACATTCCTGTGTCCAGACATATTCCCTGGCCTTGGTTAAAATACCACTGTGAATTTACCTGTAATGGATTGCAGGAGAAAACTGAACCAGGAGGAGAGAGACCTCTTTCATGACCCCCAGTGCTTGGCATTCCTGGGGTTAACTCCAGCCTCTGTCTTTCCCTGGGCCTTGCTGAACATCACACTGTCTCTCCTGACCATAGCAGACATGATAGGCAACAGATACTTTGAAGTCTCCTGCCTATTTTTGGGCACAAGTCTTTTCCCAAGTTGTAGATGTGATAGTACAGCACTTCCCAAGGCTTCACAAAGGTATCTCTCGTACTTGGAATTAACACCAGACAAAATAAAGATAATAAGATAGGGAAAGATGAAAGTCTGTTCTGCAAGACCTGCAGTTAGTTACACAACTGAGCTTCAAGCATGAGCCTTTTGGATACTTCAGCAAATTATGGGAGTCTTTGTCTCTTGCTTTTATTACAGATTCTCCTCATTAAAGCATTCCCAGCAAGCAGAGGTCACTCTCCTCATCATGTTGTACATGCAGACAGTCATTCCTGTCCCAAAGATCTGGTCCAGAGAGAAGGGACAAAGTCCAGAGAAATGGCATCTAAAATGTTGATGTTCTTGTGGCAGCTGCATCTGTCTCCAAGTCAGAACTCATTTACTGTCTTGAAGTCCACATGCCAGCAGTCATGAAGGGCTTTGTGACAGCCTTTCTTCAGTAAGGGCTTTGATTGCTTTCTGTGTCAGAGACAATTTCCACCAATAGAGTCTGTGAATCAGCACAACAATATGGCAGGAATTTTAAACAATGTGGCACTGCTTTTCTTTTACAGAAAAAGAAAGAGACTAATTAAAGAATGATTAATTACATGGATTCTGTGCCTGATTGTCTATAAAAAGATGGGGTGGGAAGGTTCTTCCTTTAATCTTGTTTCAGAATAGTTGCTTGATTTTTTCATCCTACTCCTGGCCTGGAGTTAAATATGGTGATAGTTATGCACTGTAACAATTCATTTGCTTTCAAGAAATAGAAGTCCTTGTTTCTATCTCTGCCTGAGGCATTTTGCATTTTACCTCTTTAGTTTTGCAAAGACAGTTGTGTCTCACATGATCAAACAGCAGTGGATCAAACAGCTTGCCTAGCACTGCAGCACTGAAAAGCAGGTTTTGAGACAAAGACCACATATTATCTGCTTTGTTCTCTCTAAGAGACTTCTGTCTAACCAAGGTCTTGAAAAAATCCAGGACAGAAAAAGGAAATTACATCATCAGCTTCCAGACTTTCTTCTGCAGAATCTTTGGCTTAAAAGCAGAACACCAAACCCCTACCCCCTTAAGACCCCCACAGCCTACTGGACTGGATCTTTTGGGGGTATTTTTTTGGCTGTGCTGAGTGGTTTTGTTGCTGTGATTAGCACAGAAACTGGAGTAGAGAATTCAGGAAGTTGTACCATCATACCAGGTTAGTGAGGTGAATTTACTGCTGCTCGTTCTGGGTAGTGCACCTAGCTCAAAATCTTGCTTCCTCCATATGGTCTCCATGTATATCATGTACTGTTCCTCTGCTTATTAAGTGTTCTGTTATTTAAGACCAAAACTTTATGACATGGACACTGATTCATTCACTATTTGTTTATGCCAAGAAATACCAGCTCTAACAAGTTTTGTTTATTACACAGCAAAGAGAACAAGAACATGTCTTGGCAATGTGATCACAGGTGTGATACTTCTTGGATATCAGAGTTTGCAACAAACAGAAAGGCCTGGGCTTAAAAGAAATTAATTTCTTTGTAGATGAGAAATTCAGAAATACATTGAGTGTGTTCTGTAAATTAAGTAGGATATGTCACCTACAAGGAATCATGGAAAATAAGAGACATCAGAAATCTTATCTAAATAAAAGAGAATATAATCTCCAGAGTTACTTAGAGGATGAAAGTTGAAGTGCTGCCTGCTGGAATGCCACAGGTAGAGTTCAAGGTGCAGAACTCTGGGGCAGTGAATGGCTCTGTCCATCCGTTGGTCTGTTTAGGTGTTCCCTAGTTTTAGATATCAGTGTTCATTCAATTGATTTTACAAGAGCAGCCTTGGTTGAAAGTAATTCTTTTTAGTTTCCCTTTGAGAGTCACAAGAAGATCTGTCTGACTTCAGGAATGGTTTTACCTTAAAGGGTTCTGACTGTCTGTACATCAGAAAATGTTGGCTAATCCTTACTGACTTCATGGCCAGTTCATGGTGGGTGTAGTTTGTCTCAGCTTGGGCAGTACCATTGTAAGTTCCTCACAGGTTTTAATGAGGGTGAACATAAAAAAGAAACCCCTGAAATCATGCGGTTTATCTTAGTAGTAGAGGGTTCCTCAGCTTGAGGGGGCTGTAGTTCTTGAAGTACCTATGATTTTAGCATTCAAACAATATTCACTGGGGATGGAGGAATAAAGTATGTCAGAGAGGTTGGTTCTTCAATCATGTTCCCGGTGGTCCTGGACAGTTGCCTCATCAATTGCTTCCCAAATAATGGAAAAGTTCATCTTTACTTTTAACTGTCTGCAGAAAGCCCCACCAGGTGTAGTGCCATGTGGAAGAAGCATTTACAGTACCTCTCTTAAGGTGACTGGTGAGCAAAGGGAGAAAGGGAGGAATCACTGTCCCATTCAGGAAACAGAAATTACCCCAGTGGTTTCACAGGGGTCTGAGTAACTCCCCAGGATGCCTCATTGCCTGGCAGTGATGAAGTTATAAACTGAATATTAGGAAAAGGTTTTTCACCCAGAGGGTGGCTGGACACTGGAACAGGCTCCCCAGGGCAGTGGTCACAGCACCAGCCTGACCAGTTTGGACAATTCTCTCAGGCACATGGTGTGATCCTTGGGATGTCCTGTGCAGGGGCAGGAGTTGGACTTGGTGATCCTGGTTGGGTCCCTTCCAGCTCAGGACATTCAATGATCCCATGATTCTAACTACAAAAGGCAAATGAATGGAAGAACCAAAAACTATGTGACATTAAATGATTTATTCGTGCTCCAGGGACTGCCTACCTACGGGTAATGGAGAAGAAGAAACTAAAAAGGCATCTTCCTTAGACTCTTCTACCATATCCTGTTCCAGTGAGTGGAGCCACTGAAGAGTATCCTTCTTTTTCTTTCCTCCACATTTTGACTTTCCAAAGGCACACATTTCTTGGAGTCACAAGATAGTCTATGATAAGGGCTCTCTTAAAATCTTTTAACAGCTCATGTGGGAAAAGAGTTGGGCACACGCAGCCTGCTGCATCTCTAATAAGGTCAAACAATGCAGGTACTGCATCTGAATGGTTTGAGGTGTTCTGGGTTATTTCAGTAGGAATCAGAGGGAAATTGTCACCAAAAAGAGTTGTTGTGTATGGTCACACATTGCAAAGCTTCTTCAGTTTCCCAGAACCAAATGTGAACACACAATTTTTAAATCCATTAGTGTTTCCAGTTTCTCTTGATGGAGCACGGGGATCTTATTCTGAGTTTTTGGTAATGGGGATGAAGAGGAAACAGAGCTGAATGTGGAAATTTTTGCTTTCCCATGAAAATTTATGGGGAAGCAAACCATCCTGTCACAAATCAAAAACATTTGTTTCCCAAACTAAAATTAAGTTCTGTGGTTTTAGTAATCGCAAATTGCCTTTCATTTAGACATTTGAAAGTATGCTGTAAAATTAACTTGTACAGTGAACAGAAAAGCCACATTATAAAAAAGATGCTTCTCAGGGAAACTTCTATGAAGAGAAATTTATCACAGTAGATCCTTTCCTACAGAAAGTTTTGTTTTGAAAGAAAGCAATTCAGAAATTCCCAGGCTGTTACTGATGTTTTCTTTTCATTCCAGAGTTGAAGATGATTTTGAGAAACTCTTAGAGGTTACCTCCAAACCAAAACCTAAGGTCCCACCAAAACCCCCACTGCCTCAGAAGCCAGCCATTGCCCCCAGGAGCACTAATTCACCTTCATTGGCAAAGCAAAAGGAAAACAGGATTCAGATGATGAACGAGGTGGACATTCTCCAGTATATCCAGGAAAATGAATCTATCAACAACCAGGATACCAGTCTTTTTTGAACATGCATATTTTTAAAAAGTGATTATGCCTTCTTTGCCCCACCTCCCAGTGAACTCAAGTGACAGCAGCAACAATTGACCAGGTGTTTCTACTGTCACAGTGCCCATTTGTGTACCAGGATACAGAGAGCAGCAAGTTTGAGTAGCAGAACTTCCAGGTGAGGTTTTCAAAACAGTGCAGCTGTGATCCAATGCTGCCTTAGATTTTCAGGGTTTTACAGGGAACGTGGACAAGGATGTAGCACTACAGATTGTCTGCTGCTATTTTAGTATTGACATTGTACAGTTTTGGCCAGTTGATTGAAAATGGTGAGGATGTACACATGGCAACTGTGGATAATGTCCAGCAAATGGTCTGAGGCAGTATAGGATGCTGTTCCTGTCATTTTTAGATAGTGTTTTTCAGCTCAGTAGAAAGACCATTTTCCTTTTATCCAGTGTAAAGCAGACTTTTTGTAGCAGACTTTTCCTCCCTGACTGGTATTTCAGTAATTTTTAACAGGAATTGCTAAATATAGTTAACAGTTCCTCTGTCTTTCAGTGGAACACTGAAATCCCAGCTAAGCCTGACAATCTGCTGTCTTAATTGCTGCACAAATGCCAAATTGTATGAAAACTTTAGGCCTGTAAAGACCACGCTATGCATCTCTGATTCCTGGGGAGAATAGCAGATGACTGAGGGTGGCTAAGAACACTCTCCAGATGTAGGTGGAGGTTGGAGTGCACAGGAGGCCTGGATGCTGTAGGACTCCTCTGAACTCCAGATTCACAAGGGCTAATTTTTTTCCAGCTAAGTCTTCTTGGGCTTGTGTTGTAATTAGGAGAGAGAGAGAGAGATTTCTCCAGGAGGTGATTCAGTGCAGGTGTGTTAATGGAGGAGCTCTGAATTGCTTTCTAGAGCCAGTTTTTCTCTCCTATTCCTTCACTTCTCCTAGAACTTTAAGAACTAGCCATGGTGGTCAAATCCACTAAGCTAAAATGAGTTTGTGTGATAAGACAGTGGTTTCTTCTTTACCAGGTGATGGTTAAAACAAGGGAAGACATACTTGGCATTATCTATGGGGGAAAAAATGGAAGAAAATATACTGGAGAAATTTTAATATGCAGGAAAAGAAAAAACACTATAGAATAGGCATCCCAGATTTTCCCTCTTCTTGCCCAACTCAGGCACTCTGGTTGAAGATACCGAATTTACACCTCATGTGGGTTGATACCTGCTGTCATGCAGAGATTCCTGAACTCATTCCATGTGTGGTCTAGCCAGAGATGAAGACAAGTTCCCCAGAGGGAAAATTTTAATATATTTAAGCCATACCATCATCCCAATATTTGCTTTTCTAATATAGAACAAAGTAAATAGAAAGCATTATATATTTTTAATAATGAAATTATTTCTATTAGCATTTCCTTTTTAAGCCAATGGAAAATATTATAAAGGTATTTTGCTTTGATGGAACAGATAAAATATAACCATGGTTTCTCCTCTGTGTATGGTATGTTTTACTATAATAAAACACTTTGCTAACCTGCAGGTGTTACTGTTGTTGCTGTTGTTCTCTAGGTTGTACAGTAGCAGCAAAGAATCAATTCCATTTAGCTCAGGAGGAGTGTTATGTGGTGTTAAAGTGTAAATAACTATGAAATCAAAAATGTAGCTGTGCTCATATTTCCTTTGAGAGCAGCTAAAAGCAGAACCAAAGGTACTACCTGATCCTGTCTGTCCCCACAGTGTCCTGCTGCAATTAGGAATAAAAAAAGGGGAATAAAAGCAGTGAGGAGAAAACAAATGCCTTGCCCAAGAGCAGGCAGAGCATAACAGGCAGGAGAAATTATTGCAGGGCAGCCTTCCTGTTGCACTCCCTACTGTCATGAACAACCACTGTATATTTAACTGAGGGCTCAGGGAGCATCATCTCCATTTCACTCAGCACTGTTTGGGGAGACCACTTGCATTTCTGTATTTTTGGACTACAGCCCATCACGTAGCCTGAACGCTGCTAAAACTTCCAAACTGCAGGCCATGGATTCAATGATCAGTACACTGAGTGTGGTTCTTCATCCTCCTTGAATGGCCAAGGAATATTTTGCATGCCCAGCTCTCCCTAAAATTGTCAAACTACCTAAGCACAGGGAAGAAAGAGCTGTTAATTGTTTCCTGTGCTAGATTTTAAAGATTATTTTGAGGCCAGTATTTTATTTCAGAAAAAAACCCTAGCACTCCTGTCAAGAAACTAATATAAAGGATCCTTCATAAACCCTGGTGTTATGCTTTTGTTTTACAATGCAAATGTCTGGCTGCAGTCATATTTTTGGGCACTAGGAGGTGAGTTATAGTCATTGAATACATTATATATAATGAATCATTATTATACAAGAGAAGAATGTCAGACAAAGGTAGCCCAGAAAAATTGAACATACTATTAGAAATGACATAGGGGAACTATACAACATACTTTGCATCCTGCCAGAAGAGAACTTACTTTTTTTTCTTTCTTTCATATATCACTTCTAGTAGCAGCTATTTGATTAGCCTTCTCTTGACAACCCTTGAAATTCAATTATGGACTCTAATGTAGTTCTTGGCTGACAGTCATCACCTTCCAACATTAGTAATAGAGTTAATGAAAAGATTTGAAAAGCAAGAGTTATATTTAAACCCTTAAAAAAATAGGGGGGAGATAGGGGTTAGTAACTAGAACTCATAACAGGTATTTCTATTGCCTTACAAGCAGCTTCTTTTTTTGCATAACATTCTGCTTGCTCTGTGGTACAACACTAATTGACAACTAACACTGTATACTTCATTATTTGCATCACAGTTAAACAAATTATTTCACCAAGCTGAGTATTTCACAGATGAGTTGTGGGTCATCTGCTCAGGTCTGTTCAGTTGCTGAATTTTTAGGAAGGCTGATTTCATGTAGCACTTAAGGCCTAGTTCTATCAGTGACAATTTGGATTGAGTCATAAAACAATATATTAATTGAAACTGATATTTGTGCTAATTGTTGCCCAGATGTTAGCTTCTGCAAAGAAGCCAAGCTTGCTACATCAGAATACACAAGTCAACCTCTGATTTAAGGTCATGAAAATCCAGCACACTCATGGGGCACTGAGGCATTACCTACTGTAAATGAGCAGTCTCTGAGGTTGTTAGATTTAATACTGAGTACCAGAAAGCACTGATGTTTCACTTTAAAATGTGACTGTCACTAATTCACCAAGGATTGTTGAATCTTCGTATGTGTGTGCATCAACCACATTTCATCTCAACTGAAGTGATCACACATTTGTGACAGTTTAAACCTCTGTGGGTCAAGAAGAGAGAGGGCTTTTACTGTAAAGTTTTATCTGTATTGTTACTTTTCATCTCAGCATAAACAGCTGGAGTAAATTAAGTCACTCACTTTCTGTATGGTGCCCATTTCTTCCTTAATTCATCTTTAAACCCTCCTGATGCAATTTTTTCAGCCCTCACCATATCACAGATCTTCTTTTGTAGCCTCCTGCATATTGCTACTTCATGTCATGCGTTGAACCTAATGAAGAATTCAAGTGATGGGAAAACCGTGTGCACTGCTTTGAGGAAAGATACTAGCACTAGAAGGTGGTAAATTAAATTAATTGTCAAATTAAGTGCTGCTGTGAGAGTTCAGAAGTCAATGAAGCTGCTTGAAGGATTGATTAGTTCTAGATATTTAGGGACTAAGTTTTATTCATACCAAGATTTTATGAATGCTTAAAATTTATATGGGGTCAAGGAGATGCTGTTTAGATTAATGGAAGATAAATCAGTCGATGGTTATGCTTTATGGTTATGCACTTAGAGCTTGGAAAGTCCTTGAGCTACAGGTTACTGGAAACAAGGAGAATACTCAACAGCCAGGTATTGTTGTATTTCCCTAGAGTTATTTGCTTTTGGCTGTTGTGAGGAATACTGTTCTAGGCTAGCCCAAAACTCACATGGAACGAGTCACTCAGAGATGATTTGGTGACTGAGAGAACAGAACATACTCAGTGCTGTATCACCCTGCTTCCCAGCACCCTCCATAAGATCCCTTCACTGGTCGTACAACAACAGAGCAGGTTCTCCTATTTACTCAGCAGAAATTTCTGGGGCCGGTGGAAATTTTGATTTGCAATATGTACTTTTTCAAAAGCCATTTTTGACATATAGTGAGCAGTAAAAGTCTGAGATGGTATCAGAGGAAGATTTCAACAATTCTTGAATGCTTTTCCAGATCCAGATCCTCTGCTCTGGTGAGACTCCATCTGCAATACAGCACACAGTTCTGGTGCCCCTGATAAAAGAAGAACATGGAGTTGTTGGAGTAAGTCCAGAGGAAGCCATGAAGTTGATGAGGGGACAGGAGCACCTCCCCTCTGAAGACAGGCTGACAGAGTTGGGGCTGTTCAGCCCATAGAAGAGAAGGTTGTGTGGAGACCTCATAGCAACCTTTCAGTTTCTGACTGGGTCTACAGGGAAGATGGAGGGAATCTTCTTCAGGAACTGTAGTGATAGGACAAGGGAAGTGGCTTCAAAGTAGAGGCAGGGTTAGATTAGCTATTAGGTAGAAATTATTTATTGTAGTGGTGCTCAGACACTGGAAGAGGTTCCCCAGAGAAGCTGTGATTGTCCCTGGAAGTGTTCAAGACCAGGCTGGGTGGAGCTCTGAGCAACCTGGTCTGGTGGAAGGTGGCCCTGCCCATGGCAGGGAGGTTGGAACTGGATGGTCTTTAAGGTCCCTTCCACCCAAACTGGTGATCACTGATTCTATAAATCAGTGATCCCACCCTGGATGGGAAGGTGAGTAGATACTACAGTTTGCTTAGGATGCCAGAAATGGGAGGTTTACCAAGGGTAACCTGGCAATGAATGGGCATCATCACAGCACTCTCAAATTGCAGTGGAATGCCCCCTAAACAGGGCACCTGATGTTATCTTACGAATTTTTTCAGTGGGGTGCACAGGAACCTCAGAGTCTGAAGTCATCAGCAAACACAAAAATACCTCACAGCCCACTGGTCCCTGCTGTATTAACAGCTACCATCGTTTCTTAACCTTGGGTATGTTTTTATTAACAAGTACCAAGGAATCACAGTACCTAATTGGAGGCGTGGAGCTGTTAAAGCCATGGGGAAGCAGTGCGGTCAGTGTGGCATCTTCCTTGTGGTCCTTCAGTCACCCAAAAATCCCAACAATGTATGAAAACCTATAATTTTGTTGGGTTTTGGTAAAAGAAATGCAAACTAATCTCCCCTTGAACTCATTAAATACTCTCAGAATGCAATTTAGCAATTTTCTACCAAAGGCAATTTTTCTGTACACTGATGTCATCGAAAGGTTGCTTCCTCTGGCTGCTGTGAGGGTCATGCTCTCAATCTAAGCTGTCAGAACCTCGTGCAGATCAGTGGAAGCCTGGTTGTGCTGATGCTGGAGAGAGGAGGTAAAGGAATAGGATGTGACACCACTGACAAGCCCGAGGGTCTTGGAGAGCACCACGGAGAAACAGGAGAGACAGGACAGAATGAAAGAAGGCATCTGCCTGATTTATACACACAGCTCCAGAGCCCTTCAATTCCCCTGAAATATCACAGCTGTAGGGCTGAAATCAGCAATTCATTTTGTGGTTCTTTGGTGAGAGGAGCTCCATGGTTCTTCAAATGAACATAAAAGCAAACAAAACAAAATTATAAAATTCTTGGGGTGTTTACTGAGCACTTTTCTTACTTCTCTGCTAATCTATCTGCTTTTTAAGTTCGCCCAGAGATTTTGTCTAATGATCACAAATTTCTCAGGTTATTTTTTTGGCAGTAATGATTTAATGACACTGATTGTATTTCAGAAGAGCTTAATGAAATAGTCCATTTGATGTGAAAAAACCAATCATTTATTTCCACGGAATGCTGAGAATCAAAACTACATAGTGCTTCCCTCCCATTTTAAGCAACCAAATCTAAAGGCTACTACTTTGTTTTCCTGCTTATGCCTTCCCCTGTCTCAGCCTTCCATAGCTTACTTATTTAATCTTGTGTACAGTCCCCAAAAGTAATATTTTATGTCCAGAACTTCATTCTAATTATAGCTGCAATGCCTACCTGAAAACAAACAAACAAACAATAATTAAAAAAAAAAAACTGCACTAATTTACATGGAATTGTGTGGAAAAGTAATCTTTTTCATGAGGAATGATAAAAGAAATCTGAGGCTGTCTTCATCAGTGGTTTAGTTTAGTTCAAGGGAGCAGCACTTGTGGTTGGCTCACCTAACCACACTCTGGTTCCCATCACAGAGCTGCCATGGCAGCAAACTGGACACTTGGGTCCAGGAGTAGAAATAATCTCCCCCAGGTGTGGCCAGTGGGGACTCACCACCAGCTGTTTCACTCTGCACATCCTCTCCTGTTGTGCTGCTGCACTTGCTGGTGCCACCGCCTCATGCTTGGCAGTAAATTGAGACCCAAATCCACCTGAAAACTCAGCCAGTTCCCTTCCACCTCTGCAGTAAGGGATTGTACTGAGGGAGCAAAGGAAGGAAGGGGCAAAATCATAGCGAGGTTCAGTTGTTCCATGGCCTGCAGGTGCTGGAGTGGGTTTCACAATACCCAGCCACGTCCTCTTCTGTCACAGCTTGGGCTCAGCTCATCTCTCTCTGCTCTCCAGGCTGTTTGTGAGTTTTGCATTAGGCAAACATTAGCTCAACTAAAGGAAAAATTGTATTGTGTGGGGATGTCAGGAGAGAAAACAAACGCCCACCTCTCCTGCTCTCAAGTAGATGTCTCTCTACTCTCAAGTAGAAAATCCCTGTTTCTTCTTCTAGGAATCTTGTTTCTTTCCAGTTTCAGCTGGGAAGATAATGCATGATTTTGGCACTGCCTAGATCCTTCTTTGCTGGAGAAATGGAAAATGGAGGATCCAAAGTCCCTGCGGCTGAGAAAGGCAAAAGGCCTGCATGTCTGCCCTCCTGGGTGAGTAGGTGGTGCACCAGGGAAAAAGTCAGAAGAAATTAAAACTTCCTTAAGCAAGACAGGAGACTCAGTCCCAGGTCTGGCTTAAAATCTGGTCACTGGGGGTCACTATGAGATGCTGTTGCTTTCTCCCCTTTCCAAGCTGGCACTGCTCAGGCTGAATGGGGTGGCAGGGGCTCTGTGTGCTCTGCCCAGAGGTGTTTTCAGCTAAGGCTGACAAGCAAAGGCTGTTCTGAGTAGTGCTGCATTTCCTGATGTACCAGCTCCAGTTTTTCCATATTTGCAAGTGTGTGCATGACAACTGGGTTTTGTAGAGTAGCCATGAGCTGACCCATTACCACTTAATGCAGGAATTAGCAGATTGCTGTTCCCTGAGAGGTACTGACATGCAGTGGCTTCTCCCTTAATTACAGAATGTGAAATTTGTAATGTCTTCACATACCTCAGCTTTTTGGTTTTTTTTGGTTTTGGGGTTTTTTTTGCCATTTCTGTTGCTGTTGCTTTTTCTATTTTCCTTTTTTCTCTTTTCCCCTTCTTTTTCTTTTTTTCCACTTGAACTGCCTATTTACCAGCTTTGTAAAAGAAAATCATTGGGTTTCTTTTGTTCAGCCAGAGGATAAGAGGAGAAAGAAAAAATTGGGAGTTTAGTGGAAAAAAGTAAAGCTTCCCTAGAGCCATGTTTGAATAACAAATTCCATGTAATTCTACCATAGATCCACACAGGGAGTTGCACAGGGCAGCATTAGAATCCAATAAGAGATCCCAGGAGATGGCAGGTGCCACTGCTGTCTCTACTTGCTGTGAAAACTGTGCTGCTTGGTAATGACACTTCAAAAGGGGCTGGGGAAGGGTGACAGCACCGTGTTCCTGCCCTGGGGTGGGGATATTCACCCGTGTGACTGTCAGAGACCTGCTGCCCCCTTCCCTTTTCCTGTGGCTATTTTAGTAACATCAATTTCATGAAAACAACTCGGTTATTTTTGACACTTCAGTAGAGACTGGGATTTAAGACTTTGGAGTCATTTATAGACCCAGTGTTCCTCTCTGTCTGACAATATATATGTATATAGTACATATGAGAACATGGAAAAATCAGAGAGGCTCATTAATCTTCCCATAGTTAAAGAGGTACTCTCTAGCAGAGCCAGCAAAAGATTTGTCTGGTTTCCTATCTTGGCCATGAACCTCAAGACTAAACTAAAAATATAAACCAAACAATCCAGTGGGTTGAGGGATTTTCTGATTTGTTTTCACATTTCTGTGATGTGCATAAGGATGACCTGAAATATTCTCCCTCAGAAAAAAAAAATTTGCCCACCTTTTCTCTGTTTTGTTAGAAATTCAGGAATAAGCTTTGTCTGCTGGACAGACAGCAAGCTGGTCACACTGTGACAGCTGAAAAGAGGGAAAGCTATCTGTTTGGGTATTACAGGTTTTAATTTCTTTTCCAGTTGATTTTCTACTTCATTTTAAAATATGTAACAATATTTGTGAGAAAAACAATGTTTCCTAGGATTGCTAATGAATTTTCCCGACATTATGGATGTGAGAATCTGGGTTTCCTCCTATTTTTTCCCAGTAAAATATAAGAAGGAAATGACTGACCTTTAAAAATGAAACAGGAAAAGCTTAAGTGTTTTCTTTATTATGCCAGAAAAACAGGTCCAAATTTCTTTTAAAATCACCTTTCTTTCCCCCATCAGTCTCCAATTCCTGAACCATTCACCGTTCACTCACCATCGCCTGCTCAGAATCAGGGTGAATAAAACTCTTACTGGATTGGTGTCAGAACATTGTAACACAAACCTTTTCAGAGAAACTTTTTTTTTTTTTAAACTCATAGTCAGCTTGTGGCAGCAAAACCCACAGATGCCTTGAGAGGCACGGACAGTAGAGAGCTGCCTGCGTGGCTTTCCCCAGGATGAAGCACTACAGACTTGGTGGTTTCTTTAAAACAGATAGGCACTGGGTATAGATAAGGGATAGGCCCCTTTTTTGTGGGGTTTTGCAGTGTCCCAGAGCTGGGCTGGCCTTTGAACGGGGCAGAGCTGCTGTCCCTGCAGCGGTGCCTGGATGCGAATGGCAGCAGCCGGGGGAGCGTTCCGCGGCCGCAGCCCCAGAGCCCCGCGGTGACGGCAGCGCTGCTTGTCGGAAAGGCGGCCGAGGGAATGCCGGCAGCCTCAGGGAACGCTGACTAACCAGGCATTGCTGGGCACTTCTCCAAAGGGAAAGCAAGGTCAGCGGCTGCGCCCAGAACCTTTCAGGTCACTGGTGACAAAGGGTGGCAAAGAGTGTTTCTGCCGTCGCCGCCCCTTGTTGGGTGAGTGGGAGGGACAGGGGACTGGCAGGCAGAGCGAGAAGTGAGGTCTTGGAGTAGGAAGAGAAGCGTAGTCTCCTGGGATCTGAGCTGTTTCTAATCACTGGAGGCTTCCTGCTATTATTTCCGTATTGATTACATGTCATAAATAAGACAATAATCCCATTTGGTACCTGACTAAACCAATATGAACATGATTCTTATTAGTATTAAATGGCAAGTTATTCCTGATGCAGATAAATACATCTAGCCATTTACTTTATGTTTTTCTTTTCTGTTTTTAGTCCCTTAAACTTTGCCAGGTTTTAATTGTTCAGGATAACATAACATTTCATGTACCCCGTTATTTGGCTCCAGTTGAGATATTAAGAACTGACATATTAAGAATGCTTCAATTCTAACAGCTCATGAGTCTTTGTATGAAGCAGGTCTAGAAAGTTCTTCTGCATCTTATATTTTTTTCTTACAACTGTGGATGAGAAGGCTTTATGGTCTCAAAGTTTGAAAAAATGGTTTGGGAATTGGCATAGGAATCACTTGGATGTCAGCTGTTCCTTTTGGTTTCCTAATTAGAAGTAGACAAAACCTACATCTTCTGAAATTTATCTGTATGATAAAAGGAAAAAAAAAAAAGAAAACAAGAAAAAAGGAAAAAAACCTAATGTATAAACTGCCAGTTCTGAAATACTGTGGGCAATTCTGTACATTTTGCCATGGATGTGGTCTCCCCTGTCCGTGCCCATCTGCAGTCAGTCAGTGGACACAACATCTCTCTTCCAAAAGCCCAGTGCAGGAGAAGGCTGAGCAAGACCTGCACCACTCTTGGCCACCAGTGTCCTGCTCTGAAAGGGCTGTGGCATGTGGTGATCAGCCTGGATCTGGGGGCAAGAAAGACTTGGGGGCCAGAAGCTGCAGACCAAGCAGATACTGGATATCTGTGTTAGGCAAAGGAACCAAACCTCAAGGATGGTGTATCCCATACCAGAGCTGGCAGCTGAGAACCTTTTATAGTCTGTGAAACAACTGGTGTTTCCAGGCTGCTTCATCTGACCTTCATCTAACCCAGGGTGAGATGAGAGGCCCTCTGGAAGTGCATAATCTCCTCTCCAAGGGACTGTGGCCAGCTCGCTCAGCTGCAGACTGGGAGCATCTAAACTTAGGTGAAAGGGATCCTGCCCGAGGAGCCCTTCTCCCAGGAGCTGTACTGGGTGTCCCTGGGCTGTAAGTGGAGGAGGCAGCTGGCTGTTGGGAGGCTATTCCAGGCTGGGACCCATTGGCTGGAGCCGTGCCACGAGCATTATTTTGGCCCATTTTCTGCACATGTGCTCGGGGTCATTTGTTAGCAGCCAAGCCAGCCAAAGCATGCACTGGCAGCGGGTACGTGAGGGAAAATGGACACAGGGCCTTGTCCCACGTGGGACTTGGCTCCTCACAAGCCAGGAAGGTTCATCTCCTGTGGAGCAGAGGACTGTCCCCCTCTGCCAGGTGCTGGCCTTGTGGCAAAAGTACACTTTTACAGGGAGCCTTTAAAAATTGCTCATAAATGTTAACCCTGGGAGGGCTGTTGGGGTGGACACTTAGAGCATCTGCCCATTAAGAGGGAGGCACAGGTCTGTCTCCCCTAGGGAGGTACAGCTGTGCACATTTCCCCCAGCAGCTCCCTAACTGCTGAACATAAAGCACAGCCCTGGACACATTCTCCCCAGACGTGTTTTAAACAGTTTGTTCCACTGCCCAGCTGCTCTTGTGGCCGTGTGGTGCTGGGCTGGGCTGGGCTGTGGGCAGCATGACTTTCCTGCCCTCTCTAGTTCAACACACGTGAACTGCCACACCAATATTTGACTGCTGCCTTTCTGACACCCCAGTGAAACAGATTCAGCAAATAGGAGCAGAAGCAACAAGGGAACTTGAAACCTGTGCCTGGTTTAAAAAGAAAAAAATCCACATATATTTTGATCATAAAGGGATTACTACCCTGGGGCTTTTGTACCTAAAGTAGTTAATTGACATTGGCTCCATGTTATATGGGAAGGATTGGCATTTAATTTAATTGAAGTATTGGGGAGTGTTGAGATATTTCTCATTACAGAAGCTGGGGGAACATCAGAGTCCAGGTGCCCAGTTTCATGTGGACAGACACAGGACTTGTCTGATCTGTAGTGTTGTGCAGTAAAAATGGCAAGGAGTGAGTTGCTGGGCATTAATATTGTTCATCTGTTCCTATAGAAAGCTTTCATTTTCCCATAGGAACAGCTAACAGTAGAGAGTCTAATAGGTTTCCAAATGTTTCCCTGCCCTTCAGGATAAAACTGCTGGGTTTAGAGTTAGGCTAAAAGACTCAAGAAATTGCTTCAATAGGCTGAAATTTCTGTTGATAATGAAACCTTTCAGAAACCTGTGCCACAATCTGCCAATTTTGTCCCTAATCTGAGTAACTCCTTGTTGTGGTTTAAAGGACAACAACTTTTTTTTCTCCTTCCTGGGGGGGGTTCTTTGTTTTTCTACTTCCGCCGGGGCACAGTTTCCAGCAGAGGTGAGGAGCCCACAGATTGGCTGGTTTTGAGATGGGCACTTCGTGTGGCCACTTGAACATTGGGGGCGTCTTTGCGAAGCTTACATTTTTAAGAGCAGGAAGTTAAAAGCACTCTTCGACTTCCGTTCGCAGGGAAGGTAACACTGCATGGCCCTGGCCGGCCGCTCCGGGCCCCAGGGCCTGGGGGCTGTGCCGGGGCTGCGGCTGGGACCCTGCCGGTTTTCCCCCCACCCCCCGCCTCGGGCAGTGCTGCTGCTGCTCTGGGGTTGCTTTTGCTCCCCCTTCCTGCCTGAGGGAGAGGAGAATGGAGCTTCAGGAGGGGGCTCCCGGCCCTCCCCTCTCTCGGGCCGGGCCTCTGTCCGCCCACCCCCCACGGGAGAGAGAGATCAGCCTGTAGCTACTGGGATTGCTGCTTTGGCTTTCCCGCAGCTCTTCCCCCCCCTCTGTGGAATGCATGAAGTTCCAACTGCACTGAGAAAGGGGATTAACCCTTTAAGTGTACCTGATGGATTCAGAAAAAGGTTGAGCCAGGGAAGAAGCCTGCAGAAGCTCCTAGGTCAATGAGAAAAGAGTTAAAGACTAAAGGAGGGGAGAAAAAAGAGATGCCTTTAAGCTGAAAATCTTTTGTGAAGCTATGGTGATGAACTGTTCTTTGTAACTCACTGAATACCTTGGGGGGGATGTAGTGAATGTTCTGCTTGTAACCTGAGCAAAAGCACTTGGTGCTGAAGCAGTTGTGATATAA
>VZTR01004389.1:19475-31440 GCA_013400775.1 Chaetops frenatus
AGGCAACCAATTAATTATATCCTTTGAAAATGAACTTTTCCCCTCCTAAATTCATTCAAGCCATTCCTTTCCTCAGTCTTCAGGCTCTGCATTTTCCATTTGAAATTTTAAATTACTTGTAAATACTATAAATTAAAAAAAACCTTCTATTTTTAATGCTCTGCTGTTTATTTCAAGTTTTAAAACAAAAAAATTAGTATTTTGAGTTTTCCTTTCAAAAGTGCTCATTCTGTCTAGTGAAATAAGTGTAGATATCTACCTCATAAAAATGCAAATTACAGAAAATTTTGAAGTTGAAAGCAAAAAAGAAGAAATACTTTTTCCTATGAAATTTATGTGTGTGTGTATTTTGGCTTTTAAGCCAAAATTAAGTATTACTGAAAAAAAATATAGCAGGCCTTTACACAAATTTGATTCTAGTTACTTAATAACATTTAATTTTTTTCATACCTCAGACATATATGAACAGAAAAATAGGGATTTGAATTGAAGTCCTGTAGTGTATATGAGCCTGCATATGCAATCTCCAAATTAATTATTTACTATTTCTGTTTCTGAAACATCGCTATATGGAAGCCTGGGGTGAGGTATTATAATTGGCAGATAGCAATAAATTTTAACAGTCATATGCTCACTGCTTGGTGTGTAACTCTCGTAAGAACAAGGATACAAATAAAACTGTCTCTAAAGCAAAGATTGCTGCAACAAAATTGCTATAGAACCCAGTATTGCCAAAGCACTTCAGAATAGTTTGTGGCTTGACAAAAAACGAAAACATTTTTATGAATAAGAAAAAAATTGTGAAGCATGAAGACTTCAACATTGTAAAATCATAGAATCAGAATTGTTTGGGTTGGAAGAAATTGTAAATATCATCTAGTTCATAACTAATTATGCCTTGCTATGTGGTGTATAATCCTAATATACAGGAAGAATGTTTTCTANCAAAACCCCCAAACCAAACCCCAAAACAAACAAAAAACAAAGGAAAACAAGCAAACAAACAAAACACAAAACAACAACAAAAAGAAACCCAAAACCAACCAACCAAACGGCAAACAAAAGAAAAATCAATCCCGAACAACTAGGAAATGAAATGTCTAGTGTTCAGAATAATGGTCCAATTTAGGATGACTGTACTATTGAAATCAGGAGATAAATAGTCTAGATCTTGGCAGTCCAGATGTGTAAAATCCCATGAGTTCTTGTCTTTCATTTATAGCACTTCTTAGTTTGCCTTCATGAGCAAAACCATTAAATATCAGTTATCCAATCTCTAACCAGTTCTGAATCCAAGAAGGAAAATATGATTTGACTCCTGTTTGCTTTCTCTCCTTCCTNTTTCTCTCTCTCTTTTTTTTTTTTTTTTTTTTTTTTTTTTTTTTTTTTTTTGTGTGTGTGTGTTATTTTGTTTATAAGTAAAAAAACTCTAATTGAGAACTCAGTATAAGTCCTACCTTACAAAAGATTTGGTACCACATTAATACTGGATCTTCTTTTATTGAGTTGTAAATAGTTTTCCTGAAGTTATTAACTCTCTTACAACAAACAATATGGCAATTCACCTTGACAGTAGCTTCATCAGAAAAATAACTTTATTTTTCCATCTCATAGATATATTCTTCACAGATTGGCTATTATGGTTAAGATTTATTATCTAGTCATACTGACTGTGTGAAAATTACCAAAAATTCATAAACTACACTCAGATAGAGATATTCAAGTCAGAATCAGAAGAGTTTTCAAATACTGAATAACATTTTCCCACACTTCAATCTGAAATTGGATTGAAATTGACTGAACATGGAGAATATTGAGGTTTCAGTGACTTTCACACAGACAAAAACACATATAAATATACTGTTTTAAAACTCCTCTCTGAAAAAGGAAAAGTTAAAATATTTTGAATTCTTTTCATTCTTGTTCTGTAGGGAGACTCTTGAAACCTTTAGATAATTAACTTATGGTGACACTGTGGGAAATTCCTGATAGATCTATTTGAAACTCTCAAAGACAAAAAAGTTTCACCATAGGATATCCCTATAAATCTGATTTCCCACTGATTTTAACTCAAACTTCAGGGATGCATTATGAGAAATCTTACATATCATGTTTCCCATAACATAGGATGGACCAAACCCTTCATTATAAGAAAAAAAAAATAACCTGTTTTGTTTTCCTTAATCTGATATCTGTATATAATATGCAATATAAGCAGTATATCACTTTAGTAGCCTTCTGTTTCAATTTTTTTGTTTTAGAATACATGTTTTAACTAAGTATGGGTTCATTTTAGCCTGTGAATGAGGAGTTTGGTGTAGCAAAGTACTTGAGTTTGTCTCTGTAGACACATAAATTATTAGTCCCATTCAGTAAGGAATTAGTAGAAGTTAGTAACATCCAGTGTGAAAAAACATACAATTTACATTTAAGTGTCTTTACCAGAGTCGTATTGCATTAAAATGCAGCCAAATGTATTAAATATACGAAGTGTCATGAAAATCGTTAGAAATCTATAATTTAATTACCACTTGATATAGGTAAAGCTCTAAAGGCTAATACCATTACTCAGCAAGTTTAATTTGATGCATCATGACCTGTTTTAAGACAGAGAAACCCTCTTCCCACTTATGTGTGCAATCTGTGTTATAGATGCTAAGCAGATTGCCTTCTTTTTTCTAGGTTTCAGATTTCCAGTTAATTGAATTTTCTTCTGATTTGAATACCCTTCCATACTTCTGATACCATACCTTTCCATACTTCCATCTGCTCTTTGGTACCTAACTGAGATGTGGGAAACATCTAGAATACCACCTACACTCCAACTCTAATTTATATAGAGAGATGTTAGCCTAAGAAGGCATTCTATTAATTTAGTATTTGAAACTACACTCTGAATTAGAAAAGAAAGGATTCCTTGTGAAGTAACAATCTCAGTTTCTGTACTCTCCATATAAAACACTTTTGTTTTAATGTTTAGATTGTTCTTTAGATAAGAAAGTCAATTTGCCTGACCAGAGGTTTATTATCCTGAGTAACCAGGATACCTAAAACTGCACAATGAAAAAATGGTTTGCAAAAACTCTTACTGGAGGGAAGGACAGCAAGGAGGGAGGAGGGAAGAGAGTGAATGATGCAGATCATATTGCTGTAATTGACATTTGTGAAATCAAGATTGTTGGGTTTTTCCTGTCCTTGCCCCTCTTATAATCATATACATGTGAAAATTGACACAGAAGCTTTCAGACCCAGGATTTGCTTGAGATCAGAAACTGCTGCCTTTCAGTATTTACACAAAGCTCTTTAACCTGTTTTGTTAAGAAAAGCGACTGCAATTGTTCTGAAAAGATAGTACCTGCTGGAAGTATCTTCCAAATTGCCAACAGGATCCAACTGTCAGTTTGCAGATACACTGATTGCATACATAGAGGAGTGTTACACTCTGCCAAATAATCCCAAACCTATACAGTTGATTTTTTAACATAAAAAAATAATACTTTTCCCCTTGAGAGTTTCTTCAAATACCATCTGTGCTGGCTGCAATTTTAGTTATAAATCTTTGTTATATTTATCAGGGATTCATTTTTCAAAATAGCTAATTTTCATCTCAGATTCAGACACACACTAATTTACTTGCTTCTTTCTTGCTGAGAAGTCTGATATAACAGTCTCTCACTAAAGGGGTTTGGCATTTGCCCAAAATAGGCTCCTCTCCTTGCATTGGATTGGTTTCCTTAATAGGTCTAGAACTTAAAATCATTTAATACAATGAAAAACATTCTCTTTATGTAACAGAAACTATTAAAAGGTCCATGGCAGGTAATATGACAATGTTCACAATTAAATTAATATTAAAACTAATAAAACTCAGAGGCAAAAATCATCTTGCAGGTAGAAAAAAAATCGAGACATGGATATATGAGAATGGAAGGGACATGAAAACTATTAAGTTTGGACAAAATTTGGGGTGTTTTTTTTTATTTCTGTTGAAGTTGCTGCATCAGATTAGTGAGTCTGGATGACAGAAAATACATATGGGTTGACTGTCATTTAGAGTACTCGTCACGTATGACAAATTTCATACATAATTTTGTTGTGAGGTACTTAGAGACCCCTCAGGAGAAACTGGTACATCATGAAGATAAACCTAAAAAGCATTTTCTCCCCAAATATTTTACAACATAACAAAGGAAATGTACATTCAAAGCAACTTCTTTAACCCATGTTTCATCTATTAATCTATGAGAATGATATGAGAGATATTGTGGAAAGCCTTGCTGAAGTCAGGAGAAGCAACACTGCACCTTCCTCCTCTGATGGGCTAACTACTTCATAGAATCAGTATTGGGTCTGCATGGCCTGGTTTCTGGTAGTAGAGGGGGTTAGAGGGGTGGCTTTGTGAGAAGCTGCTGGAAGCAGCTTCTGGCAGAGCAAATTTGTCTGGCAGAGCAAATCCTTGGCTTGTCCAAAAATGGACAGGCTGCTGGCCAAGGCTCGACCACTTAGAAATTATGGTAATGCCTCTGTGATAATATATTTAAGAAGGAAATAATAAAAAAGCTATTTTGCAGTTGTAATTGTGGCCAGAGAAGAGCAGAGTGAGAACTTGTGAGAGGAACAGCCCTGCACACACCAAGGTCAGTGGAGAAGGAGAGGGAGAAGGTACTCCAGGCACCAGAGCTGAGATTCCCCTGCAGCCCTTTGTGCAGACCATGGTGAAGCAGCTGTGCTCCTGCAGCCAATGTAGGTCCATGGGGATGCAGGGATCCACCCTCAGCCCGTGGAGAGCACCATGCCAGAGCAGATGGATGTCTGAGAGGAGGTTCTGACCCCACAGGAGGCCCATGGAGAGAGGACTGCACTCTGGAGCAGTTGGTCCTTAAAGGACTGCACCTGTGATGACGAGTAGCCCACATTGTAGCAGTTTGAGGAGTACTGCTGCCCATGGGATGGACTCCTGTTGCAACAGGTTGCAGGGGACTGTTCTCATGTTGGAGAAGATCACAGAAAGCTGTCTCTTGTGGGAGGGACCCCACAGTGCAGTAGGGGAACGACTTCTCTCCCTAACCGTGGAGAAACTGTAGGTAAAAAACCTACCACAACCCCCATTCCCTGTCTCCTTGTGCTGCTGGCATAGGAGGTAGAGCTGGGATGCTATAGTTTGGAGTAAGGGATCCTTGAAAGTTAGACAGCTTTCCAGGATCATCTCCCATGGGATTATTTGAAGTAGAGTCCTGAATGGGGCAAATTATTCTCCCCTTAAATCCAAGGCTGTGATCCTTCAGTTTGCTGTTTTTATCCCTAAAATCCACTATCTCACAGTCACTGCAGCCAAGGNTGACTTTTCTCCCTAACCGTGGAGAAACTGTAGGTAAAAAACCTACCACAACCCCCATTCCCTGTCTCCTTGTGCTGCTGGCATAGGAGGTAGAGCTGGGATGCTATAGTTTGGAGTAAGGGATCCTTGAAAGTTAGACAGCTTTCCAGGATCATCTCCCATGGGATTATTTGAAGTAGAGTCCTGAATGGGGCAAATTATTCTCCCCTTAAATCCAAGGCTGTGATCCTTCAGTTTGCTGTTTTTATCCCTAAAATCCACTATCTCACAGTCACTGCAGCCAAGGCTGATCCCAGACTTTACAACTAAGGCTTGTTTGTAAGTATCAGGTCCAGCGGAGCATTTTGTATTTTTTGCTCCTTGGTCACCCATGTCAGGAAGCTATCAGCAGTACTCTTAGAGCATAAAATTAATTCAATCTTCTTTCTGAATGGATTTCATCTTGTAGTCGATTTTGAGCAACAATGAATTTTCATTTTGCTTCATCATTTATAACTGTGGATTCTCAGAGACAGGATTCAATTTAAGATAAGGACAGCAACTGAGCTTGCTGCCTGTAGTTTAGGTATCTAACTTGGAAATAAGTGTACTGTTTTTTATGTATAATTTAATGTTTGAAGTATATTTCCTTTGGGCTATGACAATACATTTAGAATATATGAAGATTTCCATATGTAAGTATCTACATCTAGACATCCTAATTTCAAACTCATGTCAGACAGGATATGAACTCCCACTATGTCTATGTCCTCAATAGACATAACACAGAATCCTAGTTTATATTTTAGATTTTCTGTTGAATACAGCTGGGAACCCCCCCAAAAGACAAAAAACAAATAAACAAAATCACTAAAACCAAAAACCAACCAACCAAACAAAAAAATGAACTGACAACAAAACAAAACAAAAAAAAATCAGGTTAAAAAGTCATGAAAGAAACAGATACATTTAAATGCATTAGAGGACAGAAAGATTGAAAAATCTTTGCATTTGAAAACCAACTTGATGATTTTATGAAATGAGTTTATTCCTCATGTAAAATAGGAGTGCTAAAATCCAATATAAAGAATGAAGATAATTCTGGTTAAGCAATAAAACAAAATAAAAATGTGACAAAGGAAAAAATACAGAAAACCTAAATAACTTTTTGGTATGTAAATCATACACAGAAAAGCAGGACAGCAGTTTCCTAGATGTAGCAGAAAAACTGGATAAAGTAATGATCATAAGAGTAATGAAAAATTATGTGTAAGAAGTCTTCAAGGTGACCTAATTGCAGACTTCCAGTACCTAAAGGCAAGAAAGCTGAAGAGGGACTCCTTGCAAGTGTAAATAAGGAGTCCAGATCCATGTGAAAATACTGTAAGATCAGAATGTAGCTCAAGTTTGGCAAAGTGCAGAACAAGCGGTGAACAAAAGTACACTGAAAATCAAAAACTATGAAAAAAATTATAAATTTTTTCATTACCAACATCACACAGCATAGCAAAAGTTAATATTTTTTTTCCTCATTACTGCACATGATTTGAACTTTTTGAAAGCCAGACTCCAAATTAGACAGCTGTTCATAACATGTGGAGAAGGAACAAGTGGTTCCAATAGGGATCTCATGAAAGCTTTCGATGCTTCTTTCTGAAGTGATGAACACTTCATTGCAGAGGAAAAAGCATTACCTCATTGCATGAACAGCAAATAGACAGGTACATATTATCAATTTTGCTGTCCTGGTAAATGGAAAAGTCTTGAAAAGACATGAAGGAAAACCCTTATTATGTGAAAGGGTATGTGTCGATGGGTGAGTTTATGCAGATTTGTTGCATCTATATGCAGACAATTCTTCAGATTCTTAAATAGGAAACAAAAATGTTTGATGGTTTGTAAGTTGGATGGTTTAGTGTCAGTTCAGTTTTCCTTGCATGAGAGACTGAAGAGAATAGAGAAATTGAGACTAAATATATTGCCTATCATTTCCTTTTCCATCATAATCCTTTTTTCTGTGTCTCATTATGCTACATTATCTTTATTTTGGATCCTTTATGTGCATTTATTATGATAAATCCTCTGTCATTTTGTTTTACTATTAGTCAATTTAACTATCAATTTGTGCAGTCATTTTTCAGAATAAAGCTGTGTTTTAACCTATATTTCAGATTTATTGGAACTGAAACATTTTAGCATGAATTATGCCTAAATAATATATATATAGATATTGTATGCACATAAAACCTGCTGTGGCATTCAGAATCAAGGTGGAAGACAGTTATTGAGAGATAATTGTTGCTATTTATGGGAAATAGGTTCTCATTAAAAATAAAGTTTAAACAAAGAAGTTACTTCTTTCCTGGGAATGAAATTTACATTTCTTTTTAAAGTGACAGCTTCAATAGCAATAAAATCCAAATTCAAAATTGCTATATATAAACCTCCTTCCTTATTGAAATTTTTTTGGACTTAATAAAACAAACTTCTTAAAGTTTATTTTTGTCCATGCTTGACTTCCTTCCTAAAACAAAGATTTCTGGAAACTTAGAAAAAAATCCCTTCGAAGAAAATCCCTTCAGCCATTTCATAATTATAAGATTATGAAATAGATATTCCCATATAAATGCTAAATTATGAATACCAGTATCTTGGTAAAGTAGATCATTGAAAACCAAACTTTTTAACTTCCAGTTATGATATGCAAATACCCCAAGGATGAAAATAAAATAATCTAAAGGCCTCGCACATATGTGAAAAAAGGTAAAGAAGGAGTCTTTCCCAGGTAAATATGTCCTAAATTGTCTTTTCCTTCAGCTCAGACCTTGAGGTAAAAATTATGATGGTCAGATATTTTTGTAAGGAAAAGGATTAAAATAGAAGTTGCAATGAGTCCAGATGATTTTGTGACTGTACCACTGCTGAAAAAACTTTTCTGCTCCTCAGGGGCAGAGCAGATTCACATCTGTCTGCAAGAGAATGGTAGCCATGCAGAATGACAGGCTGGATATTAAAACAAAAACAAAGACAAAAACAGAACCAAAAACAAAAATAAATTTTAGGTAAAATTTAGTATAACTAAAGTTGCTAACTTTAAATTGGAGTATTCTTGAAAGAAGTAACACATGAAGTTCTTGATAGAGATATTGAAACACTTTTATGACTATTATCTTGGCAAATACTAAAAGAGAGGTTTCTGGTCTAATGCATTTTCTGGTTTAAATATAATTGTCAGCTGATGTTATATTTGAGATACTTTTTTTGGATGATAATTTCAAATTGTGTGTTCTGAATCAAATTGAGGTCAAATTTGCAGAGACTAAGGAGATAATCTTCATGCAGTTCCAAATACTAATTTCTATACTGACAATTCTTTATACACAGAATATAGAAACTCTTTAAAGAACTATAATGTGGTAAGAAAGAACCATTGACAAAAAGGTCCTCTGGTAAAACACATTCTTTTGCTGAAGCTCTTGCTTTGAAAGTGCTAGGAGAACTACAAATATAAGCAGTGCATTAAAAGTCTTGAAGAAAGTTAATGATTAAGCTATTCAGTTTTCCATTCTCTAGGTATTAAAGGAGTACATGTTTTTCATTATGTGACACTGACAGATTTTGCATTTCTCTAGCTATCTAACTCTTGGTGAAACATTCTGTTTGGATATTTCTAGGCTGTTTTATTTACTTTTTTTAAAAAAAAAATTGAAAAAATAAAATGTCTAAAAAAAAAAATCCATCACTAATGGCTTACAAATTGGTGACAGCAGGTTGTTTAAGAAAATTGTGCAAAAGTAACTGAAGCAAGAAAGAAGAAAACTCTCCAAACTACAGCAAAGCCAGTGTGAGATCTACCTAGAGAGCAAATCTAAATCCAGCAATTCATTCTCTTCTTTCTCAGTGCATGTGTTGCCTTCAAAACAATTCTACCCAAGAGAGATACAATTGCTGTTTTAATTACAACTCACAAAAGAGAAAGCAACAGATGTATAAACATATTTTAAGTATTTATTAAATATCTGCTGAATTGTTATAGTCCTGTTGACTCATTAGTAAAATCTCCATGGATTAGCTACAGATTCCCAACACCTTCATCTACAAAGACATAGGGAAGATTTGCATTCTCACCTTATGTACACTCATTATAATTTCTTTTATATGTTGCTAATTATAAGACCTTATATGTCTTTGCTCTTTTCTTCTTGGTCAGGTCTCACAGAATTGCTGACTATAAAAGATTCTATAAAAGGAACTATAAAAGAATCTACTAATAAATATACCAAACTATTAAGTTCTTTTTCAAACTGATCAAGGTTAAGAAGCATAAACTAACAAATAAAGCAAAAACAAAGAAAAAGGAGTGAGGGAGCAGGAAAGAAAAGCCTCAGTTCTTTGAAAATTAAGACTGTGAGGATTTTTCTTATGCTAAGGATAATTGCGATCCCACACAACAGAGATTTAGAATTTCCTGGAAGATTATTCTTCTTTTGTATTATATCTCTGAATATAATTCAAGACTGACAAACAGTTAGATGTGATGATTTCTTAATAATCAGGACTAACTGCTGTACATTTTGTGTAATAGTATGTAAACTTTTCAGAGGGCACATTACAAATTTCACTTTCTGGACCCATGAATGTTTGTGTTAAAAGTGTATGACCTTCTGAAGGGGAAGACAGAGCTTTTTCCCACTTATTTTCCCCACCATTCCACAGAATGACCAACGGTAAAAAAAGAATTTAATCTCTATCATAATAATTTGTCACAGTGCTTCATATCAAGAGAAATTAGTAGCTTCCTCCCTTAGCTTTCATCCAAATGTCACAACTATCCAATATTCTTTTTGTTTTCCTCTACTGTTTAACCATTCCATAGGTTAGTAGTACTTGAACCATACTGGAAGGACAGGTCTATTCTGATGAATATCCTAAGCAGGAATGACTGACATAAATTGAACAAAAAGGATATTCATTGTATTAAGCAGCAACTACACCAGAATTATTTTGAATTTAAATTTTTCACTTATGTGATAAAATAAAATTTCATATTAAGTAAACATAATGTGCATAAGCCAGTTTCCTAAATATATGAATTCAGTTTAATTTACGTGCTGGAAATGCATTCTCTCTGGTCTTCACTTGCTGCTGAAGACTGAAAATGTCTCTTGGTCATCTGAGTTCAATGCAGATGCCTATGATAGGGCAAGGACATTTCAAACGGTACTAATTGGCTTTATCCAAGTAAAAGAAACAAGTCTCAGGAGTGGGATTGAGATTTGGATTACTGCATCTAAGGTTTGATATAGAGATATTTACATGTGTTTGGGAGCCCAAACTTCAATGGAAATCAAATCTGTACAGATAATATAGAATAAAGGGAAATACAGATGGCTAGGCTCCACTTTTCTACTCAGGGGTGAGTGGAAACATCCTCTAGGTTACATGTTTCTGCAACCAATTTTCAATTTTTTTCTATTTTTATTGTGGGTTTAGGTACTTTGCTTATAAGTAGATGCACAAGTATGTTAAAGAGAATTAAGGTAGCAGAAGTGACATTTTTAAACTCTATGGGGAAAATATCAAGGTAGTTAGATTTCTGGAATACAGAGGAATTCTCTGAAGACCACAGAACTTGTCATGGGTCATAAAAACAGTGTTTTATTGAATCCATGATTTTCAGAACAAAGTGGGATTATGAATTACAATTCCCAGGCTCATCAACCAAGCTACTTTGCTGATCTCCTTCAAGGATAGAGAGGTATAGGATGCAGTATGTTTTTATGAAAAATATTCCATTCCTGGTAACTGGATATTTCTATCCTTCATTGCTTGCCTGGGTTCCCTCTTGAGGATTTTCCTGATGGCTCCACAAGACTTCCAGCAGAGGATTAAAAGTGAATAACTGAGGTTGTTATGCCTCCCACCTTTCAGTATACTTACACTGAGCATACAATGGGCTCAAAACTGCTGCAGGTTTTTAACTGATGCAGGAATGATCAGACTACTTTTATCTTAGATGTAATGTCTAGTAAGAGATAGTGTAGGTGTTTTGGTTTAAACCCGGTCAGCAACCCAGCACCACACGGCCACTCACTCAATCCCTCACCAGAGAGAGAATTGGAATGATAAAAGGTAGAAAAACAGGTGGGTGTATCAGATGTTATTCAATATCATGTCTGTAATATCTTTTTTTTTCCTTAGTTTTTCTTCCAAAATACATTAACTCCTCTGGGTCTAATTCCAACAGATTTTACTATCTCACCAAATGCTTTTAGTCAGAGCTTTAATAAATAGATTTTCACTTCTTCCCAAAAGAAGTACATTCATTCTTTCAACTAAAGAAACTTTGGAGACATAACATCAAGTAAATAAAAAACATATTCAAGTAGTTTTTTTTCTGTATACTTCTGGCCAAATATAATAGTAAAAAAACCTCACATCTTACCCAAATATTCATCATGATTGTAAGCTACTTTAATATCATGACGGATTTTTATTTGCATAGAGGCCACTTTCAGAACTGGTAGAAAGTCCTAGGTTTTATAGCCAAGATTAGTCTCCCAGGATTAAAAAAAAAAAAAAAAAAAAAAAAAAAATAAATTATTTAATAAAAAAAAACAAAAAAAAAAAAACTAAAAAAGCATAATA
>VZTR01004389.1:50068-62682 GCA_013400775.1 Chaetops frenatus
GTGAACTAATATCCTTTCTGGGCGGGAGTTCACGGTGACATGAACTCCATGAGAGACTTGTGCTTCTTGTGGGAAAAATCTCCATAGTGAGACAAGAGAGACTCTTCTTCCAATTGGACTGCTGAAAGCCTATTTCAAGAGTGGTAAATTGACCAGGGGTTTTCTAAGTTTGTTTCTCTGTGTTGTTGATGAGAAAGATAGTGGTAAAGGAAGATAAATGAGGTGGGAGAAAGGAACCATCTTGGGTGGGGGGCTGGGGGAGGAAGAAGAAACCACCTGGGGGTTGATTTTGATTTTGTTGTTTTTTTGTTAATAAACTATTTTTATCTTTAAAGTTTAGGCCTGCTTTGCATTTCTCTTAATCCTTATTCTCATGAAACCACTACACTGCACTCTCGCCTGGTGCGAGCAGGCGAGCAGGTGAATGTGAAACCGCTACATTATATGGTGTTTCTGCCCGGTTTCGAACAAACCCATGACAAGTACCACATGGGCTTTTATTAAGGGAAGTTAATTATTACCTGCTACACTGCATGGCTTATATTATGAGATGTTATTTTAAGCTCATTACATGTAGAAACCTGAAAGAAACAGCTCTTCCTTCCTGCATATTTGAAAGAGACTACTAGTTTGTATCTGTTTGATTACAAACTCATTTACAATTTATACTTCATACTTTATAAAACACTATAATCTAATTATAATCTATTTACAGTTTATTGCAAAACCCAGATCCAAATATAAAATGTCACTGAGCATTGTATGTGTACTCTTGATTGTTTATTTGTTGCCAGAAATTCTTTGCAAGCAATTGCCTCTTTCAGGGTGACTTACAAGGGACTGCTGGGACATATTTTGCAGTTTACAATGATGCTAATGTAAATCTGAAGCCAGAAGATGGTGGCCACCCACTACTCTTGTAAATCTAATCTGCTTTATCTAGGTGAGAGACGAGGCCTAGGTGGGTCATATTAAATATTCTAAACAGAACTCATCACCATGTAAAGTTGTTTTTAATAGCATACATACCAAACTAAAACAAATAAGTAAATCAGGTAGGTTTTGAACCATATCATTTAAGAAATGAAGAGTTCTTGAATAAACAGAATATAATTTATTGGAAATTTCAATTTTCCTGTGTTATTGTTGAAAGATTTCCTAGTAACACTGTCACAAGTAAAACACCATACTATTTTGGATTATTCAGCTCTTTTGCTGTGTGCTCATAGTATCCCCAGCTTGATTCATTTCCGCAATTTGTTAAGGACCTCTAAGTGTGATCTCCTGATTCCTCCCTTCTTTTAAAAGATTGAATTTGTTCTCAAAAAGCAGCTGGTGAATTATCAGTTATTTTCATGTTCTTGAAAGTGATTGAATCAACATAATCACGTGCTACAAATGAACAGGTGCTGGAAATATGGCTTCAGACACCTCAGAAAAAGAACAAACCAGGCTGAATAAGCTCAGTTAAAAAAGGTAACCTTTTTGGCACTCCATCAGTTTTAAAACACTAGGATATTCTGAAAATGATTTTATTTGAAGCATGAAGAATTAGTTACCATAAATCAAGTTTCTTGTAAATCTCACTTCAGCATACAGTATTCATAGAATACTGGTAGTTTTATCACAGTTTTTCACAGTCGTGAGAAACACTGATGAGAGAAAATTCAGGGGTGGGGGCTGGATTATGAAGGCATTTTTTTTAAATGTTTTCCATATCTCTATGCATTTGTTTTAAAATCTAGCAGTATTATGAGTTTTAAAATAATTTAACAAGGGTGTACAAAGCTGTCATTGGACCTTCTTATTTCCTCTAATTTTTTAACACTGAGGTTACAAGATAACAAACCTTGGTTTCTCCTCTTTCTTAAGAGCAGTTTTCAGTGCTCCTTTGCAAATAACAATCCACTTATGGGAGCAGCAGTTGTCAGAGTATGAGGCTGGTAGTATGTGTTATCATTCCAATACAGACAATGACTCTTAAACTGACCTTTTGCCAAGAATATTAAGATTTTTACATAATACATTTACAAAGCAACTAAGAGTTAGACAAAAAAGTGAAGGTAAAAATGTACTTATCTTAGTCCATGAAGAAAGCTGTATATAAACTTTCTCACTTGAGGCAATGTGATAAATATGATAAATAAACCGATGCTCTACGCAGGCTGTCTGAGATATACTTTAAACCATTGCTGTGTTTATTGTGATTGTTATCCCTAATGCACCAGTAAAAGGACTTTTTCAACTATCCTGATCAGTTCTCATTTCCTAGTCATGTCAGTCCAAAACTACATGTTTTTATTCTGGTTTCATGCTTCATATAAGGGCACTTACCTATGCCTTCCTTCCAGTATATGAAGTCAACTGGTATGTAACAGATATTATCATATACTATTTTTGATTGGACACAGTGGAGATGCATATATATAAATGATAAATATATTTAGTTCTTCTCCTTCTATTACTTCTAACATAAATTCTTATGCAGTAAGCTCTGATTTGTGCTGTAATTTCTGTCACCCAAAAATAAAGATCTTGATTTATTTTATTTCTTTCTCTATGCACATTCCCATTTAAATTCCATTGCTGTATATCCTGTCTTGCATACAGGTTCAAGTGGAGATAAGTCATATATATTCACCACAAAACTATTCTCACTTCCCATAAAGTGCATCTGTGAAAAACTTGGTCCTTCTCTGAAACCTAAATTTAACAGTGCAAAAATAACATGAGCTGACTTAAGTCACAGTAAGAGTAAGAAACTCACGTTTCTACATGACCAGACCACTGTTAAGATCTTGTGCCATACACAAAACAGCACAATGCCATTGATTTGATGAAGGAACTTGACAATTCAGGTTAAGATATGTACATGACAGGTTCTTTAGCTCTTAAATATTTCTTTGGATGTCTGCACTGTACCTCCACTGGATTTTGGTGTTGTTTCTGTGTTCAAGATTCATGTAAAAAGTGTCAAACACTAAACTTCTTCAGCTCAAGAAAGTTTTCTGTCTGCATAAATACTTTCTCAATCCAGGCCTGAATAACCTGGAACAGTATGAGTGACAGTACAGCTGAATTACAGATATTGTCTCAATACTCAGTGTGATGAGATATAGACTCCAAGAAAATTGTGGGAGTTATATTAGGAGCTTAATTTATTCTTTAGAGTCTTCTATGTTCTGGATTTTGTCAAAAAACAGTTTGGTTCAGAGGTATTCTAGACAGCTTTGTTTCATGTTTAGGCATAATGGCTTTTAATTTTGAGGCTATTCTGTAAATAGAAAAAATATGACACTTCCTAAGAATGTTGCAAATGAAAACTCACTACCCTGGAATCTGTAATTTTCATGCCCATATAACAGAGTCTTTTTCTCTTTTCTCTGTATAGTCACCTTGTAGCCCTCCTGAGACAGAAATACTACATTTCTGGAAGATTCTTGAAACAATTGCTAGCTTAGAATTTGTATTTATAAACTAGAAATAAGACCTATGAATTCTGAATAAGTGGTTATTGAATTTGCCTGTTGATGTACCAAAAGATAAACATAGAAAAATGTTCCAGCCTTCTAAGCAACTCATCACACCCATTTAAGAATAAAATCAGGATCTGAAAGAGACATCTGAACATATTCATCTCTTTTAAATCTCTTTTGTGAATTTTCTAACCAGGGTCTCAAGCCATTCCCTGGCACCTATCAATGGGGAGGCACTTCTTCGTCAAACACTGTTTCAGTAATGTAATTTAAATTACCATAGAAAGGCACAATTTTTTTTTTGGCGTTTATATAACCTGTCATTGCATGCATCATTGGCTATGTAAAGTAGTACAAGAACAAATAATTGCATTCTGAAAATTACAAATTCTACCTTGTGTATGCTGACACTATGTTTTTTTATAATTTTGTCTGTAATGTTTGAGTTAAATTATTTGTTTTTCTCTTTAACTGTGCATTTCATTTTTAGATACATTCTTTTTTTGTTGTAGTTTGTCTTTTGTCTCTTCTTCATTTTAAAATTTTATTTTTGCAACAGTGACTTTTCATTGATTGTGAGAAGCCAAAGCCTGTGGCTTTGTAGTTCTTTTTCAAAGATAAGGAATACATTCTGAGTTTAGTAGCACAAACAGGCTTGTAAACTACCATCATCCTACAGAAAGTTTTTCAGTACAACATACATTACTTTACATTTACAGGACATTATAAAATTTCGTTTACCTCATTATCCTAAAGCACTTCTCAAGCAGTCATTTGTTATTATACACGGACTATAATCTGATTAGTAGTATTTTCTATGACATGAGCAACAATAAAATATTTGCTACTCCAGTCACCCACTGAAACCCACATTTTAATGTTCATAAATCCACTTTTCTAGTTTTGCTTGTTGGTTGGTTTTTAGTGGTTTTGGATTTTTTTTCCTCTAATAACCATGACCTGTATAATCTCACAGATATTACAGTTCTGGCTTCATCACTGTCTGGATTACTGATGGGGCAAGGCAAATTGGCAGTGATGAGTATTTCTATTTCTTTCCAATGTTTGCAAACTCTGGGTAAAATCCATTTCTTTTATTGAATCGAATTGGTTTTAGTATTTTCAAAATTTTTATTACTTTTTTGAGTGATCCCTTTTATCTACCAGTCTTTCTAGTGTACTTAAGAAACACTGTACTTAGTGTCCCATAGTGTCTGTGTGTGTTTTCTGAAGAGATAGGGTCCAGTGATGTTTTCCAAGTTCTGGCATCCTCCATCCTAATACCAATGCATCAATTTAACGTCTTTACTTTTTAAAATTTATTTAGGGTAAAAAAATGCATTAATACTTTTCAAAGATCGCTTTCTTCAAATGGTATACCAAAGCACTCAAATGTCACAGTTGCAAGACATTGTCTCAATATAGAAGCAAAACTTGTGGTTTGTTGTCCTGTATGATTTTTTTAATCTTGTTCTCAGAAGCATTAGAACTTCCATAGAGTGCAATACCTTGCACAGTATATGGATAGTCAGATCACTCCTACAGGTGTGATTAACGCTCCTTTACCAACTGCTATTTCTGCCAAGCAGTGGCTCCTGTTCATTTAAGATAATTCTAGCAATGAATAAAAAATGCAGAAAATTCTAAATCAACTGTGACATTTCTAGGTAGATAAAGAAGAAATATCTGAAAAATTAGGACCACACTGCTAAAGTACTTATTAGTATCAGCTTTCATGCCTCATATAAGTTCTGTTGCTGAACTAAATCACCAAATGTTCACCAGTTCACTGTTTTCAAAACAGTTAGGACTATTGAAATTTTCTAAGTGCAAGAAAGCAACCAATTACTTATCTTTTGGTAAAAGGGTGAGGTAAATGGTAAAAGGTTTTTGTTGTTTGGTTTTGTTTTTTGTTTTTCCAAATACACAACTGATTATTTTATCATTAGAAATACCATCAGATAGTAGAATTTTTTTTCTCACAATCACAAGATTTCTTTTATTTTAAGAATGAATAGCTTTATTAAAAATAGCTGTAGTATTTCTGTTATTTCTTCTCTTGTTATCAGAGCTTGTTGGAAGTGTCTCTATCTATGCATGATTGCTAGACACAAATAAATTCATAGGTATTTTTTATGGTATACTTCACCAGAATTCCTTAGCATTATTTGAAGGATTTCTAAGTCACATACTAAAATTCAATCAGTAATTTGTGTGTGGGTTGTGGGTCCCAGATAGTCAAATTTTGGCTCATAATCTGTTTCAAAACTAATCAGGATAATGGTTGTGAAATAAAAACTGAGTCTACTACTGTTGTCAGTTTTAGACTGATTTTGAAACAGACTTCATTCTGACAGGACATGGTGTTGTTACCTTGTGTCAATGGAACTCATTTAAGATACTTTGAATTTGTTGCATTTTTTGGGAATCAGACTTTGATCTGACATTTGCTTTGTCATAGCAAAGACAAAGGATAAGTAAGGAAAGGGTTATATCCTAAACTCAGGTGAGAAAAATTACTTTTCTTGTGGTGCAATCCACTATAAATTTTTTCATGCATACTATGATAACTCAAATTTCACTTTGCAGTGAAATTTGGAGCCATCTCTTGGCTAAAACCTCCAGAGAAAACTGGTAGAAACAAGCTTTCTGTTTTCTTGTTTTGTTGTTTTTGTGTTAAATGAACAAAATTTAAAGCTAGACATATAATGGACAGACAAGTGATCATAGAACTCAGAGACACACCAATGTTTAGTGAAGACCACTAATAGGAAGAACTGCCAACTCTGTTACAGAAAGAGACAACCTTATGGTAAGACTTCATACACTATTGTCATGAAACGGTCACCAAAATTGAGTCGGGGAACCTGTAGAGTGAAGAATCAAAACAAAGGAGGATGTCTAGGGAGGAATATTTCATTTCTCAGAACAAAAGCAGGGCAAAATAATCAAATGAAAAGACTAATCTGAAGAAAAGAAGGAATAGTATTTAATACCTAAACTATTCTTTCTGGATCATATAAGAACAAAAATTCTCTATTGTAAGAGCTTTCAAGGCTTTAAATTCTTGTATATGCATACTGTATCCCTTTGCTTTTAGTTTACTAAATCTTCAGAGGTTTATTGCATTTTTCAGCTGTAGCAAGAGTTCTTGAAAATGTGTCATTTCTCAAGGAGACATCCTAATGTGATGAAGAGAAAAAAAAAATCTTAAGTTACAGATTTCAAACTCCTTTGTGTTTTGGACCATGGAGACTATTATTTGCCATCATAAATTTTGTATTGATCAATGATAATAGGATGACAAATGACTCTCAAAGCACAGTAATTCAGCTTTCCTTTGTTTAAACACTCTGGTTTATAGGGCTATAGTGTTTTCCTCAAGGCAACCCTGAGGCAGCCTTCAGGGTAAATTTTTAATACTGCAAGGCTGCACATGTGGCTTCCGAAGGAGTCAGCAACTCACTGAACCTTGTCCAACTGTCACTAGCTTGTTGTCATAGCTTTAGCATGATACACAGGACACTATTTTAATGAAGATATGTGAGATGTACCAAGACCCAGCTAGCAAGACATCTTTAGAAAAGACTTCATTACTATTGTTTTCAAAATGCTGGTTATGACCTAGCTGGAAATATCACCCAGTTTAAACTACAGTCGGCTGCATTTCAGCCCAAAATATACCGTTAAATGCTGATGTATTACATGGCATTTTGGTAAATCTCCATATATGTGGACTAAATGAAAGCTAAAAATATTTATTTGTAAGAGAAAGCAAACTGACACACAGCTCTTTTCTTGGCGGATAAATTACTTTCCAGTCAATCCCCAGTTCCTTTTAGCATATCAGTTATTTTTCTGCTATAGGCTTCATAATAACCCGTTTGTTTGGATTGTTTGCTTATGCAGATGTTGGGTCACTGGCAATGCTTGCCACAGAGTATTAATTCCTCTGCGTGTCTGCATGAATGAAATATGCTATTATAGAATAGCACGGGAACAGTAATGAGAAATTAGCAAATTGTACTAATTTTCTTTTAAATAGATATTTCTGCAAGAATGACTGAAAACTTCAAAACGAGAAAACATCTATTGAATTTTTTGGCCAAGTTTCAACTAATTAATCATAACCAATAACAGCCACAGCAATTTAGTTTTTAGTTGAAAGAAGAAATGCATTACTCATTTTCTCTCTCTCTATTTTTACTTTCTTTTTTTTTCTTAAGTAATTTTTAATGTTGGTTTCATTTAAAAAAAACTGGGAAAAATTAGGGTAAAATATTTACAATTTAATAATAATCATGCAGGTATACTTTGGTTTTGTTCCTAATGTTGGAACAGCTTTTATCAATTAGAGAATACTTAAACTGATTAGAAAGCTTCAACTGACAGTAATCGTGTCTATTTGAATGAAGCACTAAAGAATGATTCAAAGAAAATTGTGTCTCTAAAGGCTGATAGATCTCTGTAACAGACTAAATTAAATGGCACAAGAAGTTCTCATATACTTCGACATTATTCAACATTATACCTTTTTTTTAATTTATTTATTCAAGGAAGACAGATTTTCTGCTTTTTTAAAAGTTAAGAAGGGAACTAAGTTTACTGCCTATCCTGTTTGAAATGCAGGGAAGTAACTTCTAAATGGAATGGCCAAAGGCTGCAGTAGAGTTCATCATGAAATTCAGTATAATGATAATAATGTTTTTTAAGATTCCTTTGAGGAAGAGGATGAGCAATAAAACCATTTTAAACACTTGTCATTTTGATGGACTTGTAAGTAATTCTAAAACATCTTTTGCTAAGATGTGAGTGGTACCTTCTCAGGCCTTCTAGCACAACACAAAGATATGTAAATATACCATAAAACAGGATTCAGTCAGTGTGAAGAGGAACATGAATCCAAATCTGACTTTTCATGTGCTTTAAATTATCATCTAGTAAACTCTTGCAAGACAGCTCTTTATTTTCTTTAGCAATACCTTTCACAATACTAAACTTTCATGCATGTGTGGGTGTACCCACTGCAATTATAGAGGTCATCAGAGGCTTCATATATTTATGTTTATCTTTCACTCTTTCTCCCCAATGATTTGACATAAAGTACCGAAACTGATCTTATGACAGATCCTTAGAGTCTGTGTTCAATACTGCCAGAATAGGTAAAAAAGGTTAATAATATTATGAATTCACCCACATATAAACCCAGACTGTGACTGCATGAGGAACACTAGCAAATTGAAAAAAAACTATCTACTAGGAAAAAAAAATCCAGGCACTACTGAATGAACCTTTAGAGTAAAAAAACCATCAGTGTACAGATGTCATGCTTTGCTGTTTTGTGATTCACAACAGTACCTATACATCTTTCAAGCAAATAGTTATAAGGCTGAGACAGAATTCAGGAAGCTCAGCTATTGTAGGCACAGAGCTGAAGTGATGTCCTTCAGAATGCAAGTGATTAGTACTTTGCTAATAAGGCAATATGTAGGATGCCTCAGTTCTTCAAGGCACACCTATATTAGTGTAAAATAGGAATATGTAAATTAAGAAGCATTCAGGTATGACATCAAAAGATACATATGTTACTGATAATGGCTGGTATTGGAGTATATGAAGTAAATGAACGAAGTAAAGAACTGATTAAAATACATGCATGATGCGTTTCATGAAGGTGATCAAGCATTGAGGAGTTTATGATCCAGTGAACCATTAACCTGAGCAGGTGATGCATGTGCTGCTCTGTGTCACTGTAGCATCACACCTGTGCTGTGCTGTGCTGTGCTGCGCTGTGCTGTGTTGTGCTGTGCTGTGCTGTGTTTATCCCCTGGCTACAGGAGAGCCTCAGCCCACCCAGGGTGACACAGGAACCTGTGGGCAGCTCCCACTCGGTACAACCAACTGCACTAAGTGCATGACCTTGCCTTTATGTAAAAGGGTCACCACAAACTCTCACATGATCATCTCTTCAGTTTCACAGTGGAAATTACATTTTCTTTTAAGAAAGTCTTGTAAGAGCTCCAAAGACCAAGATGGGGTAAGTTTTTCGTGGATGAGATCTACACAGTGCTCAACACCTTGATTAAAGCCCCATTCAACATCCCAAAATGAAAGCTGTCCAGCAGCTGAGGAGACTAATACTACATCATTCTCTCTTTCTTTATAACTTTAATTATAGCTGATAACTATAGCTATAATAAAAGATAACTATAGCAATTATAGTGTTGAAAAAGTTAAGAAATGGCTTTATAAACCTTACTTTATTGAACACAAGTGCCTTTCTTACAGGAATCATAATGAACCAGGACCTTCTGGTCCAGAATAGGTACTCATATACAAAAACAAGCAGTAGGAAATAAAAGATATATTTTAGACATATATATAGAGAGAACAGTGTCTTGGATTTTGGAGTGCTGAATAAAAAACTTAAGTGGTTTTTTTTTTTAATCTGTGATAAAGATAGCTGGATTAGTTCCTATTTGATGGAAGAAATAAATTGAGTAGTCAATCTTTACTGGCCTGCAGGCAAACTGAAACTCACCAAAAAGGGAAACATAAAAATCCAGATCTCACGAAAAAATCAGCCACTTTACCCAATCATGTAAAAATACAAATGTTTAAATCATGGGTAAAGGGGTTTTATATTGCATAAAAAATGAATAGATAAAAACAGATGATGTAGCGATGTACTGCTAGAGTGTGGACACACAAAGAGAAGTAAGCAAGAGCTCTGTGAAGTCTACTGTGACTTTTCTTTTCTGAATTTTTATTTCAAATTCAAAAACATTATGTAAATAGCATTGCATTTCATACCTTTTAATTTCATTGGCATTTAGAAGATCATAGATGTACTTCAAAGGAGTAAAATGCATATATCAACAAACATTAGTTTTCACTCAAATATGATTAAGCTAATAAAAACCAATTAGTTCCTGTGACCAAAAACTTAGCAGGATTTACAGAACAATTTGGATATATAATGGGTATGAAGAGTGTCCTCAGGTCTTTAAAACAGGAAATTAGGGAAATGCAATAGGAGAAGGGCAAAAGACACAATAAGAAAAGAAAATTATTACCTTGCATAATATTTTAAACCAAATTGTTGAGATCCTTAGTGACAATTCTCAAGATGACTGGCCAGGAAAGTTCCCTAGGCAATAAATTATGGGCAGATAATGCTAATTTCAGCACAGAATAAGTGAAAAACATAGTATTATTATCTATGATCAAACTACATGTCATAAAAAATTAAATTGGCAGCATAAAACTGGAAAGGGACTTAGAGCAATCATAATTAAATATACGTCAGTAGCAGAATACTTCAGTATGTGTTTGGTGGGCAAATGCAGATATCCCATATAATCCCAAAATGGATGCCCATTATGGTAATGAAAACTGTCATCAGAAACATAGAAGAATCACAGGCTAGATGAGAATTGGATTCCAACAAGCCAGAAGGAAATCACTTTTGGGAAAGAAATTGAGGCAGAGGATGATTCTGTCAGATAAAGATCAATGCTGATGAAGGACTTGGAGCACCTTGAACCTACAATTAATCAGGATCAAATTTTTTCTCCTTTCTATGCTGTAACTTCAATAAATTCATTCAGCCTGTTCTGGCTTGGAGAAGAAATCAGCTTTGTTTTATGGAACTACTCCACTCTGAAGGGAGCAGGAGGTCACATTTTCCCAGAAAAGGAATGTGAGTGGGCAACTCAGGGAACGTTTAGAAGCAACCAGTAAGAGGTGCAGCAAGGAGGGACAATGCTGCATAGGTGAAGAGAATGAAGCATTTTGGCTATATTGATTTATTGCATTTTAAGATACAGACAAAGTGGTAAGGTCCTAGATAAACTGAAGTCCCATCATAACATATGAGGAAAGAGAAAAGACTTCAAGAACAGTGCTGAAAAGACTGAGCAGACACATAATTAATGCGTATAGATTGGAAGTCTACTTAGAGTGCTGACAGACCAGCATTTGATTTTGAAGGAAGATGAAGGAAAAAGCAGTGACAGCTTGGCGCTGCAGTGGTTCTGCACTGATTAAGTACTTAGTGAAGGGTTAAGTACTTAAAACTCCCTAAGAACTTCACTCTGGGTTAAGAGCACTCAGCATGTGGCTCAGTGAGTTTTACAGAGCAGAAAAAAACCCTGTTATTGAGGCTATGGCCGGTTGCACTCTGCAAACTTGTTAATATACTGCGAAAAGCACGAATGTTTTTAATGAATCACAAAAATAAGAAGGTGTATTTATTTATTAAATTTTTTCCTTGTATCTTTCTGCATGTAATATCTCAAATTTGGTGGTCAAATAGAGTATTATTATTTATCTACAAAGATACGGAGACTAAAATTTAAAATTTGTGGCCAGGATGTATTTTGTTTCCCAAACTCTTCTGAGTAGCCAAAAGTACAGATACAGAAAGCATTTTTGCATCATCATGTTTGACTCTTTTACATATTATCATAGACATGTCAAAGCTCTGGATATTTATTCTAATAGTATCTATTTTAGTTTGCTTACACTATGAAGATTTTTAATTGCCATGTGTCCATTGAATATGTATATATCATTGCAGCCACACTCCCACACTGGAATACATAAAATGCCTTTGATAAAAAATGCCTTTATATTTATTTAATATGAAAGCCCAATTCATATTAATTTTATATTTACCAATGCTCTTTAAATGTAACAACCTTGCCATACTACCCCTTGTGCTTTGATTACCACTCATTGGCAGAAGAACCTAGTAATTAGCCTTGAGGTGACATGTCTCATTTGACTGACTAATCAGATTTTGAAAAAAAATCAGATGACAATGGTCAGGAAAAAAAAAATGAAGAAAACTGAAAAAGGTTGCTACTGTAATGCAGTTATAGATACTTTTATAATTTGGTTAGTATGTAAAGCTCTATTGAGTTTNCTTTTATAATTTGGTTACTATGTAAAGTTCTATTGAGTTTACATGGCAAAAGCTTTTTTGGGGTGGGCTGCACTGGTGACTTCTTTGAGAAGAGGTCATGGGCTGCTTCCAATGACAGATACTGCCAATTCCAAAATGGACCTGCTACTGCACAAGTCTGAGCCCATCGGCCAAGCTGGCAGTGCCCCTGTGAAAACATATTTAAGAAA
>VZTR01004390.1:20040-83432 GCA_013400775.1 Chaetops frenatus
CAATAGTACAGCTCAGTGTTCTGAAAAAATTATAATTGATTCCTTACATGAATTTAATAGAATTGAAGTTCAGATTACTAAAAATTTGAATGAGTGGTGGCATCACCCTGCACAGGTGTAAACATGTCTCTCCAGTGCCTCCTACTGCTTTAAGTCCTGGGCTATCACAGAGGAGGAAAGTTGCACAATTGATAAAATGTACTTTTATTCATCCTTTTTGTATTTCTCATCTTGGTACATCTATTCTCTTTGTGCAGCTGCTCAGTTAAAACAAGTTTCTCATAATTTTCAGAATTATCCTCTGACCCTTGAAAACTGGCAGATACACATCAACAACTTCAGTCCATTATATTAAGTAGTCTGAGGAATTTACAAAATGAGTCTAATATGGTCTTTTACACCAAACTTTTCGTGTCCAAAAAGTACCAACCAAGTCCTGAAATACCAAGAGAGTTGCATGGTATTACTGGTCAGATGAGGGTGTCTAAACTATGTGCCCGCTAGTCCAAGTGAACAGCAGTTATCACAGCATCTTTCTATAGAGGAATCAGGGAATCACAGAATGATTGGTTTGGAAGGGACCTCAAAGATCATTGAGTTCCCACCTCCCTGCCATGACAGGGACACATTTCTCTAGACCAGGTCACTCAAAGCCCCACTCAAGCTAGTCTTGAACACTTCCAGGGCTGGGTATCCACAACTTCTCTGGGCAACCTGTTCCAGTACCTCACCACCCTCACCATGGAGAATTTCTTCCTAATACCCAATCTAAACCTACTGTCTGTCAGTTTGAAGCCATTCCCCCTTGTCCTGCCGCTGCATGTCCTTGTAGAAGATCCCTCTCCATCTCTCTTGCAGACTCCCTTTAAGTACTGGACAGCTGCAGTCAGGTCATCCCAAAGCCTCCTCTTTCCCAGTTCAGCCTTTCCTTGATTCATGCACTTTTTGGTCTACATCACCTGTCGGTTGTCTCTGTATTCCTGAACTACAGTCACTAGGTGGTGAGTTTTGTGGTTGATACCTAGAATCCAATAAATGTGTTTAACCACAAATACTAAGAAATTTTTGTCTTTACACACAACTTTTAGCCTGTACTTTTGAAACATGGTCAAGCCAAAAAAATTGGCTTTTGGGCATCTTCTGTAGCTGTCTGTTGGGTTTTTGAGTTATCTTCAGTTGCTAAAAGATGGTAAGATTCTTCACAGGAATTTCTCATAGAGATTTTTCATGCTGAGAAATGGCTTTTGAAACAATCATGGCAGGTTCATTGCTGGAGAACAGGGGCAGGTTTCTTCTGCTTCTACAGGCCAGGATCCTGTTTGGGTTATTTTGTGAGTTTGTTTTTTGCCATTTTTAGTAACAAGGGTTGCAGTGTTGTGTGATCTGGATCTGTTTCAGAAATTGTGTCAGTTACTCATTTTGAAAGGTAAATACTTAAGTGAATGTTTCTTTTGCAGTAATACAAAGCTCAGGAGGCTTGGATAATTAGGTTGGAAATATCACTTAAAGCAAGAGCTGGAGTTGCAAAAGGAGTAGTTTGGGGTAAAGACTGGTGTGGAATTACATGGTTGCATCTCTGCATATATAGTGATGGAAATGTATGTGTTATGCAAGTTGAGTGACTATTTGCAAAGATGTGTTTCTGTATGGCCTTTTTTTTTTGTTGAAAATGGATTCTTTTAAGGAATCTATCACTCATCTGAATATGAGTGCTAAAAGAGAACATAGGAAGTGAGGCTTTAGTAGTTTTTATGGAAAGAGCAACATAAAGATACAGTTCTTGTGGTCTGAGCTAGTTCTGTTTGTCCCCAACCCTTCCAGCCCTTACTTTTTCCTACATGCTTTCCCCAGCCTGCTTGTTATTCCTTTTTTTTTTCCCATAGCATCATGTCACTATTGATGGGGTGTTCCCTGTAACTTTCCTCTGTGTTGTGATATATTAAGGAATTTTAAAAAATTATTTCTTTTTACCTCTTTGTCCTACACTGAATAAAATATCATCATCCCCTTTCATTCACATCTTTAACATCATCAGTTGTTAAAGACAGCTACCATTAGGCTGTCACGTGCTAGTGAGCAACACTTGAATTTGACTCTCTATGGATGTGTGAAGTACTAGACCTTTTGGACCTTGTACTTCCATGATCTGTTTACAATCCATTACCATTAAGAGGAAAACGAGTAAGAATTTTACTCTTGACTTAGGAAATAGATCAGCTTTTATGCTGGCTTATGTAACTTAAGTTTAAATATAAATTTAAGTATTTCATCCTCACCATGGTATACCAGATGTACACTCAATTTGCTAGTTGTGCATTGTCCAAGGTATTAATTGTACATAAGTGTTCTTTTCTAAGTAAACTGCATCATCAAGAGTGAACCTTGAACGAGTTCATAACTTTTCAGTGTCCCTGTGTGAAGGTATTTCAGCTGTCCAGGGATCCAGACACCACACTGAGCACATGGACTCATTTTGTGAAGTGCATCGTTACTTCACAATTTGGACACCGTGTCTATTAACCTGGTCCAGTCTCTTGTAAGATGTTCTTTCCTTGTTGCTTTGCTCAATTTCACTATTGTCTTTGGTTTTCTTTTTTAAGTAAATGTTAATGTTCAGAGCCAGGCTAAATAGAAGTTTAGCTTTTAGTGAACTTTTTCACTCATTCTCTGTTAGTGGCTCCTCTTTCTTGACGGACAGTAATTTTACACTATGTTACCATTCCCTTCTCTGTAGCAAATATAATTGTATCTTGAAATTTTTGTGCATTAAATCCCTTTCCTTCTTTCTCACAGTGTGGTTCTAAACTACCTCAGACTTTGTTGTGAACAGGTACAAGTTTCAGCTACAGTTTTGAGACTTTATTATAGTCCTTGAATGTTCTTTAAGTGCATGTCTGTGTAGCAAAACTGGCGTGCCAGACCCTGATTGCATTTTCAGGAATACTGTCCCAAGTGAGACATGTATTTGGGATGAATCCACAGCCACACCTGTTCAGGCTCTCGCTGATACCTCTTTCAAGAAAAGCTTTTCAGGAGCGCAACTTCTGGTATGGGAGGTGCTTCAACTTTCTCTTTGAAGGGACATGATGCTGCCTGCACCTGACAACTTCCACCTCTCCATTATCGTGACAAGCATCATAAAACTGCACCATCAGGCCTCCATTCCTGGCTGCAGGATCTGTGCTACTGCATTGGACTGTGCTCATCATATGAGAATAAACCCCACTTGGTGTGTTCTGATGACCTTGGTGTCATTTTATTGTCATTTGGTACTGCAGCAAATATGCATTACCAACCCTTTGGGCTAATGAGGTTTCAGGTTAAATGGTGGTTGCAGATTATGCTGCAGTGGTCCAGTTGATAACTTTGGGAATTGTCTGGTTTTGTAAGTTATCCATTAAACAACCCGGCAAACCTTGTTAGTACTGATTTCCTTTTCACCAGCAGACATGCACATCATCAAACAAGCATTTTGTAACATGGAATTTTTCTATGAACATCCAGAAAAAGAAGCATCCCGATTATTTCCTTAGTAGCAACATATGTATTTGTAACAAAAGTTTTAGAATTATTAAATTGCTGTAAGCTATTTTGTGCATGCTCTGGCATTGTATTAACAGTTTGTATTAACAGCTGATAAGCAGAAGGCTGTGTCAAAAAAGGAAGTCTGCCTGTGGATTTTACAGTTTCAAGGAGCAGCAGAGTGCCAGAGTGGATGCAGGACCAGACAATGCTCAAAGCAAATCATAAAGTGAAACTGTTTTGCTTTTTTATTTATTTCTTTGGGGATTCTTCTTCAAAGTATTTAACTTCACAGGAAAATATAGAGTATATTTAAAATAGTAAACAACTAGAAATACACCTTTTCAGGAATGAGAGAGGTGTGATTTGAAAAATAAAGTGATCTTTTGTGCTTAACTGCTTGTCTTTGGTTTTGTTAACATAATGTTAGAACTTCTCTGATGTTGCTCACGTATTGCATGTGTGACTAGAAGAGTTTGGGCAGAACTGTATTGATTTCTCATCACAGCAAGGAAGTTAATAACCTCATCATTGATATATTAACTGAGAATGACACAGTCTTAATATCAACATAGAAAAGGCTGGTGGTTTTCACAGTGACTTTCAGGCCAGTGGACATCCATGAAGCTACTGCAAATGTTTGGACCAACAGCTGCTGGGTGTTGCTACCAGGATGTGCTGCTACACTCTGGAGGAAGTGACTGAATGACTATTTCACTTTATTTCACAAAAAAAGTGGGCAAATATGGTAGAATTTAGGATTCTGTTTCCAAAAAAACAAACCAAAAAAGGCTTGATTTCTCAGAAGTTTGTAGCTGATAAAACCCTTGATTTCCATCAGATTACCATGAAAGGTGGGAGCACTGAATGTTTGATTCATGAATATTAGATCTTTATCTTCCTGGCTTATCAGCCTCACATATCGAACAGAATTTTTGTAGGCCTTGCCTGGATTTTAGAACTTCATGCCCTAAAGCAGTGACTGTTCTCCAGTCTCTGTAACTATGCTACATTCCTCTATCATGTAATCTTTTAAATATTTTTATATGTGTCATGCTATTTCCTTCATAAATGTACATAATCTTTGTTACCTAGGAAGTGGAGAGATCAAACTCAAAAAAAGATGATACTAAGTTGTAAGATCAAGCTGAGGTACCACAGCAAACCATACAGAGACATAATGTACTTAAATCTAATTTCTTTTGTGTCTTGATTGGTCATACAATAGTAAATATGTTTGACAGTTATTATTAGATTTTGAGAATAAAAATGAGATTTTTAAGTGTCAGATCCTCCTGTTCATTCTAAGAAGCAGATGTGTAGATTCTGAAGCATAATCTGCCACTCAGTCAGCTCAGTTACTAAGTTTTGACACATGTGAAAATACTGAGGCGAGGAAGCCTTACTTTTGAAATGACGTGTGCATAATAGGGCAGAGGCTGAAAGTAAGCCAGAAAGTGGTATAATCCAGTCAATAAGAAGCTTATGCTGGAGCCATCTGCATTCCCATGCAACATGTCCAAGTTAAACAGAGAGTCAATGATTTTTGCTGTCCTGACAAATCAGAGGCCTCTTGAGGCCTTTGGGAAATTTTCATTGCAGCCCTCAGCAAAATTTTGATTGTGTTCAAGATAATGCGATCTGCAGTGAGTGCTGGCTATATCAGACTAGAAGAAAAAACACACTAAAGCATAGAGAGGAGGAAAAGAAGTAGGATGAGAACAAAGCTAAGAAGAAATATTCTTTCTCATTGCTCTAGTAAGGGTCCAGTTTATCTTTGTGCGTAGGTAAAATCATCAGCAGGGAGGGCTCGTGAAGGGAGTGCAGACTGAAGTGGAAATACAGCTGCCTTTCCAACCAGTAGTGGAGTGCAGTCAGCCCTGTCACTGCTACAGCCTGAGGATTTATTTCAAAGTTGTTTCTAATAACAGATGATGGGATTGCTTGTTAATGAGCAGTGGCAATTGAAGCTTAAAACACCATGACACATCATTTCAGTATGAGTTGGAAAGACCAGATACAGATCAAATCACAATCATTTTACCTTTACAATACAAGCAAAATGCATATAAACAGGACGTTTTTGTTGCTTATTCATTTTGTATTTTACCCTCTATTAACTGCTGCTTAAATATCCTTGTAGGCTGTATTAATTAAATTAAACATCCTGGAAAGTAGGCAATGGTTGCCTTATAGCTCAAGGGAAAAAAGAAATAATTGTATAAAATCTTATTGGAGTCTCTGTATTTCCATACTTGGCCATTCTTTTTCCCTTTTTCTCATTCAATAATATGCTGACCTACAGCTGGAAAAGTGCGTGGGTTTTGCCTCAAAAGCAAGAACTGCCATATACAGATGAAAGCATACCCCACTTAATAAGAGTACAAGCATCACAGGAGTACTCCTTGTTGCAACTGAGTCATTGGGAAGTGCCTGGTCTATGCAGTACCAACTGTAGTCCTGTTTATGAAAGACTGTTCTTTGTTGTCTGCTTTTAAAGGTGGTAAACATTAGCTTGAAGCTTGATGTTTAAATTGCTAAGTATTTTTCCTTGGAGACTGCATGACTCGGAGAGAAACTGAAATATTCACAACTCTTCACCCCCCTCAGCAACAAACTGATTGCACAGGAAGCCTTCTGGCTTGCAGAGGGCACGGGCTGGTTCTTCTTGATGTCTTCATGGAAATGCATCTGTAGCTCTGTTTGATCAAACACCTCCTGGTGTTTTTCAGATGTGAATGTTCACAGCATGTGTGTAAGGGAGATAGTGGTATTCTTAGCACTGAAATATCACCATCTCTGGAATAAAATCAAGTTGGCAAGAAGGAGGTGTTTTTATAATATAAAAGGTATATTTCGTTTTCTATCGTCTGAACATTAGTTTTTGTTGAGGAGACATTCTACACCCTATGACAACTCAATTGCTCTTTGGAAACCTAAATATACCCACTAGATCACTGGTATCCTTGTGTTCATTGTCTTCTTCGAGGCACTAAATGTATTTCTGAGTTAATTATCTCCTCTAGAAAAGCCATCCTGAGTGTTCCCATTGTGCCTCTATTGCGGAGGAAATTAAGATGGCCAGCCCTTATGTGTACTGTGCAATAGCTTTTACATTTTTACATCTGCCAGGTCCTATGTGTGCTTTTATCTGAGACTTGCTGGTCAGTCCCCAGTTTCATTCATAGTCCTTCACTCACGCCTGTGGTGTAGTTTCTAGAAGGCACGAGCTGCTGCTGGGCACCTGCATGTGCTGTATGTAGGTGATGAACCTGCCCCAGCCAGGGAAGCACAGCTATAGAGTAGCCAAGGGCTTTGGTCACCCTCAGAGTCACAGACTCAATTCAATTGGAAAAGACCTCTGAAGTCATTGGGTCCAATCTTTGACTGAACACCACCTTGTAAAATAGATGATGGCATTAAATGCCATTACCAGTCGTTTATCAAACATCTTCAGGGGTGATGACTTCACCACCTCTCTGGGTTGTCCATTCCAATGTCCAGTCACCATTTCTGTGGAGAAGTTCCTCCTGATGTCCAAGCTAAACCTCCACTGGTGCAGGCTGAGGCTGTGTCCTCTCATCCTGGCACTGGTTGCCTGGGAGAAGAGGCTGATCCCGACCTGGCTGCAGCCTCCTTTTAGGGTTTGTAGAAAGTGATAAGGTCTCCCCTGAGCCTCATCTTCTTTGGGCTAGAATCCTCATGGAGGTGTAACTGCTCTCCAGTGCATCCTCCCTGATCTACCCTTAGCTAACTGTCTTGTGCCTTGGGTACTTTCAAATGGTTGGATCTACTGCCTGGAACTCACGTGTGGGCAAGAAGAAAGACTGAGGCACAGCTGCACTTATTAATACAAAGACCTCTTTGCCTTGTAGGTGATGCATGCTCGCACATATTTCTGCACACCCCTTGTATGCAAATGGCCACCAGCAAATCAGCTGTGCTCATGCACACGCTTTGCTAATGAGAGATCCCAAATCCGATACAGAGAATTTGTGAGCTTTGAAAATATGGGCTGTTGTATCCTTAGGTAGTAGGCTTTGTCACAGGTTATGGGATTGCTGCTTAAAAACCATGTGAAAGTGATTCCAGCAACAATTACTCCTAATTGCCCTTGCCTTGGAGATGCATGAGACCAAGTCTGAGCTCTGTTCAGAGGTATTTACTTTCTGATAAATAACCATTTTGCAGCTTGATTTAATGGTTTCATTAGGCACATGTACAAAGAGATCATGCATGAACAAATTTAATTGCATATATCAGTGAAGGGCACAGTAAGAGTATTAGAAATTTGCTTAAGGCACAGCTGAGGCTGCCTGGTGCAGTTCTATAAGTGCATTCTGTTTACAAGGCAAATTACTATCAATCCATCGTGGCAATGTGTTAAACTGATGCCACTATATGGATATGAAAAGGTCTTACTTTCCAGCAGTCTAATGAAATGAACACCTACAATGTGTATTTTAAGAAAGGAGAGTGTGGTAGAAATAGATATATTTCTGTCAGGTGTGTTCTTTATGCTGAATGCTCTTGCTAAACTTCTGCATAAACATCCTTGTTGTTTTAATTCAGATGTGACATTATCACATTTTGTTATCAGCTGCTGGGTGAAAACATATTTTTGCCAAGGTGCTGACATAGTACGGTTTTATTGCTACTTACACTGCTCAGACTTCAGTATCGCATAATGGAGGTGGTGCTTTATTTTATAGACATATTTCTAAGCTAAAGTTTCACTATTAATAAACAGATAAATGGGAGTTTATTAATATAAATGGAACATATGTCACAATGAACCTTTAGCCATGTTCTAACCTATATAGTGTTAGTAGAAGTTTGCTGCCAATATATAAACTTACATTATGATTGTATTTTGATTTATCTGGTTATTAGTAGCAATAACAGATGGAAATGGCTACCTTTGGAAGTGAACAGAACAAGGAAAGGAATTACCTTGTGCTTGTGATGCTGTCTTGGTTAAAATCTAGTAGGAGGATAAAAAGGCACAGCTTTGCAATTGAGGCTGTTACAAGAAATGTGGTTTTCTGCACAAAGACAGGAGTAGGGGTGTACAAATATTTCCAGTCAACAGCTTTCTGTTGGCCTGTACAGTTAACTCTTTTCCCATATGTTTAGTGGTCCTGCTTTCTTGTCCTGCTCCTGGCAGCTTTCATCCTTTTGTAACTCCAGGGTGGGGGGCTTTCTGCCAGTGACAATTCTGTTCTCTAGCTCTCAAGTTCAAGCTACTGAAAGGGGAATAAAGCATATAATTACTACACATATTTTCTTTGTCCACATTCTCCTACAGGCTTCTTGCAAAGGTTTATTTAAATGGGAAATGCTGGTAGCTCCCATGTCAAAAGCATCGCTCCTAGCTGCAGACCTGGGGAAGTACTTGGGCAGAGAACACTGAATACTTTCAAAGTCTTAAAAACTAACTGGGAAAAGTTTTGGCACAATTGTGATTTAGTATTAGCCTCTGATCAGAACAGCCAGAAAGCTCCAGTATTCTTTCTGCTTTTCTGGAACTAGGAGCAATAGCGTAAGCACACGTTATATTATCCTGCATGTTTTATGAGATCTGAATTCCCCATTAGACTGACCTTTCTTTTTGTTTCAAAGTAGACTATGCTCCCCATGAAACACCAAGAAATCCTTCTAGCATTTGCCAGATTCAGGCTTGACTGATGGTGTGTTTAAGAACTTCCACTGTCCCTTGCACTGGCACACGGCTGTTTGGGTGATGGCCCAGCATGTGGGGGTTCTGGTACATGACCAGGGTGAATAAAACATCTGCTCAAAGAGGTTGCTGTTTTCCCTTCAAGTAATTGTTAATACTGGCAGCCTCAGAAACACAAGCCACAAGTTTACTGATACTCCAGGGCATTTTCTTTCTTGTTTTCCAAGCATTAGCTCTGAACTGCTCCCAGTGGTAGCTGTTTAGGAAAATTACTGTCCCAATAACTTAAATGCTGTGATTTCTAAGCTTAACTGTTACACATTTCAGATATTCTCTCAGTGGGATAAGAAAACAGCTTATTATTCATCTTCAGAAAATGATCCTTTAGCCAAATTTATGTATATGAAGCAGCTCATGAAAGGGCCTGGCACTTCACTTTAGGCTATCATAGGATCCATAGTCAAGGAGATGCTCTTGCAAACAGTGCAAGGATTTTTTCCTCTCTGATGGAGATAGCGGCTGATAAAACTCGAATATTCAGTGCCACAACAACCAATTGATCTACAAGTAAGGCTGGTGTCAACCTGTAACAGTTTCAGATTACAAAATCATTTGGATCATCTGCTTTCCAAGGCTATGAAATCCTGACTCTCTATGTAGTTGCAAGTAGGCTGAGCTTTGAAGCTGGCAGGTAACCTGTATTATGTGTATTGAATATGATCTCTAATTGTCTTCACTGATTGCAGTAGTGCACAGGCCAAACAACCATACTTTTGAACAAGACACAGATTAATGTGCCTTCTGCTAAGACACCATAGAGAATGCCCATAGTTGCCTGAAGCAGTACTGTATGAAATGTAGCGGTTGACTTTTATTCTATTAAGATGCTTCTGTAATATCTAGACCCAAAATTCTAAATGTTTTCAACTTTATTACAAGTTTTTGTCAAGGTAACTATGGTACAGTTGCTGTCACTAATATCACTTGCAGCATCTCCCTGGTGACATAAGATCACAGTTTTGCTAACTGAAGAAAGTATTCTCTGCTAGTTACTGTGCAAAGGTGTTATTTCAGGTGTAGTTTGGAAGTGTTGACTGGCCCATTTTGTGGCAAGAAAGATAACTAACATACTCTGTTCCCCTGAAAACATTCTAGAAACTGTTAGGTAACAGGTGTTTTGGAGATTGTTCTTCTGAGAATGTGAAGTAGCAGGTTGCTTTAATATTTTCCTCTTAAGTGAAAATAAAATTGCCCATTGTTTGTTGAGTCTTTTTGTTTTTAATCTTAAGGTTGATGGGCAGATCACAGTCTTGTTTTTCTGAAGATGAATGGGTTTCCTTACCTGTCTTTCTCCCCATTGTTTTTCCGTTTCCCTTCACCATCAGAGCCAAACTACTAAAACATGGCAGATGCTGACAGACAGAAAGAACCCCTCCTGCACTTAATTTATCAAGAAAGCGCTAAAAAATTTAGCTTTTTTGTTCACTTAATCATTTTGACAAGTTGACAGTGCGATGTATCATCACTAGACAGGTGACAATGCTAATCCTGCAGCAGATTCTCGAGGGAGATTTTTATTGTAAAAATTGGCATATATTGTATCAAGGCAAACTTAATACATTTAGGGAAACAGCAATTTGCTACTTTGTGCAGTTAAGTGTCTCTCTGGGTCTTTATCACTGTTGAGACAGAGTTTCCGCTAATCTCAGCAGCCTCAGAATGTGGGCTCTGGTAAAGCTGGCAGGTCCTTCATGTCAGTCCCCACTTCTGAAGCTGTTGTGATGTTGACAGATAGGAAGTACACAGATGTTGGCTTAATGGTTATTTCCCTGGGGGCTCCTGTCAGAGCTGTTGGCAGGAAAATTGGGGAATTACCTTGGAAATTGCTAAGTCACTTTCCCAAAGCGATAGACCAGTGCATTACAAAACAAATTTGACCAGTTTGTAAATGTATGAACTGCCTCCAGGAGGGGAGGGAAACTATTCCTCGAATAGATGCTGTCACACGTCTTGCTCTGTCAAATCTGTTCCATTGCTGTTGGCGAGGACTGGTGTCTGATGCTTCAGCTGAAGGAAAACATTCTCTAAAACATACATGATTTGAGTGGTCCTGGACAGAAGACCTGGAAGCAATTCCTGAGAAGACATGCAGGGTGGGGGAGAGAGAAAAAACAAGTTTAATTTTTGTTTAAAGTGCATTTTCAGAAACTGTGGTAATCAGCATGGTATAAGATTCAGGCAAAGAGAAATTCTAATTATCTCCTTACGTGATGACCATTTGTCCTGCAAAATGAGGTCAGATTACCTTTTTTCTTCACAGTTCACATACTGGTGGTCAGAGGACCAGACTGCAGGCAGAGGGAGCTGAGGTGGCTGTACCCCTGTGTGCAATCAGGTGTTGGAAGCATCAGCTGGCAATATATTACACTGCTTATTTTGCTCCATGGATTACTTGCTGTGCCCACACGTTGAGATGCTTTTAACCCATGTGCAGACTTTGATTTTCCGTATTTTTTTTTCTTGGTATTAGCTTTTTTTTTCTGTGACCTGTGTAAAAAGCAGCCCAAGCTGAGAAGAATATCTAAGCCTTGCTGATGCCTGCCATATGGTGACTTATCCTGAGATATATTTTTTCTTGATTTCTCTGATATATTCAACATCACAATCCCCATATGGTTATTGCTTCTTTGTGTATTCCAGTGGGAGTTTATCTTCTGCTTTTCAAAGATTTGCCACAGAGACTATCCTTAGTAGAACAGCACTGTGTGCCTGGCTCATCTAATCATCCTCCCTAGTTAGGGATGCATAACGGGCTCTGTGTTAAACTGGGAAAGGCTTTTAAAGTTGAATATCTGAATACTGAAAGCTGTAGGAACACTGAAGAGCGAATAGAAGGCATCATATATTAAAGTGTTCAGTCAGCTTTGACTTCCTACTGCCTACAGCTGACTGTGACTTTATTTTCATGGCAAAGTTTGGAGAATCACAGTAATGAGATATCCCCTCCTCCTGAAGTGACCGAAAATATTTTCTTCCATTATAGCAAATTCACAATTCACAACATGCTCAAGGATCTTTGCTGAGCTATTACAGTAATGTAGTACTGCATCGTAGTTCCACCCATGCAATATCAAAATATGAGAGTTTCTCATTGATACTGGCAAGTCCAATCTATCTGTGTGCTCAGTAGATTTTTAATAAAATGACAATAAAAAATAAAATCCCAATTGTTCATCATAAAGCACTTTTCCTGCTGTTTCACCTTACCCTGAAGACCATGACTTTTCACATGATCATACTGTGGGCGCGTCCATGTTAGTGACTAGTGATTCTGGGAGAGAACAGGTACATCAGCCTGCTTAAGACTCACCTTGTAGAGGGCAGCACGAGTCAGTGGAGTCAGGAAGGCATCCTAAAGAATCCTGAAACAGAGTCCAAAGAAATGCAGACTCAGTGGGACTCTTCAGGATACAAGCAACATGCTGCTCCTATGGAATGCTTCCCAGTGCTGGAACCACAGTGGAAAAATAAACCCAGACCAAAGTAGATACTGCTGTTTCCAGTTCCCAGTAGACACATCAGTGCACAGCACAGTATGATTTATTCAATTACATGTTTGTCATTCAGACATCTGTTAGATTTTTATGTTCTTAGGCATAGTAATAAAGGAGTTTCATATAAGGAGTTTTATTACAATGGTATCAGATGCTGAAAAGCAGCACTGTGAAAGATGTCATTGTGATTTTGAAAGGTACAATGCATGCACATCATCAAGATTAATTGATGGTAACAAACAACATTAGTGGGAGAATTTTAATAACTGCTTTTGTTTTCAAAACAGAAAATATGTAAACAATTATCATATTCTGCCCTTCAACCCCCAAGTCCACTCTTCTTCCTTTCTCCCTCCCCTTGTTAGTCAAAATCAGGCAGATGGTGTGTACCTAAAGGCTGTCGTGTAGCCTAAGGTCTGTGGCATATGTAGTATTTAGAGGTATTTCCTTTACTCTGTTCGCACTTCACATCTCTAAAACATCAAGTATAAGGTAGCATTAAGATGACAAAAATAGGAATAGTAGAGTAATAAGAACCTCCAGGGTATTTTTCTGAGATTAATCAACTGGTCATAGATATGTGTACAACTACTTCCACCATATAAGTCTAGACAGACTAGGAGACTTCACCCACTTTTCTATACTGGTAAGGTTATAGATGTATGAATCTATGTACTTGTATGTACAAAAAAATGCAGATGTCCACAGCCACACCCACACAGGAGCTTTCTTTGATCCAGCTCCCCAAGTCTCTCAGCTAACCAGCAAATAAATACCAAAGCTCCAATAAAGTAGCTAAACCAAGAAAATACAATGTCTTGTATTTATCCACACTTTCCACTCTTCCAGTTCTGCCTCACACAAGTCACGGTGTTTGGCAATGTTCTTGCATAGTTTGAACTGCTATAAATCCTGGAGGAATTCTAAAGTGAAGTTACACAGTAAGTGCTCTGTGTTACACACTGAATCACAGAGTTTTACCAAAGAAGCTGCAATATCAGCTGCTTTCCCAGATTGTATTTATGGGGAGTGATCATCAGTGATAGATAAGGCACTGTGTGCTGCTGTCACCAATTTCCCAGAGAAGAATGCAATGATTTTTCAGAAATTCTTTCTGCTTCTTTCCTGTCCCATGTCACCTGGAAATGAACTCTGGTAAGAACAATCAGCAGAGTGGCACAGCCATTGCAGATTCTGGGCACATTTGAGAGACACTTCTGATCTCAAAACTGCACCATTATCTGGTTTACTAGTCCTCAATAAAACTATTGTTGAGTTGTCATCTGCCTGGGCAGTCAGAAACCATAGCCATGAGCACCACCCCCACTTAGGTAGCTAAGATGGGCCTGGTAAGTTAAGATTGTAACATGAAAATCTGTGACTACATCAATATGAGTTTCAATAATGTAGAAGTTCAGAAAAAGCTTGGAATGTAAAGGCCCCATGCAAAAGCAGAAGGAGGTATTGGTTTCCCAGCAATAGCAAAGTTAGGTGTCTCAGGAATGGCTTGAAGGCAACTTCTTCCCCAAAAACCTGGTATTTTCACAAGACAAGGGGATCTTTAAATAAACAAGAAACACTATAAAAACCTTTCAGAGCTAATGACTTCAGTGATGTCTGTGGTGAAACCATCTCCTGAGCAGTTACCTGTGTGGGGAGATTTGTCTTTACTTATATGGGTGACAGCAGGTCTATGAAACCAAAATGTTGTAAAAAGATTATGAGTATAGCCTTTGCTCCCAGTTTGCCCACATGCAATCTTTAATTCTGAGTCTAACACAAAATCCTTTGTATGAGAAGTAAAAACTGGCGGAGATGTGCAATAATGAAATTCAAAATCACTGAAAACATGTTATGTTTTCTTATTTTTAATGTGTTTCTAAAGTCACCTCAGTGTATTCTAAAGACCTCTATGTTGCAAAATGTGGGATTCCTGTCTCAAGGAACTTGAAATCTAATTTAAAACACAAAATAATAGGTAAGGTCACAAAAAAATAGGTCTGTGGCAAAGCATTTCTGTCAGTGCATGCAAATTTCTTGTACCTGAAAGGAGACATAAGGGGAAAGTGAGAAAGGAAAGTGAGGTGGGAGTTAGTCTCTTTTTCCCAAGTAACAAGTGATAGGAAGAGAGGAAATGATCTCAGGTTGCTCCAGGGGAGGTTTAGACTAGACATTAGGGAAAATTCCTTCACCAAAAGGGTTGTCAAGCATTGGAACAGGCTGCTCAGGGAAGTGGTGGAGTCACCCTCCCTGGAGGTATTTAAAAGACTGTGGATGTGGCACTCAGGGATGTGGGTTAGTGGTGAACACAGCAGTGCTGGGATGATGGCTGGACTCGATGCTCTCAGAGGTCTCTTCCAACCTAAATGGTTCTATGATTCTAAATGAAAATAGGTTGGGTTTTTATACCCAGACAGTGGATTATGGATTTAAATGGACTTTTTCAAATGTCTGTTATATGAAAATAGAAAACACAGAATAGTGATGTCTCTGTAGAACACAGATTTTGTTTTCATTGTAGTTTTATATTTAGAGAAAGCAGCTAGTACATTTTGTCCCAAGAGGCCTTTCCTCAAAATTTGCTGCAAGTATCCTACCACGTGAGAAATTTAACTTGGGATGTCAGGATTTTTTTTCATTCATACCTTGAGGCAAAAGAGTTTGTAACAGCTGTCTTTCATATTTCACCCTTGTACATCTATGTTTCAATTACTGTTTAGTCTAAATTTCCCTTTAGCAGGATTTAGGTTACCAAACAAGATTTAAGGCTTCCTATGCAAAAAAAGTCAAGACACAGAATTCACTGTATTTATACTGACGCTCAGCCTGATGTGTTTCTACAAAACAGCACAACTAAATTCAGTCTGGGACATCAGACTTACAATTTAGGTGGTCAGGAAGGAATATCTATGCTAAGGGGAAAAACTGCTGAGAGAGGGAGGAGAAATCAAAACATGAAACAGGGTATCTTAAATTAGTAAATTCTAATTTCTGCACATTTTTATCTCCTCCCTTCTGGTTCTTGCTATTTCTCTTTTGGGCAATCACCTTATGGCATGTCTTTGGTGCAAGTGTCCCTTTGGCACTAGGATGTGTCAGGAAAGCAGCTATCCCACAATATAACCAGCAAGGATCAATACAGTGACAAACCCTTTTACTGTGAATGGAGTTGATCAAACATAACCACTAAACTTCACTGAAAGGCTGACAGGGCTGACAATCGATAAATTCAGAGGAGCCTTGGACTTTGTGATAATCTTTTTGCTTGCCAAGCACTCTAATTAATGATTAAAGGAAACGAGGAGGCTCAGCACATGAAGCAGAGTAGGAGGAAACTGCTGGCATGATTAACAGCTGGTAAAAATATGGATCTGAAATAATTGCACTGTCCTCCATGTTCATGGCCTCTTTTTAATCATTCTGTACGGTTCTTTTGATGACAGAAAGAGAAGAGGCTAACTAACTCACTGGCTAGCCTGAGATCTGTAGGAATACATTTTGTGGCCTCTGATCAAGAGAAAGCATTTCTCTAATGGCTGTAGTAGGAAAAGAGCAAACAAGAATCCCTCACTACCATGTCAGGTCGGGATTTACAATCCATGGCTATAGGGTAGTTTAAATTCCCTGTAGGATACAATGCAAATGGTAAAGCTGGTCCTCATTTTATAGGTTCAAGAGTGAAACTCAAAATGAACTTGCATTTCTGACTACTGAGCAGGTCCCTGCAGGCATGTAGAGCATCTTGTTTGACTTTAATTTGACTGCAGATGGAAAGGTACAGGCTTTCACTTTTCTGATGTAAATTTTGCCAAAACATAGTCTTTATTTTAAACACCCCTCCTGAAATGCCCTTTTTGGTGAATCTTGGTAGATACCTCTGCATTCAAATGGGTCTAAGCCTGTCAGATGCTACTGGCAGAGCCATGTTTTGTCTGTGAGCTTTATTCACTCTCCTGTGACTATTAACCAGCTAATAACCACCTCCAAACTTCCTATAAGCCTCAACAAACCATGACATTGACTTCACCTCTCAAGTGAAACTTCTGAATAACCATGTGTCCTCACAGCTTGTCCAGGAATTCAGGACAGTACTGGAGAATGACATGCAGAAAGAGGAGGCAGTGCAGAGGATAGTCAAATGGAAACATAGCACTCAAAACCCCATGCTATGTTCAGATTTTAAGGCTAACACTACGACTTTTCTGCTCTAAAGGCGGAAGCCACTTTGAAAGTGGAAGGCTTTTCATACAAAGCATGGCAAGAGAAAAGCCCTGCAGGACTGCTGGGAACAGGCATTTGTGCTCCACAGTAGAGAGAAGCTGGAAAGAAAGGGAAAATGAAAGGTTAGAGAAGCAAAAAGTAAGGAAAAATAGGAGGAAAAAAAGAGATGTGGAGAACTGGAACAAATAAAAAGGGCAGTACAGATCCCTAAGAAAAAGATGGAAGAGGTATTGAAAAGGAAAACAGGCAATGGCATTTTCCATGAAGAAAAAGGTGTTTTTTCCTGGTGCTTTTAAAAAATGGAACCTCAATAAACAAAGTTGCTCAGAATGTCAATTTTTGTATCTCAGCCAAAACAAAGAGAAAAATTAGAAGCTGTTACAAAAATCAGGTACAGGAAGCCAAAGATCTGAAAGAAGCTTAGTTTTGCAGAAACTGAAGTGAAATGAAATGTGCAAATATGCTTTCTATTAAATCCGCTTGAAGGAAATCACACACACCAATGGTGCAAAAATGACAGCCAGGGACTCGGGAATAGAGTTAGAAGCAGAGAAATGGTAGCTATAATCAGCTAGTCCAAACAATTATTTAATGTTATTTCCCTCCAAAGTGTTGCTTTTCTTGAACATTAAGCATCCAAAGCATATCAGATTTATTACCAACTACAGCTAAGTAATTTAGCACCCCTGCTAGAGAAACCCGTCCATTTTCCTCTGTGTCAGGTGGCCTCTGCAGTAGCATACTCAGCCTTGGCATGCTGGCTGGGCATTCCCTAGCCTCTTGGAAATGTAAGACAGGTGCTGCTCTAGGTTGAATTTGTTGGTCTTATCTGTGTGTAAATAAGTAAAACACCAGAGGCAACAAATGAGCCAAGAATGATAAAGTCATACCTGGGCATCTTCAGAATCTCTTGCAATATGTGTTCATCTAAGAATGGAAATGTGGACACTGAGCTGCTGCAGTTGCAGTGTTTGGCAATTTGCAAATCTCAGCCACGTTTGCTCTTCCCATATACATAAATACTACTGGATAAGAGATGGGAGAGAGATCCTATAGTAGAATCTCCATTATTACAGGTAATGGGTAGACCTTGAGATGAGAAGCCTATACATGTGCTACTGGGTGCACCTGATACCACCATAAAATACACAATGTCTGTGTCCAGTGCAGGGCTGAGTTCAGCTGAGCCTGTTATCTGGCTGTGTCAGAGCTAGGCTGGCTCTTGCTGTCACACTAGCATTCCCTAATCTTCCAAAGAGGCTTCACTGATGCAGTGCAGTGGGAGCCTGGATCTGGGTCTGCAGCTGCACCATGGCTTGAACAAGCAAGCACTGGAAGCAGGAGCACAGAGCTGCAGTGCACAGGCAGTGGTTCTGCACGGCACTAGCTCAGATCCAGCTTGCACAGGGCTGCTGTGCACAGCTGCACTCAGTCTCGCTGCTTGTGGCTCTGGAAGTTGTTCCTGCACACTGTTCCTGATAGCCCACCTGGTCCTGCCAGTGTGGCACAGGCACTGAGGGACTCCAAATCTAAGGTTTATGGTGAGGGCTCCATGCAACACAGATTAGCTCTGTGATTTCCAACCTCTCGGTGGTGTGTCATTGTTCTCCACCTAAGCAATTACATGAAGTGTACCAGAGCCAACTCCCTCTGCAGCCATACCAGAGATAAACCCCAGTCTGAATAATCCAATCCCAGAAAACAGAGAGGTGACTGCATAATCATGTCCATGGTATTATTTTCTCCAAATTACATCTCTGCAAAGCTAGGATGAGTGTGGAGGTGCAGGGGAAGAAAGACTGCAAAGCTGTCTTGAACTGAACATGGAAAAGTGCTTGTCTTCTACACTGCCATGAGAAATCAGATACTTGACTATGAGTATTCTCAGGGGAAAAGTAGGATGAGCTTCTTAAATCAGCTGAAATATATATGCAGGAGAGGCAGCTAAACGAAAAACCCCTTGAAGGGAATCCCGGGTACTCAAATATTTAGAGAGAACCAAAGCAGGTTTCATTTGCCTCCTGGATACAGTCACCTCCCTGGGAGAACCTGGAAAACTGCAGGGGATAGCACTAATCTGAAACATTCCCCTTCTTGGCTAACAAGGGAAAAAGGAAAATTCCATTAAAATGAATATGTAACCAACCACTGAAATCAGCTCTCTGTCATTCTAAAGCATTTGAAGGAGAGCTGCATTTTCACTGTGACAGCATTAACAGATTATCCTGATTCTGTAATGGGTAAAGGACACCCGAACACCAGCGTCCCTGCCCCCAGAATTACTTGTTTCTTTTTTTATCCCTTTGATATCATGAAGAAAGGACACAAAGATTTTAGTGCAATTAAGCAAAAAGGAGACAGTGTTTTTAACAGAAGTGACTAATGTATGCCCTGGGAATGATGTGCATTTTTGCCAAAGGAATTTTATACCTTCCCCTGACTTATCTGGTGATGGAACTGCCCATGTGTGACCAAGACCATTAAGCTCAGTAAGCACAATGTTCTGGAGTTCAGTGGGAGTGGGGCACGAGCCTTCGTTAACCAGTCTGCTCTAATGCAGCAGTGCCACATTTCTAAGGTGTCTTCCTGAAGCAATACTCCATGAGCTATAACCTCTCACTCTGTCTCTGTTTACTCATATTTAAAAATGAAAATACTAGCTCCACCCTACCTCACCAGGGTTTCTGAGCCTGAATTAGCCATTATGAGTTGTTATAAGAACTCTGGAGACCTGACACAGCACAGTATTTTAATCTGCTGTCTTAAACACTGGGTTTGTGTAAGTTGGTGTGTCTATATTCTGTTGCCCTGTTTTTGGGAGAAAAAGGGGAGACTGACAAGTCAGATACAGATTCAGAAATTCTTCTTTATTACTATATAATGAAGGGTAAAGGCACATTGATTTTTTTGACAGATTCTTCTGGTTCCCTTGTGCTAACAAAGCTGAGGCTTAGAGACTAGAATTTTGATTGATACCTCTGTGCCAGTACTTCCTTTCTGAGAAGAATCGATTATTGTACTTAACATGAAGCAATAACCAATATGAGCCCAACATTTCACATTTGTGGATAAGGATTCAGAATGAATGCTAATAGAAAAGTTCTGGTTAAAAGTCCCCAGCTTTAGTGAATACCCATTTCCTTTGTTATGTTCATGGCAACAAAAAGATGACTCAGGAACTGATTGAAAAGTATGAGTGTTCCTTGAAGGGTGCGAAAGTCAAGTGTGTCCTGGGGGCTGGCAGGATTGGACCAGAGACACTAGTTGAAGATTCCTACTGATCAGTTTCCACTTCATCTTGCTGCCAAGCCTTTTTGGAGACTTCAGATTTTCTGGGGAGGTCAGACAAATGTTATTTTCCTAGTCTGTGTGATGGTGATGAGGGGAGTCACTAATCATCCCTTCCTGGTAGCCAAGTGCCTTCACAGCAAGGTTCTGTGCACTGGGATCGTAGCCAGCCATGGTAAGCATGAAACAGGTTTCAAATCACCAAGGTCAAGAGGTACAGTAAGCAATAGGCTAGTCACATTCCTCTAATGGGAAAAGCATTATATTGTACCCACAGCAGATCTCTCTCCAGCCTGCCTGGAAACTTCAGCTCCTTATAAAAACTATGGAAGAATAAATCTTGGCTGCCATCTAATGTGGCAGTGACATTGATAGAAATGTAGACTAGGTTGTCCGTCTGCAGCTTCTCTGATTTATACATATTGCCCTTTTTCCCATATCCCACTCAAGCCCCTTTCTCAGAGTGAAACCAAATCATATTCCAAACCCCTCGAGCAGACAGCCCTCATTGTCGGCCACCTTACGGCCACCAGCAAGGAGGGCATTCTTACATGTCAGTCCCTGATACTGACATTACTCAGTCTCATAGAAAATACTTCACCTTCACAAGTTGCTCTGGGTTTTAATGAGCCACATTTAAGCAATTCACCAGCATCAAAATCCCTGTTATTTTTTCAGCCGTGCCTCTGACATAAGGCAGGTGGTAAACAGATCCAGTTGGACAGTGGATTTGACTGCAAAAGGTGTGCTTGTTCTTTGGAAATTTTATAGAGCGCTTGCTTGACTTGCCCTTTAGAAAAGCTTTGTTCTATTAGAGCTTCCTCTTTCCTGCCCACAGCTTCATGTTGTCTACTGGAAGCAGCTGACAAAAGCATCACATTCAGTTTTCCCATAAAGAAGAGGCTTGATGTTCTTCTTGTCCTTTATGTTGATCTGCAGCATGCACCCTTACAAGTGTTTTTTTGTGGGTACAGAGAACAGCGACAGAGCACCCAGCCTGCCACTGTTGATCTACCTGAGCTATCTGCAACAAATTTTTTACCCACTGAGTTTGAATTTTGTTTCTGAACAGAGAACAGTTTCTCACCCAGAGTTACTGAGTATTTTGTGTAACGAAATTTTAACAGACAGACTGTACTGATAGCCATCACTGTTTGGCACCGTAATGTTTGCAATCTAAAACCAGATTGATATGAGCTTGTTCCATGAGGTCATATAGCTGTTGGAAAATAGCTCATGTCTAATATATTCATCTCTCACAAGCTAATCATTAGCCAATAATGTGAGCATGATTTAACTATTCATTCTAAATGCAGAATACTCTTTGCTCCTCAGATGTGTAAGTTAGGTCAAAACAGCCACATTCACTGTCAGCTGCCATCTGTCAGGTGGTTTTGTAATGTGGAGTTATGAAAACAATTATTTTTCTACGCTAGTCTTTTAAAAAAGCTGTTCTGTAGTGAGAAATGAGAGACTTTAATCTAAATCCTTATTAGTAGATCTTGCAAAGATCTTAGGAAGACCTTTGTGAGTGGCTACACCCCAATACCACTCAGCAGAGATTAAAATGCTCTTTGTCTGCCAGCTTCTTCATTAATGCTGTTCCCAACATGGTAGGAGGCTCAAGGTGATGGCATTTCCAAAGCAGCTTTTCCTAGCATGACAGTAGTGGCTTAAAAAAATACACTTTATTGTTATGCATATAATGCTCTTTGTTGTGGGGAAAGATGCTGAAAGCAGCTAGAGGTTTTGTTTTCTGATCTGACCTCTTATTAGAGTGAATTCTTGGAAAAGGAAGTTTTCCAGCATTGATATTCAGATGGAGATTTCTGAAAGATGGGACTGCTTGTAAATAGACAGACTCCCATTTTTCTGTTGTTGTGAAGTATTTTGAATATTTTTGGTGCTCTTGAAATATTTCCTGTTATTAATCTCTATTTAGCACCGTTGCAGTCATAACCCTCAGCATAGTATTAATTATAATTATCAAGTTAAACAATACTGCACTACGTAGCCAGAAAAGGTTTGGGAGATGTTCCTCTTCCTTGTACACAGATTAATCCTAGCAAGAAGCAGGATGCGTAAAGCACAGCAAAGCTTGCTGTCCATCTAAGAACTACAGTGTGGAAGTGCATCCCAGAAAACCTTGCAGGTGGGAGTCCAGGAATAATATCAATTCCAGATGCTTTGAGACTAAATTCATAAGGATATCACAGTAAAGATTTATCTGCTTTAAAGGGAAATTTTACTGAGTTTCTCTTGTGCATTTACCTACAGAAGTCTTGACAAATGGGACCTTTCTTCTCCCTCACCCTGCTGTTCACCTGCTCCTGCTGTGGTGAGATGAGTTGGCATTGGGGGCTGGCTTATCACCTGGAGTTTCCACTGAGCCATTAAAACCACACCCACTACAAACTTGTTCAGGAGCCAGCTGTAGTCTGCTCTTCAGAAATATCTGTATTTGAAATATGAATGAGTTAGAGATAAAAGAGAGTGTGTTAACACTTCTAAGTAAATTATTTAAACTTGCAACCTGTTTCTATCTTTTCCATATGAAAAATTAATGTACCACGGGCTCTTCTGCATCTTCATGGTAAAAAAAAAAAAAATCATCTTCTTATAGGTTTATTCCTCTTACGGGCTTTCCACAGCCAGTATCAGTATTTCAGCTATCAATCCTCAGGCCTCTCTCCCCAAAAGGGACAATTCGGTTAATGAGCATATAAATGTAAACAGAACATAGCAGGCCCTGTAATCTCCAGAACCCGGTGCTGCTGAGAAAAAAAACCTGAGTTAAAAATGCTGCTGCAAAAAATGAAATTAGTTTTTTTTTTTCCATGTGCCACATGGATCTTGCCCTGGGTTTTAGACTGACATTTGCTAAAAATCATGGCCAAAATCTTCAACCTGGTGTACAAACTGGACTTTTATTTTCAAATTGATGCAATACCTGAATAAAACCACCCTAATTTTCAGCAGTGCTGAGCAAATGCCCCTCTGATTCATTTCACTGGTAGTTAAGAATCTCAGCACCTCTGAAAATCAACTAGTGTTTAAATTTACAGCTCCTCTATTTGAAAATATCTCCCCAAGTCTTCATCTATTTAAATGGAAAACTGTGAAGCCAAGGGCACACGGTGATCTGGGCAGTTAATAATGTTCCTTGCTATATAACAAATCAATGAAACTCTTGGGAATAATGGCATCAACTTGGATTTAACAGTTTCATGACAGCATCACTTTTCCAACAAATATTGGACACATGGCATTAGGGAAAGGTGAGTATTGCCCTTCTCACCTTGGAGGAAGGGAAAGAAAGAAAGAAGAGGAGACAATTCCTGATTTCCCTGAATTGGCTTCAGTCATTGCTGAGCAACATCACAGATTTTTAGTGATCTGAAATGGCAGACTGCCTGATCTTTCTAGGACAGTCACACAGAGCTCATCATTGCAAGTAGGAACAGATTCTCCTTTCCCTTGTGACCTGCAATTAGCATCCTGTGTGAAGCATTAATTTTTGTAGCCCTGGAAGTGTCTGTGCCTGCATTTGGAGCCTTACTGAATCTGCCCACATTGGTGGTAGCTTTCTCTTCCACATTCCCTGTGCTGGGTGGCTGTCTGGAATCAAAGCTGTAGTGTTTGCTCTTTTACAAGACTGCTCTCCTGGGCATTCCCACATCTTTATGGGCCCATGTTTCAGGGCCTTCTGCTTCCCCTCATTATTTATTTATTGCATTTAGCTGCTTATTTGGCTGACAGTGCACTTTCTGTCCTTGTATACCTTGTCCCCTCCAATGTTCCACATATATTTTAAAGACAATTTTATTAAAAAATAAAAGCAGGGGAATTAAGTAACACTTTGTGGGGACAAGACCTCGAAGGAAGATTTACCTGAGCTACAATATGAGCTGCACACTGTAATAGAAGCTGAGGTAATACTTGTTTTCTTTTCTTCTACACAATTTCTTGCTGAGTATCCCAAGCAAATGCTGCCTAACTGCAAGGAAAGACTGAAGGGAAAGCAATCTACAAATTACTTAATGCTTTTTGATATCCACATAATGCTAGCTGATATCTACCAGCCAGAAGGGCAATAGTGACATATTAAGGTTCACATTGTGAGCTTAATGCAATCATGTATTTAAAGGTTTACTATTTTGTTCTAGGATCCTTAGTGAAATACAGCTGGAAGAAATGATTTGGGCATCTTCGGTGCCAGGTGTAATTTTGCATTAAAAGCTGCTGGGGAAAGTTCTTATCTCTGTAGAGATGGATAATCTACAATGGCCATCTATTTCTTTCCTTAGTATCAATAATGTGAAGTGTGTATTGAGCATTGCTTTGTGAGAAACCCTTTGATATCTTTGTTAAACATTGTCCTTTGCTATAGCTTTATCTCTAGCAACAAATCTGGTGTGTTTTGTACAGACAGAATAAACGATAAAAACAAGTCATTTTATTGAAAGAGACCATTCAAATCGGAAAGGAGAATGCTTGTTACAGGAAAGGTGGTTTATCTGTCCCGGGGAGAGGCACCTTGCTCTGATCAGATACCCGATGAAAGGCACAGGAGCTCCTCTCCCCGGGCCTCCCCAGGAGACACGGGCGGGATTCCCGCGGGAGGCACCGCCCGCCCCTCACGGCGGAGGCGCCGGGCGAGCAGCGCTCTCTCCCTGGGCTCCGCACCGGGGCTCCGAGCCGCCTCCCGCCGCGCCTCCAACATCGCCCTCAGCTTTTCTCTTCTCCCACGGCTCCAGGGCCCGCTCCTCTTCCAGCGGCCGCACCCCGAGCGTTTCCCCCGTGCCGGGCCGCGTCCCCTCGGAGGGGCTCCCCGTGGCCGTGCCCGGCGCCTCCGCGCCGCTCCCTCAGCCCGCCGGGGCACTGAGGGGCAGGGAAAGCTGTGCCGGGGCCGCACCTGCCCAGGGGCCGCGATGGCAGCGCTGGTGCGGCCCCGGCAGAGGGAGCCGGAGACCGCCGGGCCGAGGAGGCCGCGCCGCGGACCTCTCGGGCTGGGTGTGCTCTCTCCGGGCAGAACGAGCGGCTTGGCTTTCCCTCGTCCTGCCAGGGCCTCCCGCGCCGGAGGGAGACCAGGGCTGAAGCCCCAGGAGTGTTAAATGTGTCAGTGCCGCTGCCTCCGGCGCCGCGCATCCCGGTGCGGCTGAGGAGCGGCTCGGAATGCCGGGGGCGTCCGCCGCCCACTCCCCTCAGAGTGATCAGACTGCTCTGCAGCTGCACCTTAGGATCTGTAATTCGTGTAATTTGATTTGACAGCAGTTCCATCGTTGTTATGTTTATTTACAAGAGGTGCCTCGTGATTCGTTCGGTTTCTGCCTGTTGTTTTCCTGCCTTTTCCAATCGTGGTTCCATAATTTCCTGTGCAGTTCTGGGGCCCGCCGTGCGTCGCTGCTCCCGGGGTGTCAGTCACTTCTTTGTGCCGTGCCCCAGGAGCGTTTGGGTCTGTACAGGACCTGCTCATCCTTGCCTAGCTAAAACCACTGTAGTCTTACCTGAAATCTCTTATTTCATTGTAATATTGCAATGAAAGGTGCTTTCAGCTTCCCATCAATTTAGTTTTGTACCCTTTCCCCTCCACTTTTTTCCTTTTAAAAACAGCTTGCCGTGTTTACCTTCAGATGCTCGCTTAGTTGAAGGAAAGCAGGCAAGTACAGCTTCATTATGTCGGTTTCTAGGAGCTAGATACCAAAACCAATTCAACACAGTCAAGTACAGCACTTTAAATGCCAAAATGTTTAATTTTTTAATCACTTCTCCTTAGAGCTGAGCTGAATCTAAAACCTGTATCAAATCCCACTTGCACTTCTTGAATGGGCTGTAGGAAAAGCTGGGTAATATCAACATGACTTCCAGAACAGTATTTCAAGGATGCTTTGAAATTCCTTCCAGAACAGTGTTCCACAAGATGGATCTAACCAGTAGGAAATTGTGAGTGGAAGGATTCATCATCCATTGTGTCTCTTTTTAGACCTCAAGTCTTTAATTAGAAAACGTTTGGGATATTGTCTGGAGTTCCTTACTGAGCAGAGATGCCTTCAAAAAGAAGAGAGCTTCCATTTCTTCCTTAATGCATCCTCATTGTAGGAGATGAGATGAAGGTATCATCTTGGTATACAACACCCTGTCAGAGAAACTGTGCAGCAAGTGAGAGATTCTTCTCTTTGCAACCTCACAACTTTCAAAGCCACATCTCTCTCTACTCCCAGAAGTACTCTAAGCCTGCAGTTGACTGGGATAGAGGTACAGTACTTGTTACCCGTGTAACTGAAACTGTGTCATCATCCAGAAAAAAAATACATGAGAAAAGAAAATTTGGCTCCCACGTGTAGTACTTCAGTTACCTGGGTGTCCAGAGTTCTGATCCCTGCCTCAGAAAACATGCAGTTATTTTACCAATTAATAGCAGTCCGTGGTGTAATGCTCAAAACTGAATGCTGCCTTCTCTCACGTGCATACTTTAAGTCCTCAGGTGTTCTGTAAAAGCAGACCATTGCCATCAATAGGCAACAGCTGTGTGAAAGCTGTGGATTAGTAATTCGAGATCTTGATACCTTATTGCCTAAAAGCTAACTAGGTGGCTTTGTTTTCCTCTTAAAAATAATCAAAGAAATTATGATCTGATCCAATTTTTCAAGATTTCCTGTAAATATGGATATTTCTGCATACATCTGAATGGTAAGATGTTTTTTATATTTTTTTTCAGTGATAAAAATGTCTGCTTTGGAAATAATAAGATAATTTTAAAAATAATGTTTTAATGTCTAAATCATGCTAGTGTGTGAGAACAGTGAAAATTTCAGGATGGAGATTTTAAAACTAATGAAAAAATTATCTAAGCATACACACGTGCCAGATATGGAGATAAAAGTTACAGAAAGAACTTCAAAAGTTGTGTTTGCATATATTAACTTTGTTATTGTATGCACAACAGGCAATTACACGAGAGTTAATAAAATAATAGTAATAATGATTTGTTCTAGGTAATTGAAATTTATGAAGCAGTTTTGGTGTCTCTAATAAAGCTGTGATGTCTTCAAGTAGAGCTAATGAGTATGATGGAAATGACTAGCATGAATAAACTCAATTAATGTTGCATTTGTCAAATAAAGATAGTAAAATATTTTTTAAAGGTGTGTGAATATTAGTATCCTGATTAAATAAATGGAAAACTGAGGTAAGAATGCAAGTCACACTTTGATTTTCTTTGCAGTTTTAGTAAAAATTGGGATACTACAGTCTTTCATCTAAACACCCTTTTCTCCTACTCAATAAAATCTTGGCTGCTCTTTACAAAACCGTGTAGAGTGCTGGTTTGCCTCAGCATTACATCCATGCCTGGGGCGCGTTCCCCAAACCAGTGCTGTGTTTAGCTACTTGGTTTCTTTTCTCATGTTTGCGCCACTTTAACTGTTCCTGTTTGTTACTCTTGAATTCAGGTGGGTATCTGTTATTCTGAAGGAGTGGCCTGATTGTTTTGGGATCAGGGTGTCTCAGTCTATGCCTTTGGAGAATGAAAGAAAGAAAGAAAGAAAATCTCTGAATGTGAAAATGTTTTTGTTTGGGCATGGCTCACTTTTTAAAATACTGGCTTTGTGCTTAGGGTTTACATTAAGTTTACTTTATCTTCCGTACCCTGGGATGTATTTAGCACTTGATAGCCAGTGCTTTTTCACACCAAAAATATATCTGTGTGATTTGCAAATAGAATGGTCCTTACTTTATGTGTTTTGTGGGATTTTACGTGGACAGAAGACCTTTATGCTGGAAAGGGTTTGCTTTTCTTTATGTTCTTGCTTAATTGCAATGTCTGTCTCCTTATGGAAGCACTGTTTACTGTGGGATAGGATGAGACAGTAGAAAATGGATTCTTTCAGCTCTCTCACTGATTGCATTACTTTTTCTTACTGCATAAAATTACTGGATTGCAGTGGTATGGATTATTGGTGGTTTGGGGGGATGCAGTTAGGAGGAAGAGGGGCAAACTCCAGAAATAAGGTAGTGGAAGAAGTGCCAAGTGAGTCAAATTGTTGTTGAGATGTGGTGTTAGAAGTTGGGAGCTGTGCTGTCAGCAGTGAGTAAGAACTGCTGGGGCACAAAGGTCATGAGTCAAGGTAACATTTATTGGCAGAATTATGTATCAGTATTTTGAGAACTAGATAGATGGAATTAGGTTCTCTATTTCCCTCCTCTCCCATTCCTTCCTTGCCTCCAGCTGAGCTCCTAATGGAAAAACTGGGGGGAGGGGAAATGGGAAACAGCAGAAGGATGTTTATTTCTGCTTGGTAGGAATGTAAATTAAGTAACTAATGATGTGCATTGAATAAATGCATTTTGGTTTTTTGTCTTACTTCTTAGCACAGATTGCTACTCACAGCCTGCCTCTGCCCTTCACTCACACATAAGCATGTGTAAATTTGACCTTTTCCTAGGAAAGTATCACCAAACTGAGTCTTGTTTTTGAGCATCTTCCCCTTCTAAAGGAACCAGAAGTTTCTCTAGTCAGGCGTGACGTGGCAGATCTCCACCAACACTTGTCATGTTTATGACTACAGTGCAATGTGGGAATGCACATTTTTGGTTGCCAAAGCTCTGGGAACCATTCTTCTCTTTGAAAGTAAGAAGCTGAGATTTTGGAAAATCTACAAGAGCAAATAGAATAGTAGTGTTCCTCCACCCCCTTTTTTTTGTGTGGAGGGGGAAAATGCTGAAATGTTTCAGGGTGGGGCTGACTGATGTTCATCACCTCCAAATGGGTGTCTCACACTGGGAGAGAAGTCTACAGTAAAGGTGCCAGAAAGCTTCACAGATGCACCTCTTTCTTAAACTGCATTTCTGGATGGAGTTTGACCTGGTATGAAGTGGGAATATTTTACATTCTCCTCTAGCAAGAGGAGTGGTTCAATACTGTTTATTACTGGGCATGCTGTATTTGGCAAAAGACAGAAAAAGGAAGCAAAGGGGTGATGGCCTTAGGTGAGATCAGCTCAGGTCTCTGGTGCTGACGAGCTAAGAGACTAATTGAACTGGCACAGCCAGTAAAAATGAGTGATGCTACATGTCATGCCAATTGACCTTGGAATTTAACCTAGGACATTGCCAATTTAACCTAGGAACGAGGAAGAGTGGTTCAGCTCTTTCTGAAAACCAAAGGAGCCGTCAAAGAACTTTCCATAAATACAGATCAGCAGTCTGCATTGTACATGGACATAATGCCTGCTTCAGCTGCTTTAGGTTTGGTACAGAAGGTGTCGTGACCCAGTCCCAGAGTGCGGTCTCATGTCTGAGTTATGCCACACAGCCCTTTACAGCTCAGCTCTCCGATAGTTGCAGGTTCACTCTTATTGTGCAGGATTCTGTTCTTCTCTTGCTAAATAATCCAATTTTTTCCCACCTTAAATTCACTGGCCATGCTCAAGCCATCCTTTCTGATGTGTGTGGGAACTGGGGCAGGATCTTAAGACTGGGAGCTGTCTGCTGAAAGCTGCTTTGCTTCGTTCGGTACAAAAAATTGCAAAATACAGTACAAAGCCTTGTTTGTGGCCTGATCCGTCTGTCTTCAAGAAATAATAAAGAAGATGGGTGATTGCTTTAAGGCAAAGCTACAAAAATGTTGTGCTTGATTTTTGGTTTGTTGGTTCGTTGGAGCTGGTGGTTGTTGTTTTTAAAATCTTTCCCTCCACTTCTTTGTTTTATCTTTCCACTTTTGTTTTGCCCTTATGCTCAGGCTGACCTTGAGAATTAGGGATTTTCTGATAGGATGGTAAATCCAGCTCCCTCCCAAGCCACTTGTAATTCTCAGGGTCTCTCTGAGGATCACTCAAGCAGGAAGGTGTGAAGAGAAGTACTGGTGAGAAGGTGTGAAGAGAGGAAAGACTTGCAGTAACAAAGATGCTTTGGCACAAATAGTTATGATCTTTTCCTGCTTGGTTCATTTCTTCCTAAACACCCAGATCCCTGAACTGTGTATTCTCTGGATAGCATGTCACTTAATTATTTTTCACTGGATGGAAAAAACTATAATTCCACTAAATTAAAAATAGAGCTGCAAATGGGCTTGGTTTGATCTCTGTGGTGTCTGAGGCAGAGGAACAAGATTAATTCCCGCAATTAGATGTTAATTGATGTCTGAGCATGTCTATTCCTAGAAACAGCAAGACCACGTATAGCATAACCAGCACCATTAAAACAGCATCGCCTTCCCTCTGTGCTCAGCAAGTGCAGAACGGGAGGAGGGGGGAACTCACATCTAAATAGAGCAGTGGGGGATGCTGTGAAATGAGCAGAAACTCGTGATGAGGGAGAGGGAGTGCAGCCGCCTCAGATGGTTGTGATCTGGTGGTTAAATGCACAGGGTATTACAGGAGAACCGTGGCTTTGTTTGCTAAACCTACATGTGCTTTATTTTCACTTCATGTGCTTCATTTCATTTCTCAGTCTGCTTGAGATTCACATCATAAGTAGCTACAAAGGTTTATTACAAAGTGATGAAATATGTAATAAAGGAAAGAAAAAAAAAACCCCTGAATTTTTCTTTGGCCTTTGGAAAACCATATACTAACAATTTTGATTAAATGGAATAAGAGGTCATTGAATCTGGTCTTTTACCTACTGTGTGTAACAGCTTCAGCTACATCCATTTCAATAATGAAATTCTGTTCCTATGCTGCCTGTGCCTTATATATAAAGCACCATGCACTGTATATATTTCATTTTGTTTCCATTTTACAATACAGTAAAAATCTTTTTCAACTAGAATAGATGCTAGCCTTGGATACTGAAGTGCTGAATGGAATAATAAATCCTGTGCATCACTAGCTTGACTTTCATCTAAGAGTTTGAAAAAGCTTTATAAACATCAAGTAATCTTTGCAGCATGCCCATTACAACTGGAGAATATTACCACTGCTCTGCAGCTATTATTATTTTGTATCATTGCATCTAAGGGCCCCAATCAGACTCAAGACTGTACCCGGTACGTAATGAAAAGTTAAGCCCTGTTCCAAAGACCTTTGGGCAATTATAAAAAAATAGAGGGATAGAGGCTAATGCAGGATAACAGCAGAAGCGGGGGAAAAAATTGCAACTTGGGGAGTGACCAGTGTTGGACCACTATGGATAATCCAACCATTATCATATATCTTGTGGGCAAGACACTGAAGATGAGACCTGAAGAACTTTTTCAGCAACTCTGTAGATTTTACTGTGTGACTGCCTTTGCGTTTAAAGGGCAGCACAGGAAGAGCCTGAGGCACACTTGACTTGATGAGCAATTAAGTTTGCTTCAACATTAGGAAAAAAATCTGCATAGTAGAAGTAACTGAACTGTGAAGGAGTAAAGGTTGTTACATTATGTGAGGCAGTAATGTAAATGGAACCAGTGGGCTGAGGGAAGGAGGAAAATAGTGGCCAGCCCCTTGCCCTAACAGAGGTGACAAACAGAATGTGGATAGACCTCACTGTCCCAACACCTTGTGATAATTTCAGCTTTGTATTTCTGTTTCCAGACATACTTAATGTGGAGTGTGCAGCAGCAAAAGGAAAGCACAAAGACTGAACCATCATGTGTAGAATATTGTACTGTACAGCCTGGTCACCTGTGGCCAAAACAATTAAACCATAGCAGGTGTGGAGTGAGCTCTTCTGTTTATTTTACAACTACAGAAGCAGTTTTAGGAAGCAGTGTGGAGGCTGTGCAGTGATTCTGCGTCACCCAGGACTACCCTTGCATTCTTTGTGTAGTCTAGCAAGCAGGGCTTTCACTGGTATTTTGGGAGAAGGAAGAACTTCCTTCTGGCATTTCCTCCTAGCCCAGTGCCAGTTAACACCTGGGCTGCAGGGACAGTGCTTAGCTCAGAGCACCCCCTACATGGGCAGTTAAGAGAGGGGTGAAGTGCACCTAAACCATCTATGGCATAATTTCTTTATTGCTGAACTGATGAAAAATATGCTGAATGTCTCTCAGTTTACAGCTCCCCTACTGCAGCAAAATTCCAGAGCTAACAGGGGTTTTATGCTTTCTATCTTGGGTCTCTCAAGATGCAGAGTCTGAGGAGCACCTACAGCAGAGTTATTAATTTTACCCTGAGATGTATTCTCCCACTTTGGAGATGCTCATGCCCAGTTCTTACCAAGGGCAGAGATCACACCTCTGACTGCTCCCAGCTGTAGAATACAGACAACACCTGGGAGAGGAGAGTGTTTGTGATTGCTGTTTTCAGCTGCTGTTGGGCTGGACCTCTCCTTGTTTAGTTTCACCCTGTAACCCCACCTCTGTTTTTCTTGTTTTTTTTCCGATCACCTGGCTGTTCATGGGAAAGCTGAAGCTGAATTTGCTTCACAGTCCAAATCTGGACAGCAATCTGCTTTTTTTGAGTAGATTGTCTCTACTCTCTGCTTCCTTTCAGCAGTTCAGACAGGTCCAGGTAATCCCTGATGTAAGAGTACAGACATGCAGAAAGCTGTACCATTGAAAGGACAACTGTCTGCAGAATATAAGCCCCTGTGTTAACAACAAACCAAGAGAACCCTCAGAGCCCTCACACTGCTTCTGCCAACCAGACCGTGGGATCCCATGTTCTTCTTAGGCACACACTGCTTTCCCCATCTCCACATCACTCTGGACTCCCACAGGCTTCCTTCCTACCACAGATGCAGCTTGTGCTCCCACAGTGCTGGGGACAGCTCGCTAGCCCAGGTTTGTTAGCCTGGGCCCCTTTGCCGTTCCATACCATTCCTGCCAGCAAATCTTGCTGCTGAGATCTGCCTCAGTGCCCGCAGAGTGTGCAGTGAGGTGGGCACAACATGAACCTGCTGAAATCTCTTTGCAGGTGTTTGTACTCTTCCTCTGCATCGACACTGGGCTGGGGTGGCTGCTGTGCCTCTATTGTGTAAAATGTGTGTGCTTGAGAAACTCCTCTTGTGAAGCCTGTGTTCCTTGCATTCTACCGTGTTATCCCTGGCTTTAATCTAGAATCCCAAGGACTTTGTGATCTGGGGAGATGTCTTCTAACCCAAGGATAATGGACCATGACATAAACATGAAGCTGTTTCTTGAATGTTTTAAGTCAGGCTGACTTGGAAATACTGTTGGCTGTTGGATCCTTCTCTTCCTGACTAGTGACCTTCCAGAAAGCTATTTGATCTGTCTGGGACTTACACAGGTGAAGGAAAAGAGGAATGACATTTTGCGTGACTGCCCTTTAACATCAGTAAATTTCTGTGGTATTCCTTTTGTGTGGCTTGTTTTCTCATTCCAGTGCACATCTCCTTGTTGGGCTATAATATCTGTGTCCCAATCTGATGCAGTGGGATTTCACAGCCATTTTAGTGCCAGACTGTTGTCATGAGCAGTGCAGTATCTTGCAGCTGGTCTCTTTGAAGATGTCACTGGTGTTGAGGATCCAGCTCAAAGGCAATCAGTCAAGTTGGAAAAAGACATTCTGACTGCACAGATCAAAGTAGCATTTTGATTGGCATGTTGGCCGTCTGCCACAGGCTGTGATTCTGCTAACTTTTGTGAGATACTGCAGGTTCAAATCTGGTCAGTTGTTAGGTAGGAGAATGCTAAGGGAAAGGCTTGTGCTGCAAGGACTGTAGTACTTTGATGGAGGAGTTGGCATTCCTCTCTCTTCAAGGGCAGACAGCACTTTGCTGTGATAACAGGGGATGTTGTCCTTCTGGAAGTGCCATCATTCACGCACTACATGAAAATTGCATCTGGTTTATGCTGCACTTAAAAACTTCCCAAGGCAGTGAGAATCTTATTCTGCATGGCCTGTTCAAATTTCCACGTAAACAACTTCAGTTGCCTCCCTAAATCTACATTCCTATGATAACAAATGTTTGAGGTACTGTGTGTGAAGGTCTATGTTTGCAAGAGGAGAAGAATTACTGAAATTCTGGTGATAGATGGTAATTTAGTACAAGACTTTAAGCTAGGCCATATGTGGAAATGGTTTTACTTTGCATTTACAATGGGTTAAGAGCACACTGTGGCCTTGGCTACTGCTGCTCAGTGGACAAGCTCTGATCCACTGTACACCGCAGTAATTCAATCACTTGCAGCTCCATTTGGGATGGGGACAGCAATCTCATTTGAAAATGACTGGGTTTTTTCATGCCAAAGAAATGTGCAGTGCTGCCAGTGTGCTCAGAGGGATAGTGATGAACCTCTGTTCAATCCACACGTTTGATGATTTTCTTGTATGAAGAGAATTGGGCTTTGTTTACCTCTGTGTAGGCAACTCAGCAGGAGAAGAGTGTTCTTCATATTGGAGATTTTCTTTTTGAAAGAACAAATTATTTCTGATTGGGGTTCTTTGCAACTGAGGCTACATCTAGCAGTAAAATTTCAGTAGTAGAGTGAATGTTTGGATTTTTCTAGTGTAAAGGATAATGAGATGTCCCGATGCCTTATATCTTCTCTAAAGGGCAGATCTCCGATGCTTGTGGCATTTTAAATGCCACATGAAGCATTTCAGTGCTCTGATCAGGAATTGTTTGGCACCAAGTCTTTGTATGGGATTTCTCATACTTCTTTGTTGCATTTAGACTTTGGCTTGACTGCAGAAACTCCTAGCAAATACTTCTGATGATATATTAGCATTTTTGCTGCCTTTTAAAATCTAAGACGAAAAAGAATGTAACGAGGCACCTAATTGGTGCAGTACTTGCTCTCCCTTTCTTACAGGCAAGAGGAACTGCTCTTTTTTCCTCTTGCCACTAATTGACTTGATCTTCCCTTTATGCTGCTGAAGTTAAGATGCTGCTGTACTCTTGCATCAAGGAGGAAAGACGGCATTTACAAGGTAGGTCAGCTCAGCTACCACTGAGAAACAGGTACTAATCACACTGTTCTCTCACCTACATTTTAAATGATAGAATTGCTTGGGATACAGAGGGTGGGGGCCCAAGATTAACCACTGTAAACAAACTTGCCTTCGAATGGAAAACCTTCTGGCTAATTTTTTAGCCTGCTGTGTGCCTGTTTTACAAAGCCATTAAATTATTCCAAATGAGAGAAAAGAGCCTAGCCAATATATGCCATCTCAGCTGTCTTCTTTGGATAAGAAAGATAAAGGTGTGCTGCATTGCTGTAATTAATAAAAGAAGATAAAGTTATTCTGGCTATTCAAAAAGCACTTCCGTTTGGCATCTGACATTGACTGACTTGCTCAGCTGGACTACAGACTTCTGGAATTCTTACCTCAGTGGAAAGGTGTTGGGGGACACAGAAATGGAACAAGTTAGGAACCAAAGCCTTCCCCATGTTAACTAACTGAATATGTCTATAAACAAAAAACCCCACAATTGCTGCTGAAGCTATTGCCTGTAACAGCTATGGAAATTCTCAAAGCATGTAGATATAAAACATGATGTCAGCTGAGAAAGGAAGCTGGAAAAAAGAGAGAGCATTTAAAAACCTTTTGGGTTACAGGTTCACACTCCTCATTTAGAAACAAACACAACAATAGAGGTGTCAAGTAACCCCCGTCCCTCTGATTCCTGCACAGTGTCATCAACACGTGCCCTTGCCATTGCACAGTGAAGAGCAGTCATTCAGAATGAGCCGAGCCACTGCACAGGTTTTCAGGCCATCTGTCAAACAGTGCTCACCTGCCCAGCACTGGAGACCTGGAGTTTCCTCTGGGATCATGCAGACCTGCTGTTATCTCAGTTTCTCCATTACTGTCATTTGTTGACATCAAGACATGGAGGTTATGGAAGATATTATTTACGTGACTAAAACAAATGCTGCCTTATTGGCATCATCTGCCTTCTCTCTGTATTTTTCTTTGTAAAAGGAAGATTATTGTCTACATAGCTCTTCATGACATATTTCTAAGTTGCCCACCAAATCTGACAATAAAAATCCAGGTTAAATACTCTGAATTAAATTTAGCAAGCTCATTTTCCCCAGCTTTCCTGTTTATTCTAAATGACTTTTCAGTTATTCTTGGCTGCAGGAAATTCATTATCTGGGCTGTACAGTAATGCAGGTCAGGCACATCAGCTGATCTGTCCTAGTTCTTGTACACTGCTCTTGTTTTTTGATTTGTTTAGGAGATGCAGGTGGTATCAGATGCAGGGCTTGTGCACCGAAGGGTGCAACTGCTTAGTTTTTTCCCTTTGTTTCTGGTGAGGTGTGTTGTAGTGGAGTAGCAGTGAGCAAGAGCTGCCTGTGTTTCTTGCAGCTGCTACATAGGGGTGAAATACTGTTGGAAGTACCTGTACTTTGTCTTGAGGGTGGCAGGGGGAAAAGCCATTCTTCTCAGTTAGAAAACCTTTAGCAGGAAAGACCAGCAACATGGGTAGGGAAACTCCAAAGAGAGATGGAGTCCCTCTCTTTTTCCATAAGAACAGGGCGATGAGAAAGGGAGAATGTGCTCTGAAACTCTTTTATTGACTGTCTTACCAAGCATATCTCAGTTTTTTATCTATTTGAAGAGACGGCTTATTTTAGAGCCTAATAAACTAGAACATCTCTTGGTTTAGAGATTGAGAGCTTCTTGGTGTACTTTGATGTTCTTATCTGAAAGAAAAGGTGGGGAGTTGTTCCACATGAATACACAAGCTGTTTCAGTGTTCTGTCACAGCCTATTTTTCTTCTCTCCTTTTACTTTAATTGGACAAATGGAAAATAATGAAGAAGGTACATGGAACAGGCTACCTGGATCAATAAAAATGTCAGTTTGGCTGCATCAATGTAATAGGCAGGGCTAATGTCATTTGGCTAAATAAATGAGTATGTTTTGTGCAGCATTGTGGTTGTCTAGAGTGCTTTAAAAGCAAAGATAACAACAGAGCTCAGCAGTTGGGGATCAGTGTGGCCTGGTGATCTTAGAGCAAAAGAGAACCTGTCCAGTTTTCAGCAGGAAAGGGTCTTTATGCCAAAGCACTGGCTCTGGGGCCAGAAGAGGGCCATGAGGCTCAGTAGGGCAAGGCTGGGCATGGTTTACCTGATAAATGGCAATTCTTCTAAATATAAGAAACAACCCAATGTTTTGGTAAAGTCTGGTCAGTGTTGCTGCTGCAGTCTTTGTGGCATTGTGGGAGTAATGTGTTGATACTGAGCTGCTGAGCACTGTATGGATATTAAATCTGCAGCCAAGAGATCTCAGAACTGGATGTGTCCAAGAACCACAGATTAAACTGGTGGCAAGGATTCAACCAGACTTGATGTAGACAAGTGCAGCCTAACTCTGCTGGCCAGGCTTGCAAGCCAGCTTGAGCAATGCCTTTGCAAGGCAAGTACTGCATGCTGGGCAATGCCCCAGCAAAGTTCAGATCTGCTTTTGCATCTGTGTGGAGTGGAGGGGTGGTCAGTGCCACCACAGCTGCCCAGCTGTTTACTGTGCCCTCAGGGTGGCTGCCTCTCTCCTGGCATGAGACCCCCTTGTTGCTATAAAGAAGTGTTTCTTCTTTTGCTCACTTTAGCACTTGAGCAGAATTCCATATACTGTGATGTTGTAACACTGCTGCATTATGCTGTGCATTCGATTTCAGTCCACAGAACTGCTATTAGCAGTACCAAACTAAAATTCCTTATGAAAGGTGATGTCCTGTCACTTAGTCTTTGCTGCCTAAAGAGATGGCAGCAAATGCATTTTCATGGCACTTGATATTTTTTGGAGTTTTTTCAAGTTCTATTAGGCCAGAAATTTAAAGAAGCCTTGTGCAATTTCTGTGATGCTGCAGCATTCCCAGAGAGGTTTTCTTTGAGTACCAGTGGAACTGGGAGAAATCTTAATGGTCAGGAGGACAATGAGGAACTTCTGGTTTACCTAGGATCTAGTTTCATTCCAGCCAGATACCAGAAGTTTTCATAGTTATTTGGTCTGTTAATTCTCAGCTTTAGTTCTCAGCTGTGAAATGTGGCAGTTCAATTCATTTTGTCCACTTATTAATAAACACAGATGTGAAATTGGAGTGCTACCAAAGACCTGATATGTGGGAGAGGTACCCATGTGAGATAAAGAGAATTTCTACTTCCAAGGCTCTTAAAACAAAAATGAAAGGAAAGTCCTTTAAACCCTACCCTTCAGGTTCTGGGTCAACAATGTTCATGTTCTTCTTCAGGAGCCACATACTGACTTCATTTATATTTAGGGTCATACACTTATTTTTACTTTCTCCTACACAGAGGTTATTCTGAAATGAATACTGACAGGCAGCCTCTTAACAGCCTGTATGTAGCACTTCTTTGCAAGTATTTCAGTGCTTTACAAATTGGATTGCACACTTTGATCCCTCTCAGAAAGGGCAAATTCCTCTGAGAGGAAACCGACACATTTACAACATCGCAAGCAAAATCAAACACCCTCTTAGTGTGGGAAAGAGGAGAATAGTACTCCAGCTAACCTTAGGAAACTTGAATGGCTTGTAAGAAGCCAGTGTAATGTGGAACCCAGCCACCCTGGCTAGTGACCTGTCCTTTCAGTAATCTTCCATGTCTATTTGTTTTTCATTTCTTGTGAAAATGAAATGCTGAGTCAAAGCATTAGTTCAGCATGGAGCCAGATATTTTATGTCGCACCTTGACATTGTGCAGTCACTGATGCAGGGCTCAGCTTGAGAAGAGAATGAAACTCTGGCAGAGAGATTTACTGTTCCTGTTCCTGAGGAGCAGTCTTGTACACAGAGGTCAGGTCACTGACTAAAGCTTGTTTCTGCAGGGAGCTGTGTCCAAAATGATAAAATGTGCACCATCAGCTCACTAAACAGAGGCTGGTTATTGCCAGTTTTTAAAAATAGCAAAGCAACTTCCCTAGTTGTGTGTCAGGAGGACATTCCACCCAAGTTTTGCACCCCATGCTTAGCCCCACCAAACTTTCCAGTACCATCAAATACCAAGCCACCACTGGAACTTTGGACAGGAGTTGGTGGGATGTAGGAAGAAAGCTTGTGTGTCCCTTCACTGACCTTTGCTTGACAGATGTTCAGGACCAAGATTTGGACCAAACGAGATTTGGAGAATGGGGAGAGGGAAGGTTTCAAAATGGCCTTCAGCAGTCCAAAGCGGCACAGGGAGTTCTACTCTTTTTTTATTCCTCTTTGAGGGCTTTTGGTCAAGCATTTGCCACAGTGTTAATCTGCCACTTGTCTGAGGAGAGAACATGGGTGGATGTTACTGCAGAGGAGCTCTTAAGCTCTTTCTCCTGCTGGAAGAGAGGGTCTGCAGCATATAGGCAAGTTGTGGCCAAGTGATGTAGGGGCCGAGCATGGAGCTCATACAGGAGGTGCCTGGTGAGCTCCAGCACAGCACAATTGCTGTACTGACAGTATCAGTATCTTACACGTCTGCCCTTCTGTCCTGCCTGCCTACCAAAGCCAGTGCAGGAATGCCACAGTGACTTCTCTCCACAGTAGCAAGGGTTGTACTCTTTTCTCTGCAGAGAGACTGGTGCACAGGTCTCAGCTTGGCCTGGCCGATCTGAACTCCTCGATGCTGCTTATGACTTTGGAGTGACAAGGGACTTGTATGACGATGACACCAGGAATGGCATTTCTTTTACTGGTTTGGCAGAGTCAGTATGGGCAAGCACAGAAATGGAGCTTGATTCTTTTACATGGGTTGGTATGGACTGTAACTCAGTATCAGAACTGGCTACCCATTCAGATAAAATTTGGGATAAGTGGATACTTCAGAGCCCAGTATTACTTGTGTCTCATCGCCAAATTGCATGAACTAGTTGCTGAAGTGCCTGCAGGTGAAGGTTGCATAGTCTGTCATCTCTGAAGAAATTATGCCCTTGTGAGATTCCCCTGTGATTGTCATAGGTCCACCACAACTTGAGGAATGCGACTGGGTTTCATTTCTTGAGAAGGAAAAATACTTTTTATTTTGGGAACGGTTATGTGCAGTGTTTTAGTTGGTTTGGCACCTCACAAAACAAAGGCATTTGTTACGCTTCTCCGTAAGACCTATGTGCCAGCCGAGAAGTAAAACAAAAGATGGTTAGAGCAGCATTGTGTAAACCCATTATCTGTTGCAAACCTTTGAAGTTCAGCCACCTTTGTGGACTGTGAGAGCTGGCGTGCAAAGCTTGTACTTCTATTTGTGTGAGTGTGCTGGCACAGGCAGGGCCCCACTAGTCCTGGATAATTCGTATGGAACAGAAGCGTGGCATGAAGAATGTGCCTCTGGCTGGGGTGAGCGAGTCACTTTATCACTGAGGCTTTTTTTAAACTGAAGACTGTTTACCTGGCAGCTCTCAATTAACATGGTGATGAAATCTGCAGGAAGTTTACACAGGTTCCTTTGGAAAACTTGCTACTTTAAATTTGCCTGTTTTTTCTATATTTAGGGGATCAACTCCTTAGCCATGTGCCCAAAAATAAAGGATAAAAACTAGACATTCTAAGACTTAATGCTTTCATTCTTCTCACACGTTTTGGAGTAGCAGTTACCTAGCAATGGAATTACACAGTATCCACAAACTGTAGTTCAGCATTAAGCTCTCTCAAACAGAAAATTACACCAAGAAATCCATAAACAGTAAGAACAGCAAGGGTCAGACTGTCTTACCGTGAAGAATTATATGGTGCGGGAAGCCTATTGCCTTTTGTTTTTTTTTCTGCCGTTAATGCCCCAATCTCGGCTCCCATGGAGCTTTCTGAGAAATCAGAAACGTAGTGTTGTATTTTAAATGCATTGCAGTATTAGAATTCTATTTTGGTACACTTTACACAAAACTGTGTAATCCTTATAGTAGATATTTAACTCTGGTATGTTCTATCTGCAGACTGCTCTCAAAATGATTGATCCTCCTTGCCTTTACTCTAGAAAGATGCTGAATGTTGGCTGAGGGAAACTGATCTGTGTTAATGTTAAGTGACTGAATCAGGGCTGGTGTGAAATAAAAGCATTAATCTTTCTGCCTTGCTGGATGTATGCAGACTGCATAAGGCCTAGCATTTGTTTCGGTTCCTGTGGAGTGATTTAAGTTCCATAGGCTCGCTGAAGTTCTTTACCTACCATACTGCTACCAGCCAAAGGCCGGTGAGAGAAAGCCATCCCAGAATGCACAATTCAATCGCAGGTCAGCACTGCCTTGTTTAATACATCACATCTCTTCATAAACAATTTTATTGTTTCGCAGAACAAACATGTTTAGAAAGAGGAGGTACAATGTACATTTTGCTTGCCTTCAGGGACTCATGGATGGTTCCGTGACCCTGAGATATTTCAGGGCCTGGGGCACAGCACAGAGCACCCCTCCAGCTGCCGAGCCAGGGGACAACTGGCACAGGCAATGCAGCTGAGGCAGCACAGTTGGCTTTGCCTTCATTCTCCACATGGAGAAGAGCAAAGGCAAGGAAAAGCTTCTGACTCTTATTAAGAAGTCTTGACTTGGGTCTGTCTGACCCATGGTTTCTATGTCAGTCAGATCTGCCTGTTTCAGTAGTTGGTAACACTTGAGCACTGTCTTCATGAAGCCTGGTGTAAAGAAACCAAACAAACCCACAGTACCAACCACACGCTAAAAATCTTAAATCAATCATTGTGACTGATAAGTGTTTAGCATTACTTGGCAAATGAGTGATAGCTTTATATTTTATCCACAGAGTAACAATATTGAGCTAACAAGAGAAAGAAAAAACTAAAGTAGAACAGAGACAATTCTTTTTTCTTGGTCTGGATGGGTATTCAGTTCTTGCAGAGGTGCTATTAAACACTGCTTGTGCATCTCCAGTGGCTGTAGTATCAAGCTAGCCTAAGATTCCTCGGATGGAGAAAGAGCAAGGAAGAAGGGGGTTGAATTGGAAGTAGAACTCAGCCTTAGTATTATTTGCTACAGTGTATTAAAACAGCTCTAGGAGTTTCTTATACTAAACCGCAGCAGCCATTTAACATTTAAAAATTAATGTTTTCTTTACAGATGGTAATACAAGCCTCAGCACCTTTAGGTATGTGATCATCTCTACTGTTATGTTGTCTTCACACAGACTCTGTCTCTGAACATGACAATTTGATGCAGGAGTGGGCATTGTAGTCGATGAGGGAGAATTGGCAAAAGGGAAGATGGAGAAAAGCTTATGGAAAGCACAGCAAATAAAGAAATGAAGGCCGGCAGGGGTGCTGAAATAGGCTGATAAATAGATTGGATAATAAGTTTCAAATTCCACATATTTACCTGCTCCAATTAATTTAGCAGGAGTTGCTTCCTCAGAGGCAAAGTATTTCTGTTAAGGTGGCAGCTGGAACACCATCAGCATCACCTTGCTCATCCTGCACATGTGCACAATCTGTTGTGCCTCAGAGCTCTGTGCCCTGGGACAACAGGACACACACTATGGACAAAGATCAGAACTGCTGGCAGTCACTCAAACCTCCCACCTGCTCAGGGGACTGTTTTAAGTGGAATTGCAAATGAACATCATGGTGGTTCCAGGACCAAGTACTTGACAATGATTTAACTACAGCTACTATTAAACAGGCAAATTGAGATATGGGGACAAGCTCCATCTCCCCAGAAGACAAGCCAGACAAGGACTGATAATACAGATATGGGTGTGTAGGAAATGAAACCTGGCTTATTCCAGCAGCATCCTTCTGCTACAGCCATTTGATATCCCAGGAGATTCATGTGTATATGGGTTTGGGTACAGGAAATAGATGTGGAACTATTATTTTTGACAAGATCTGAGACCAAACAGTCAAAAGGAGAAAACAAGGGGTATACAGAGTGACTCGAAAATAGGTGTATAGCTGTAGAATTTTTAACTAACTGCTGCTTGCCTGGTGAGTATTTCTATCTCTAGAAATGTTGGGGTGGGTGGGTGTGTGTAACAAGGTGCAAAGTCTGCTTGCAGACAGGACAAAGGTCACACCTCTGGCTGCTGTGCACATGACAACTACCCAAATGAGAAGGATTCATGCAAAGCTGATACAGGTGGATCAGCAAAAACATCTTTAGGTAACCATCCTTTTAATACTCTAGTGTGGATAAGAGTTGTGCTGGCCAAGAGTGACTAATTTTCATTTTAACCTGCTGGAGCTCATCATCTTCCTCATGCTGCTGCTAAATGCAGTGTGTTAAGAGACTTCTCCAGAAACTGGTGTAGCTGAAGCCTCCAGGAATCTAAAGCAAATGTAGTATAAACACTGGAGGAGGAGGTGGGGGGAAGAAGACAAATTATTGCTAGAATGAAGAATGAATTTAGCTCAGCTTTAGCTCAGACTCTTTCCTCACTCCTCTAAGACTCTTGCATTTATTTGCTGCTTTGAAAAGCAGAGATGAGACTGAGCATTTCAGGAGTCAACAATGAACTTTTCATTGAGCTGGCTTAAAGCAGCAGTGCTGATCAAGCAGGCCCCTTTCAAAGGAAGATACAATGCTGTGCTTTTATTTTTTAGGATTTTTAAATACTAGCTCTTTGGTTCAAAGAGATCCCAAACAATCTAAGAAGATAAAGACACCTTAAAATTTTCAAGTATTCCTTCCAAGAACCCTAAGGAGAGCTCTTTCTGGAGTTGCATCTCTGATATGGAAGATGACTTCAATACTTTGCCTTCAGAGATGTCAACTTTTTTTTTCTAAAAAACATTTAGTTAGAATTTGGTTTTCCACCCTCCTAGAGCATGCTGGTAGAGGGGAGCAAAGTGTCTTCTGCAACTCAGAAAAGAATAAAGGGGACTAAACTACAAGGAAATAGTGGGTGTTACCTGTCCGTTCATGTGAAGGGAGAGCCACAGACAGGAGGAGGTCTCTATAATTTTATTCTCATTACTTAGACAGTCACTGCACCATGCTACAAGTTATTAACTCACAGCATCCTACTGCATATGTTACTGGCTTTGCACAAACCTAGCAGAAAGGAACATTCTGCTTATGGTTAAACCATTGTCATCAACATTTGCTACTATGTGAAGAACAAAACCCTTTTGTTAGAGGATGCAGCCATCATCATCTCTAAAAACTATATAAAATTTCAGTAATCTCTTCCTAATGCTTCAGATGCATGTATTGAATTTGAAATCATTTACAGTTCACCTTAAGAAGTTCTGCTTGTTTTTCTTCCAAAGAAAATAGCAGCATATTGCAAAATAGGAAGGTCCAGTAGCAAAATATGTAGTTATTACTAAATAATCCATCAAAAATGTTTTCTTATTATGACAGTCCCATTTAATTTCTTTGCATATAATGTCTGTTGCAGAATTGACTCAGACAATCTCTACATAGGTATAGTCACAAAGATAAAGCAAAATGGTTTTCTGTAGTACCAAGTCAAAAAAGTTGGTGCTGTTTGGCAAGTAATTATCCACCTCTTCGCTATTCTATGATCCGATCTGACTTGAAGAGAAGGTGGATGTGATCACTAAGCACTTGTCAATTTACATCCTAAGCCTCCTCTTTTCATGCTTTCTTTTGTCCTTACTCAACTTCTGAGTGGAAGATGAGGCATGCAGAGTTTATGAGAAGGTGTGTGTGAACAGAATCATAAAACCAAAGTTCAAAAACCCCACAGCCCAACATCCAGAACAGGTAAACTGTGTTCGCATTATGTTTCAGCTAACTGAAGAAACAACCTGTCACTGCACTAACACAAGGAGGTCATCACTTCTGCAGACCAACACCTGTATTATAATCTACTTGAACTCACGTGCAGGGACATGTAAGAACAACAAAGTTGATGGTTTTTTTTTTTTTTTTTTTCCCCGGTGGGTAATACTGAAAAGCCAAAAAAGAGGAACATTCAAGCAGAACTACTGTCAAATGCCCAGCTGCACATGCTGACTGCCTCAACAAAAAGGAAAAATTAATGAAGATGAAGAAGAGTCCTTCTCACTGATATATTTCAGGACAATTATTTAAGAGGAGCTCTTCTCAGCAGCAGTGAAGTTTGTTCTCTCAAAACAGCTGCTGATAGTGAGAAATAAAGCCCACTATTGCACCAGTCCACCATGTAAAATGTACACTGCAAATACCTTTGAACAGTTTAATCTTATGCATTCTTATCTCACTGTGGTCCTTTGTGTAGTAAGGTATGTAGAGACACAGTCTTAACTAAGCATAACCTTATGCACTGGTTACACTAAAACTACATCCTTACACCACAGCTCCTGCCACCACAGCCTTTGTGTTGAACCATATGCATTATTTTTGTTCTTTATGCAGAATTCTGATCAGGTATTTGAGTAACGAGATCAACACCTGGTGCCAATAAATACAGTTCATTTTAAATAGTGCAGTCTTAAATGTTTCCATTGTTTTTTTTAGGCATAAAAGTTTCCAGGAGAATACTAATTTATTTCCAGCATGAACTGTCAACAAGCTCATTGTTACATTAAGGAATCACTTTGCTTAGACCTTCTCTTGGCTGTTCCTCTGATGGCTGACAATATCAGTAACTACAATACAACAAAGAGAATGTTACTACAATTTGTCAGGGCATTTAAATGTCTATTCATCAACTGTGAGGACAGGTGCTGTCAGATATTACACTGGCATACTTCTTGGAGTATATTATAAAATCTGTGTTCTTATGACACAGTATCAGTTTTTCTCCCTGGTGAGTCTTTGTACTGAAATAATAATTGAAAGATTAAAAAAAAAAAAAGTGCTTTAATCCCCTAGAGATTTATATCTAAGATGCAGCATAATCACAGAAGGAACTGCTGATTACAGAATGAACTGAACACCACAGTGAGTACAAAGCCAAATATAAAGAGGCCATTGTATTCACCAGGCCAGGGGATTACAATTTGTCCAAAAGAAAACTCATGCAAAATTCAAGTTTTGAATGTATTCATCACCTGCCATTGAGTTGATAAAAGCAGCTAATATAACTTCTGGATTGATGGAATTGCACCAGGACTCTTTTCAGGGCATTGCCTTTGCACTACTGAAGAACAGTTCATGTTCTCAGGTACCTCACATTACAGGTGTGCTGCTGCTCAGTCAAGACATGGACATGCATCGAAACAGAACAGGTACACAGCAACATTCCCAGGCAATTCTTATTTTTCCTAGATGCCCTGTCTCACACCTAAACACAGGTTTGAAACTGGATGAAAAGCCAGAGCTGTTTTATGTAACTTACCTTTACTAGAACATAGCCATCTTGTTCAAGAATCATGCAGTTTTATAATTGAAAGTACTATATGAATTTGAGGAAAAAAAATGGGTGTATGTGTGCCCGTGAACCAGGCACAATTTCAATTCCAAACGATTTTCAAAATGGTTTTTAAATTATTAATTTTACATTTTCTCCCCCTCTAATACAGTAAATTGTGGGGTTTTTAATTAGCCTTGTGTTTTTAGCATCTAAACGATTAAGAATCAATAGTTACTCTGTTTATCCATTACGAATATAGCCCATTCTGATTTGGAATACAGCTACTGTAGGTGAAGCTGTCCAGGTGCATAAAGAACATTTAAGACATTTTACCGCCAGAGATACAGTGTACAGTATGCATTTGATTTGAAGAGTATGCACAACTTTTTCATTTGGTTACTGTATCTAACCTCAAAGTTAAACAGACCAAACTGGCTACAGTAGATTTGCATACAAAACAAATCCCAGCAGAAATACTATCCTTCCCTTCCAAACCTGCAGAAAATCCTGTCCACACTTCACCAATTGTAAATTCAGTTTGAAGTTACTGACCTAACCTTGGTCATTTCCCCATTCATATTTCTTACATGAATTTACAGTAGGAATGGTGCAAAACAGCAAGACCTATTGGAATAGGCAGAAAGGAATTCAAACTTTAATCCGATTGGTTTAATTTTTTTTAGCATGAGGAAAAAGAATAAAGTTACAAGATTCTTTTAATATTTTCACAATGTTAAACTAAAACTGAGCTCTAGGCTACATGTGTAAGTAAATCTAGAACACAAAAGGGTTAAATAAGATCTTCTTTTAAGATACAAGAACTTAAGCTTTCTGTACGTTTAACAAACTTCACAGAACAGATACTGCAAAGGAACAACCCCCTCCCCAACTTTTTGTTTAAAGTGAACATTGTCCATAATTCACATGAACTTTAAGTAGTGTCCTCTCAAGAGCCACCTTGAAACCGTCTGTGCACTTGTAACGAGATTAAAGAGAATATTAAGGAGAAACAAAGTAGCATCTTCAGTATTAATGCAGAAAAGTCTTGTGTATCAATCAGAATGCCCATCAAATGCTACGATAGGATTTTGTAGGAAAAAAAAGTGCGTATCAAGGCAGCCACCAAAATCCGTATTTTTTTTAAACTCCTCATGGCAACTGTAAATAATATCCTTGGACAGTCCCTCTCACCAGGACCACTTCCTGAAATTGCAGCCCATTACAGAAGCTTTTGCTGCTGGTTCATATTCTTGAATAAGAACAAGATTAAAAAAACCAGCTTGCCTTCCAGACAGCTTGCATTTATAATGATGGAACACTTCTGATCTGCTTCATGGTTAATGCTAATACAGTCAGATGCTGAGTGTGTGTGTGGAGAGACATATATATATCTATATGTATTCTTTTTAAAATTAGTTGTCTCATTGTTAAATGTTCCTAACTGGCTACCAAAGTAACAGTATAATTTGGCCTATAAGGAGTTAATTACCTGTAACAAGTAGAATGGAGGATGACTCATACAAGCTGGGGTTTTCCAAGTGACAGGTTACTTCATCCCCTCACGTTTAGGATCTGCCCAGTGTTTGAAGACCAGACAAAGTCAATCCCTCCCTCAAGTTTTCTTACAAATTTACCCACTTGTTAATAACTTACTAATAGACTTAGAAGTTACACGCATTCAGGATTAAGCTGGGCGACATCCGCACGAATCCTTTTTACCTGCATAAGCCCTGTGTGCAGCAGGAGACAGCCCAATTCTGATGTTTGCTTTTATGTTTCCAAACTGGCAAAGCTGGTGCGGTTCGGCTCAGCTCAGCGTGACACACCGTAACACAGAACCACGGCTCTAACCAGATCCAGAACGTTCTATCCAGGTAATACTTTTCCCATCCACTTGCTATACTCGCTTTGCGGGCAGGGATTTTCACGGGCGTGTTCAGCTGCATAGAAGGAGGGCTGGTGGAGCCCCTTTGATTATCTCATTGACACTCTGAACGTGAGGAACATGGACTCATTCTGACAAAGGGTGTTTGTTTTACAGGTTGTTCCCCAATACTGTTACTGAATTCCGTTTGCTACAAAATGTCCTTTTTTCCCCAATATGTAAGTCTAGCTACAGAAAGTCAGTCTGTAGAATCCAGCCATGGCTACTGTGCTGTGAATTAGCCTTATTTGATCAATTATCAGATACCTGCACTTAGCAAAAGGCAAACAAGAGCCAATCAGGTTTCGGCCAGTGGGAATGGCTGCACTGCTCAAGGTATGTGGAATCTGTTCACACAACGCATAGAATCTCTGTGGATGCCATGTAAAAAGTATGCACCATTTACTGCTCCAGGATGGAGTTGGCTTTAAAGAGAGATCATAATTTAACAGAGAAGAAAGGAAACAAAAAAAAGAAAAAAAAAAAAAAAAACCCACCCTGATAGGTTCTTTAGGTTCTTTATACTAAGATACATATAAAAAATTTTCATAAGAATCTCTGTTCCCCTTTCTTTTTGGCTTCCTGGGAAGAACCAGAAAGGTGTTCTTACCCCAGCAGAATCCCTGATGCTGGTGACACTGCCTAACTCAAAAGCCACACGCGATGAAGGCACGAGTGACCAGTCAGGTCTTCTGGGCTTAAGCAGCTGCAGCTGCTGCTCCAAGTAGTATTTCACCTCCTCAGGATTCAGTAGCAGTGAAGAGGTGAAAGGCTGCACATTAAACAGTTTGTCCAAAAGCCATGTGCATAGCAAACTTTTACACCGGCTTCTATACAACTATTTGTTTTAACTCTGCAGCTGGAATGCTTCCAGCATAAGGCTTTTAGAGTGACTCCAGCAATAAAAGAAGCCTTTGGATTTTTCTTGCTTTGTTTAAATCCACTAGCCATACTCAAAAATAATATTTCTTCATGTTTTATTTTTATACGGTGGCTAGCAGGCACCTTAGTAACCAGCCAGAGATCAATTCCAACCACCATCAATCCCTAAACTACAGTACCAGGACGGTTGGCTAAAGAAAGGAAACTGATTGGCTGTAGTCTGAAACTTGCCTAGTACAAGGTGTCTGGCTGACTTTGTCCTAAATAAGGCTAACATTAGTGAACTAAGAGAACAGCATTTGGTTGCAGTCTTGCACTCAGGAACATCCTTCGCCAATGCGTTGGCAAGATCTCCCTACTTTCCGATCCAGTTTCACCATTTTCATGATGGCCTCCTCGCGCCCGCGGCCCATGTGGTCGAACGTGCAGTCGTGCTGTTCGGGCAGGCGGTGCAACATGCAGAACACGTAACCTGCCAGAGGGAGACAAGAGACACAGTTAGGCACCGCTTACAGAGGTGGCATCTCACCTGAACCAGAAGCGAAGGAACTCCACCTCCTGGGAGATTATGCAGCTCTCAAAAATTAGTGCCAGTTTAAAAATTTTACTTGTTTTCCTCACAGGGTAACAAATATTTTATCATTTACTGTATTTTGCTGAGAATTTATCAGCACAGTACCAAAGCTCAAGTCATATGAGATTTGTGGGGTTTTTTGCCATCCTTCCATCTTCTAGAGGAAACCTCCAAAATCATCTAAGCTAATATGCCCACATAGTAACAAAGCTAATGCTTTTGGGTTTTAATCACCTTCGCTGAAATCTTTCCTACTTTTAAGTGGACTTTCTTGTTAATTTCTGAAATTCATGCCTGTGGTACTCTAGGGTGAGCTCCTGAGAAGATTTTCAAGTCAGAACTCTTAAATTTAAGCACCTTTCTTCTGCCTCACTGCCAGCATTGGCAGTGATTGCAGGAGAGTTCACTGCTCCTTCATGATCCTAGCCTTCAGGAGCTTCCCTCCATGAACCATTCTGACACTAACCACACGGGGGAACAGGCATTTGACACAGGGATGTGTCATGCCACATCACTTTGCTCTGTGGCTGAAAAGATGAGGTTATTGCCTCTTTGTCTAAGGCTCCTCGATGTTACTCAGCTTTCCAGGGAGCACATGACTTCGAAACACGCCAATGCTTTTCCCTGCAGGTGAGGAGGGCATCTGCTACAGCCACCACTTTCTAGTCAACAAAGGAAATCAGCTTTTTTCTTCTTTATCCCTAGCACTTTGTAACAGTAAAGAAACTGTCTCAAATTTCCCATCTCCAAAATGAATGTTAAATAGCAGTAAGTGGCATTAAGGTGCTATAGGAGGGAAAAGTGACACAGTTATAGAGCTCACCAGTCCACTGTATACAAAACCAAGTATGTTTCATATAGTATTGCCTGTGCAGCGATATCTGTCCTGCCTGATGGTGCAAAGAATAACACTCTGCTTCTTACTTGAATGCTTTACATAATTGCTGCTCCTCAAATGCTCAAGAGATACTAAACCCACAAAATTACGATATTTGAAAGATGGAAAAGGATAAAAATGAGTGAGTGAATGATTGAGAGAGTGTTTTGTGCATATACACACACACAGATATATATATGAGAATATGTGTGTGAAGTAATTTATATTCCTGGACGATAAAACATCAATTGCAGGATAGAACAACATGCTACCTTTATGCTAGGGTGATTGTTAAGAAAACAGAGAGGGGAAAAAAGTGTCATACATGGAATAATTTTTAAAAAGTGAAGAAAAATTGATTTATCTTTGCTCTTTGTTTCAGTAGCACCAGGCTATGAAAAGGCACGACTATTATCTGTGACTGGCTTTGAAACTCAGTTCTAGGAAGAAAGCAAAAAAGACAAGTTTTCTGTATTGGTATATACGGTTCAGAAATATGGATGGAAACTCGCATATTGAATTGATATGTACCTTGCTCCTTGTGATCATTGCCTCCACTTCAGTCTCAATCTGGGTCATACCACACTCAAATGTGGCAAATATCTTTCCTGAGGTGCCAAAAATTCAAGGTCTGATTGTTAAAATGAAAACATCCCTGGACTGTAGTGGCAATACTGAACAGGCTTTTCACTCAGTTCTTTCTCACAGAAAGCATGGTCTGAAGGCTTCCCTCATTTCTTGAAATAAGATTTCAAATTGCTGAACCAATGTCCACTGCAGGTACAACAATCATAAATACCTGATTGGATGAGCTCAAAAATCAAGTTCATCATCTTATCTGAAATGAATGTGTAAGAAGCAGATACAAGACACCCTGAAGATATGGAAAGTGCAGGAGGTGTCTCAGTCCCTTCTAAATAAAAACTGGTTTTAAATCCTGACAGTTTTACAGATCTTTTCCAAATATTTAACAAGCGTATGCAGAAATGCCATCTAATGTTACTGAAAAGAGATCTTGAAAATTTATACCATCTTCTGCACCGCTTCAGCGAAACTCTGACAATTCTGTAAATCTAGTAATGAAGAACATATGCAACATGATTTATCACTTTTGAATGTAACCTTTCAATTGCCCCATCTCTTCACCTTCTACAGAGCCTGGTGCAGACCAGCACAGCTTCATGATGTTCCTTTCTACCCTGCCACCCCTAATACAATCTATTCTGTGCTTTGCCTGATCTTTATTTCATTTTTGAACACCTTTTAGCAATTTATAGAGCTGTTTTCACACAAGAAAGTCTGTACTGTATGCTATATTTACTCCACGTGACACATTATTTATTTTTTTCTGTTCATCAAGAATTTTTTTACATTTTCTTGAAGAGAATTTCAGTAACTGTCCACCAAAGAATGGCAGGTGATTTTTGTTTTTCCCAGAGTATGGGAATAGTATTTCTAATTTCAGCAACTAAACGATCTAAACCTGTTATTTATATATATATATATATTTAAATATGTACTGCTAATTAGAAGAGATAGTATCTAATGAAAGAATACCCAAGCTCATTTTGAATGTTACAAAAATAGTTCTGCATATATTGGCTGATTTATGGAAGGGGGCTTATTCTGGTTGAATTAGCAATGCAGATCTCCTGGAAGTTCCATTTCCAAAAAGAGAATTCAGATCTTTAGTTTCATTGCTACAAATGCTTAAATCACTTTAAAGATTGGAGCTTGTATTTTTGTAGGTTTTCTTTAAAATTTAAAGGCCTTTAAAACACTGTTATTCAATAACCAATTGAGTGACAGTAGTTCTGAACATTTTTTCATTAGTTCAGAGGGGGTATATTCAAAATTAAGTTATTACTGCTGTATCCACTCCATGCTTCTTCAGTGGTTTGAAAATCAGAATGGACATTCTGTGGTCTGCATGTGCACAAGTGCCTGATGTTGTATCAAGGCCATCAGGTTTTACAGCAGTTCCATTATTAACTTGTGTGTGTTGGGGCAGAAGGCCAATAGATGTGCCCGTATTTTGATCCTTAATGCCAATCCATATTTAGAGGTGAAACCTTTTCTCCCAAGAACTCTGCTTTTATGGTTATAAAGTAAGTTAGATAAATGAATTTCTGCAGTGTATTTGCTGTTAAGTTCATTATGGGATGGTATCAAATAGAGGTTGTCTCCCCTAAAGGAATTTACTGCAGAAATGCTTCATTTAGCTCACTATAACTAAAAGAGAAAATAAATAACTTCCTGCTAGTGGAAAGAGCATTGCAAAAGGGAATCCATCTGCCAACTAAAGTTCACTTACCCAAGTCATCAACCTAAAACATGCCAGACTTCCACTCCCAGCACAGAAGATTTCAATCTAGTAAATGTAATAATCCATCTCACAGCACTGCAATTGTTGTTTTCTGATGTTAGAAGCAAACTATGAATCACCCATTCCTCAGGTCTCTAATGCAAACATCTTGGAAAAACATTATGTAGTGCCTCAAAACATTTGAGCTCCTCTGAGCACCACAGAAACTTCTTCACAATACATCATAAAAAAATTCACTTCCATTACATTGCCAGAGCAAAAATGGCTAAAGCCATAAAGCAGAGCCCATCCCTGCCTTACAGGGGAGTCACTCAAAGGAAGCCCAAGACTGCACACCAGCAACTATGAAGCTGCTTTCATCATTCCTGAGCAACCTGATGGGGAAGGGATATTGGAGAGGACAGAAAACAAAATAGGCTTCCATAGAAGACCAGAGAGTATCACAGACCTACAGTATGCTGTGTGTGGGTAATAAAAAACAATTGCCATTCCTTCATTGCTACACTCAAGTGCACTGATACATTTTTGAGTTTCTGAAAGATGAGCCATTTAAATATTACTGCTGACATGGAATGGCAAAGCCCTTCATTACCAAGTAGCATCAATCACCTTAATTGTTCACTCTAGACGTCTATGCTTTCATTGCAGGCACCAACTGCTCTGAAGGTTTAGCCTTCCATACTACAGTGACCCCTTTTGATTCATTGAAAGAAACTCCCACTGGTAGGTAAAGGAAAGTGAGGTCAACATTACCATAAAACCCTGAGCTTATGATACTTAGAAATCATCTTACCTGCCCACTAGGATCAGTATTTATCATTTTCATTCCCAAGTCAACAGGCAGAAGTTCAAAACTGTCAGAACTTGCAGCTTACACCATTTCCAAATTTTCTTTAATAAACAACCTGTGTTTGTATGGAGCCCTATACAAAGCCTAGTATAGGACTGCTATCAAAAGCAGTCCTAGTAATGACACAGGCGATGGCACAGACAATCCTGCGCAGAATTCTGTGCTGTGTGCTTTGACTTCTTCACATTCTTCACAAGATTTTTTACCTCTCTTGCAAATTGGAAATTCTAGTCAACAGATGTTCAAACAGAATTTGAAAATACCTTGTGACTTAAGAGTTGAAGATGCTGCAAAAATTCTCTACCAAAGGTTAGAAGTAAACTGTGTAAGGTTAGAAGTAAACTAAATATACCAAAGGTGTACTATCTAACAAGGTATTGTGTGAGTCTACAAGCAGATTTCTGTGCAAGAACAGATTTTAACATGTCTTTAAACAATGAACACACCCGCAGGCTATCACACGGCACAGCCAAACCAGACAGATCAGCCAGCAGGGAAGATCAGCTTCATGTTACTGCAGCACTGTTCAGAACAACTGTACTATTCACTGAAAGTGTATAACGATCCCCAAAACAACATCTATGCATCGCTCCAACCCCTTCCAACTGTAAAGACAGTTTGATGTGTTGCAAATTATACTAACAATAAAACTATTTAAAAGTAAGTGTGGGAAACAATTTTTTTTTTTTAAAGACATTAAATAAGAAGAAATGAATGAAGAGTAGAACAAATAGCTACCAAGATACAAAGGAAGATCCCAAAGGCTTGAATACCTGAGAACTGCAGTATGACCCAGCTTGCTCCCCTGTGTTCTGGGGGTTGTTTAGCAAGAACACGTGGTAAAGGAAGGACGGGAACGTGCGCTATAGCCCGGCCAGGCCAAGCTTCCAGTGCAGCTTGTGCACGCTGTGTTTGGCAATATAAATATACTCTACTCTGCTGGTATCTGCTATTATTCTCTTTTAGACACCTCCATTCTTGCATGTACTCTAGTTCTCTCTCCTCTCTCTGCTGTGGGAATGTTCTGCACTAGTACTGTCAGCTTTCATTACACAACTCAAGAAAATTTCAGTTTTATTGACATTTTCTATAAATGCAAACCAAATCCCACCAAGCTAAACAATGAGGTTTTGGAAATAAGTGAACTAAACTCCTCTGTTTTCTCTTTCCCAGCTTTCCACGTTATAATGAACTTCGATTAAGTGATAAGTAGTTCAGAATAACTTGGTTGGGAACCTTGTCATTCATTTCCAAGTGGAAAGGGGAGCAAGCCACAGTATGATGAAGCTTTTTAACCAGATAGATGTATTTTTTGAAACTCCACAAAACTGAGGCAGTCCTTTCTACCATTCCCAGTCCAAGTTGAGTTGATGGTGAATGTTAACATCTAGGTGCTCAAAGTTAGATGTCTCTAAATATCAATTCACATTGTTTTAAGCATTGCCCTCTTGAGGCATTTCAGTTCCATGAATCTTCAGAAACAGCATAGCTGCAACAGGTTCACAAAATACACAGTAGGATGAAGTGTACTTTTCCTATTAAATCATTTTTCTAACTATTTGCTATGATCACTGCAACTTAGTTTTCAGTGTTTTCTTCTTCATACAGATTGTTGATACTTACTTATTACTACCAAAATGATCAATAGCTGAATCAAAGAGAGGAAAAGGAAAGAGGTGGTGTAAGACACCTTAGAATGTTCCTTTTACTCTGCCAATCTGTCCCTGGGACTGGACAGGCACCCAGGGACTTTCATCCTGCTGTCAATCAGCGATAATCTCAGGTTTCATGCTGGAAGCACACAGCTCTGTGTTATCACTGGTGCTACACAGAAGTGCTCACCAGACCCTATAGATTAATTTTTTATTTCTACTACTGGATTTATGCTTAGAAGAAAAGAAGGGAACAAAGAATTTTTTCCCCCTTCTTCCTCTATTTAGCTCTCTGCCGTAAAAGAGGGTAAAGCAATGTGTACATACCTGAATTAGAGACAGAAAAAACTTTTGTGGAAAGCACTGCCCAAGAAATGAATGGAAGAAGTTGCACACAAGAGGACAGAATCTTAATACTGTAACAGCCACTGGACAAGTATGGTTAAAGACTCTGCAAGAATTCTTTCAACTGCAAGGAAAAGACTTTGTATTTCCAAGTTTGGTCATGTATAACCTGTGTTTCAAAGTTGTTTTCTGTCTATTTTCTTTAAGACCATAAGCCTGGGAAGCTGCTTTAGGGAGCACACAAGAGATGCAGTTTGGCACTGTGGAGACCCTGCAAACAAACCACGTTTTATCCCAAGTCGTGCTAATTTCAAATGCACTTTTCTATTTAGCTTACTGCTTGCACAGAAAGCTGTCAAACTATTTTTTCCCACATTAAATGTGACATAAATTTTGAACAGAGAATATATATCACTTGAGGACAGAGCACATGCTGATTTTTTAGTGTTTTTTTTTTTTAATTAACAATTCTTAAGGAGGTTCTACATAAGACAGTCTTCTATTCCTCAGCTTTGGAACTAAGAAGAACCCTTCAAAATTTCCTCCTGTTTCTTTCAAGACAGCATATTTAGAGTGGGGAAAATTAAGATATGGCACTTTTCTATACTCAATTCTTACTTTAGCTCTAGTGAACACTTACCCCAGAGAAGTAGGGAACATGTTTAGAAACAAAACTAAGGTTTTCAGGAAATTATTTCTGAATTTCAAAGAATCCCTAATGAATCAAAGTCATAAATACAGCACATCTACTTTGTAATAGTAAGCTGCCATTAAAAAATATTTGCTATGGGTCAGGTCTGACTGAGTACTGCAGGTCTCAGTCAGGATTGTGTCTCAGTTCCATCATGTACCAGAAGAAGATGGTGGTTAAATAATTTGATTTGGACCAAGTATTTTTATTGCTGTACAGAACTCATGCACTTGAGAGTAAACACTTCTACATCACAACTTCTTTACCCACTATAGATTTGTGAGTTAAGGACAACATCTACTGGGGACAGACCATCAGAGCAACTCAGGTCCAGGATTACTCCCACAGATACACCATGCAATCAAAACTCACTTCTAAACTGCTTCATACCTCAGAGACCACTGATTTACACAGTGACAGTGGTGACAATTGTCCCAGTTCAACTATGATAAAGGATGCAACTTCCCAGAAATTAGCATTTTAATTTATCATGTAATCTGTCGATATAACCAAAAGAAACATTTTTCACCAAAGGCTTGTGCAATTGTTGAAATACAAAGGCAGGATTTACAGACTTTAATTTAACAAGAGAATTTTTCGAGAAACCATTTTTCTCCCAACAAGTTACAGTACCAAGTGACGTATCAGATAGTGAACATCAAGAATCAACTTATTTGAGGGAAAGGAAATACAAAATTCAAAATTAAAAGTTCAAACTTCAGGTAGGTGAAAAGTTTCCTTATTTGAATAATTGTGTGGTTTTGCAATGATGTATTCAAGAGGAATTAGTATCACTGCTACACATGTAAAAAGAACATTCATTGCCACGTTTGCAGGACCAAAACCACAGTGAAATAATATGGCACCTCCCAAATCATTCCTGGTTTCACAAGGTTATATCCTGTAGTATGTGGGGAAAATGAATCTAAAGAACAGAATGTACAGTAAAAAAGCAGAGTTATGCCAAAAAGGCCTCCTAATGTCCAAGATCAGACAGCTAATGAAGTAGAGCTAACTCATACTAATAGGTTACATTATTGCAAATGTTAGCACTGCTATAAAATTACATCTTCCATGGGTTATACCAGCTTATCAAAAGGCATTGTTTCCTATTTAACATATTTATATTTGAGTAGTGTAGACTCTCTAGATTTTAGTGGTGTAAAACCTTAATTATAGTGTCCTGAGAAATGGCAGGCAGGTGACAGAGCTAAGCTAAGGTCAGAGCGGGGACTTGTGCAGTATTTAACACTTTAAAAAGAGCTGCATGAACTTTAATACTTCGAGAATTCTCTACACCAAGCCCACCTGAGCTAATACACTTCTCCCAGAAGCTGAGGATTTAATTAAAAGCTGAAGTGTACCCAGGAAGTTAATTAAAATAGGAAGCAATACCTAGTGATTCAATAATGTATGTGTGTAATTTTGTTTTGCCCAATGAAAATGCAGGAAAGATAAGGCTACTAATAAAATACTGGAATGAATAATGAAAGGGTTTGTACTTGCATCCAGTACGTGTTGCATTAATTCTAACAGTTCTCCTGGATCCTGCATGTATTCTGACTTCATCACATGCTGAATATGATTCCAGGTTTGACTTTCAGTGTGCTTCCTGAGTTGTATTATTTATGCCCTGGTTTCAGTAGCTTCCTAGAGGCTGCACCATAGTGATCTACAATCTGACAGCAGCTAGGCTTGCTGGCCAAACAAGAAAGAAGCACCTCTACATCTTTTAAACCTAAATAAAATGTGCTTTATGTCTTCATTCCCTATTTACACCTTATGTCCAGGGTCTCTCAGATTACATCTTCTGCTCCACAAAAGTCTTCTATTACTGTAGTCTCCTGCAATCTCTGGCAAGTCAAGAGTAATTCTCCTTCTAATCACAGGAAAATAGAGCTCCATTCAGAAGCCCTATTTATACCATGAAGAAAGGAAAACAAATGCTTAGAGCAATGTATACTTCCACTCATACCTTTTTTTCTTTTGGTGTAGACTTACAAAACATTCCTGGCTCCTGCTTGTTTAGAATATGGCAGGACTCCCATACACAACTTGTGCCTATAACTTGCAAAACACTCAGCAACTCAGGAAACTCAGGAATGTTTAACAGCTCTGAACACCTCTGTAAGTATTTGCATTTCAATACATATAATGATACAGTAAATAAACCTGTTACTTAAAAAAACTTACTGAATATTTGTAAGTGATTATAATATCCACAGATACAGTTTTTCAGCTCTTGAAGCTTTCCTCCAAGGCCAGTAATACTTAATACTAAAAGGCCCTGACACAGACTAATACAATTATTTTCACTTTTGTGAAAACTGATGCACACTGATCTTAATGCCAATTCCTTAGCATACCAATTTCCTCAGAACATCCACAGCAAGTAGTCTTAAGTCTCAGTACCTACCTTTAACACCTTCTTATAACTGTATTATGTAATTTAGGATCACTGATGGTATTTTCCTCTAAGACAGTATTTTATTTATTTAGTTTGGAGGGAAAAAATACTCTAGATCCTGGAAAGAATCCTGACTTCTCAAGCAAATTTTGATAATTCCTTTCAATATCCTTTTTCTCCTTCCATTTCTGATGCAGCAGGTGTGGCTATGTTCTTTCCCCACTTCTTCCTGTGAACAATTTAGACTTTCATCAACAAAATTCACATTCCTCCCTACCCAAACTGCACCTTGTGGTCAGTTAACTACCTGGTAATGTTCCTTCAGGATTTGTTAGATAACTATGGCATATTTTTGGGTCTTCTGTGTCTACTTCAAATATCAAACACTAGTAGAATCAGAATCAGAACTTCTGTGCACAGCTCTTTGTTAACACATGGACAAACATGTTTGAGTCACTTTGAGGGAGACTTATCTGTTCTTTTATACTAAGAAAAAATGACTCAGAGACTGAACAAATCACTTCCCTAAAGGTACTGGAAGAGATATAAGGTAGTCTCAGATAGATTTTTATGTTCAAATTCACTAGGCCATGTGTCTCTTGTGCATACAAGACAATTAAAAACTGCATCATCTTTCACGTTATGGATACACTCCATTATTCTATGTAGGGAAGAAGAGACATAATGTGGCACACCTACAAAATGCTGATTTTTCACCCAGTACTGAAGTTTCCACTTGAAAACTCCCAGACGGTTATATACTGAAGGACTTACCACATCAGTAATGTCAAAATAAAACCACTTTTTATTTTTAGAAGGAACACCCTAACTTGTTTTACTTAAGGAGAACTTGGGGATTTAAGAGATGAGTAGCCCATTTCAATTACATGGACTATAGGAAGGTAAGGAACAGGCTCAGTACACATTACTAAATCAACATTGCCAAACTTTTGGTAGCACAATGGAAGAAATCAAAGTCAACACATCCTGTAAGAAATCTACTTTAATTGAACAAGCAGTAGAAATATACTGGAGCCTCTTCAAACAGTATTTCATGATTCCTAATTATAAGGAGCGTGAACTCCATTTACACTTCTAAAGCTGTGGACAGCTTTTCTAAAACCTAGACACCAAAGAATTTTTCTGGGTCCTATACTTGGAACCTGTGATGGACCAATTAATCAACTACTTCTTCATTTCCAGTACTTTCAGAGTACATATTACTCAGAAAGACCAACATTAGTTAACACATCCTATTCCCTATCAATTAAATTGGAGTCTTGGGATAACATCTTCGTAAAATACAACAAAACAAAAACCCCCCTTTGAGTTCAAATTCAAACTTCAATAGGCTTTGTGGGTTTTTGGGTATTTTTTTAATACTTGCAGCAATAGAAGGCGAGATGCTGGACATTCCTGAAATGGCTGAAGTAAAAGAACTATTCTGGGACAACTCCCTTAAGAGAACAGTCAACACCAGACAGCTGAACATGGTACATCTTACAGCCTGACAGTAAGACTTCCCAGAACTATAATACATAATCAGTCACTAATAAGATTTATTTTAATACTTCTTACTGAACTGGCTGACTCATACTCTCCAGAAGCACTGTGCATATTTCATCTTAATCAATGGAGGTACATCTGTTATACCAAGACATAATCATGCCCTGAAGCTATTTTGGTTTGTACTAGATAAACCTTATCCATCTAGAACGTGAATTTACCAGCCCCATTACAAATTCTCCTCCACAGAAACAGGCTCCATGGAAATGGAACTATGATTCAATATTTTTACCAAGTTTTAAGAGAAACGTTAGTTTCAATACATGTTTGACAACTCTGTATAAAGATGGAGCAGCTTGTCTACTCAAATTTGTTTCTTTCTTCCTGTCTTTCTGAAGATTTCTAAATCAACTGAGTAAATCAAATCACTCCAAATTTATTTTGGCACAATCCAAACAAGTGCTTCATCTCCTGTGTTTATGGACCAGCAATTCTGTTATCCAAGTTAAGAATCTGCAGCTGCTTTTCTTCCACTTTTTTGATTACACAATCACAGTGAGACTTGCTGCCATTTTATCTGTAAAATAGGTACAGTCTCTGCTGTGTTGATGTATTTTGTTTCTGCTGGTGCTTGATAGGAGTCTGTTTCTCTCTCCCTCTTATCCCTGTGCTTGGACCAAAACAATATAAACCAACAGTAATATGAAGAAAAGGATTTCAACAGATTATTATAGATTTATACAGAACTAAACTAAAAACAGGGATGTGGAAAAATAAGCACAGTAACTAGGGAGGAAATTTATGCCCTTCTAAAGGAGCAGTCTGTGGTGGACCATGTCCTCCACCCTCAATTCCAGGTGCTCAGCACCCCAAGGCAGCTCTCTGGCTGAGTGGCCAAGTTTGACTCTTGTTTCCTGGCTCAAAGGCCTACTGATGTAGAGGCCACTTGTGAACTGCATTCCTTCCAATTAGAAACCAGACAAACATCAGTACTTGCCAAAATCTCACAAATTAAAATTGCAAACCACCACGTTCTGCCTTCACTTCTGCCTGAGGTTAGTGCTCACAGCAGTCTCCCCCAAGAGCAGGAGCGAGTGCACAGCTGTTAGGCCAGATGTATTCCAGGAACTTGTAGCTTCTTATGGCGTAACCTAGGCCAGTAAAATGCCAAGAAAAGCTTTCCTGTCCACACAGGCAAGAAATATGGCTAACAAGTGTTTGGTCAGAATCCAACATGACTGAGCAATTATTTTTTAAGTGTGATCAAGCTGGAAGGTTTCAACGTCTTCCCGTCCTCTTAAGCACCTCCTCTGGCCCAAGAACATGAAAAACATGAAGATTTCTATCTGAGAACCACACAAATAACTGGCAGTGCTACTGGAAGCTAAAACCTGGCTTTGCAGGGCCCATTATCTCAGCCACCCCACTGACTGCCAAGAGTGGAGCCTGAGGTACAGACATGCCTGTAAGGATGTGGTCTGCGGACAGCAAACTGTTCTACACGAGCTGCAGCAGAGCTAGCACACTACACTAATTTTTCTTTGATTGCTGATTAGAAGTGGATCTAAAATGACGGATGTAAAATTCCTTTACTGGTCATCTAGAATATCCTCATATTTCTCATGCAATTCCAACAACAAGATCACTGTGTGTTGGCTTTACAGATCTAGCGGTAACAGAATTACTTTTTACTGTAAAATTGTAAGCCTCTTCCATAAAATTAAGTTTTGCTTTCTGTGCAAATAATTTCTAGAGATTAAAACTTTACAGCTCATTGTCTTTTAAAGCTGTACACAACTTTATTTAGTAGCAATACACATCTAGTCAAGCAATCAAGAGCAGGCCTAGAAATTTATAGCATAATTTGCAACTAATCAACCTGTCATTTTTACAATACATTTCCAGAACCCAGTGTTTTATAGCTACTTCCACTGACACATTCACTGCCCCTAGTTTTGAAGCAACTCTCTTGTAACCACCCAGTTACGACACCACCGCAACAACTTTCTTTTCAGATCAAGGATCACAAGCAGTTAATTTCAGACTGTAGAAATGCTGTAACAGAGTGTAACCTGAAGAATATGATTCCTGCAATTCTTTGATGATAAAACTGACTCCTAAATTTATTATTAAATAAACATTATTTCAATACAATAATTTCCATTGTACGACACTAAACTACTAGGAAGTCCATCCACCCCACTGTTGTCTGCAGGACCTGCCTACTCTCACTGTCAGCTACAAACAACTCACAGGAAGCTGATTTTGATTCAGTGGTGTTGATTTAAAGGTTATCCTGTCAGAGGCTCAAAATGAGAATTCATTTTTAAATTTCTCTTTCTCACTGGAGCTTGCAAAGTGCATCAGCAATTAACAATTCCTATCACTTCTCCCAGTTTGCTGTGTGAAAAAGGCTCAGAACTCATCTTACAAATTGCTCTTTTGAAGATCAAAAGGAAGCCGAATTTGTCTGTGTGTGCTCTGGATGAGTTTGTAATTTACTGGAACTTTCAGAGGAGGCTTGGCAGCACACTCGTTTGACAGCCCCAGGGCACAAGATTCAGGGGAGCTCTGTGACTCTTCCCTTCTCAGTTCCTTCCTTAGCTTTAATTGGCACCTCATTAGAAATTAATGAAAATGACATCCTCTGTTCTTCCTGCTCCCGGCGTAGAATGCTACAAAAAGGCCCATCACAATTCATAACACATTCAATTTATATAGCAATGGCTCTTAAGCATTATTTATGAGATGTGAATTTCTTGTCAGCAGTTAATAACTCGAACAGAGTGAAAGAAGAATGAAAAAAGATCTTGAGAGTATGTGTGTATGAAAACAAACAAATCTTTCTACATCTGAAAAACGTTGTGTTTGAATTGTTGGAACTTCCTTCTCAGTAGTGAACTGTTGTTCTTCACAGCAAAGCCCTGAAGCACTGTCAAATCTGTCCAAAATTCCATGTAGTGTCAAGGGAATGAGCTCGGCAGCATCACCTCTCTCTGGACAGGGCTAATAGGAGA
>VZTR01004392.1:17566-47139 GCA_013400775.1 Chaetops frenatus
CAATATAGATGTGCAAAAATAAACAACACCGTAGTAGACTTAAGTTTCAGAATATCTAAATAAAGATATTCCAGGTACTTTCAATAAGGTGTATTACAAAAAGCAGTAGAAATGTTTCTTTTCAGAACTAACAAGAAACTGATGATCAGACATTAATGAAAAATCAAATTCTAATAAGTGATTTGGCTACTCTGGTAATATAAATACTGGCAGTGCATGTAATATTTCAGCAACTCTCACAATTTTATAGTAAATCTTATGGTATCTTGTGTGTTTTTTTTCCAAAAGTCCCAGTTCATATGGCAAAGTGATAATATGCAGTTATTGCTATCAGCAAATTATTTTTCATGAGGAATAAAGGCTCAACACCCAAAAAGCCTAACAATAAAAAAACAAACAAAAAAAAGATGAAAAAAGAACCTAAAGAATACTTTTATCTTCTTCTCTCTTTTGTTTTTTAACCTCATACCTCTGGAGGCTTGAGTCCTATGCTGAAAATGAGCAATACCTAAACTGATTATAGGCTTTTAAGTTTGGCAACATTGAGCAGCACCCTCCTGTTACATTTGACCAACTTTATTTAAACAAAGTGCAGTGAATTTGCCATTTTAAAATATCCTGCCACTTCTCCATCTAGATAACTTCTGCTTCACACACACATAACACTTGAATGCATCAAAAAGATCATGGAAGAGCTCACATTTGTGCTACTCCTTGGCTCTTTATCCCACTACAGTCCCTAGCTCCAGTAGGAACATGGTCTTGTTCAATGTCTCACCTGGCAGGGCATATCAGCTGCACTTTTTGAACCCATGCTTTTTGGTTCTTCACACATGTGGTCTCACACAGCCTCTGGAGAACAGAGACAGTTGTCAGTCACCTCCTTAGATGTCCAACTTCTTGGAAGCACCTGTGGTGTCTGCCTGTCTCAAAGGGGAGGCTCCAGGCCCTTTTGTTCACTGACAAATAGATCTTGCTTATGGCCTGAAGAATAGGGCTGAGTGTAGGTGAAGGTGCAGTATTTTGGCAGGGGTCATCTTTTACCCATTAAGCACTTCACAGATTCTTTCTTATATACTCATTTCAGGGAGTGCCACATTCATTTTCTGGAGATCCATCCAGTGGTGCTTAAAGTGGAGAGCCTGTTTCCCAGACTCGTGTCTGTTTTGTGGTAACTGGGGCAGATGATCCACATTCATTACCAATGTAATTACGTGTCATCCAGCAGTTGAACAAGCACCTTTCTGACAATTACACATAGCAACAGATATTGTTTATTAATTCAGAGGATAGCAAAGTCTGAATTTTGTTCTAAGTTGCATCAGGAGAATAACTGCCTTGCAATTAATCTGAACTCATGCTTCTATAACAGAGGCCAGATTTATTGTCCATATATACAAAACTGATTTCCAGCTACAAAAAACCAAAGGGGACAGCCTAGTAACTGGTGTTTGGGAAAAAATACAAAATTATAATGTGAAATGTTAGTTTGCTGCCTTAAACAAGAATTCACTACAAATCTTAGCCATGTAACTGGAAATCATTAATTAAATCCTGTGCAGCCAAGAATCATGCATAATGTAACACGACTACTGCAAACAGTCCTCTCCTGATCATTTAAATTTCCTTCTTGCTCTTACCAACATGAGGAGCTTGTATTTGAAGTAGTCCCTGATGAGATTTTACCTTTACATCCTTGGCAAATGTCCTTGTGCATACTTACAGGACAAAGTAGAAGGATTACTTGTGTGTGGTTTTTGCTTTTAGGGTATTAAATGTATTAATGTAAAAAATACATACCTTGGTACAATATGATCACCTCAAAAATCTTTTGACTCTGTGGAAAATAAAGGGTGTAGTGCTCTAAGCCTTTAAGTAATCATAGTCTGATTGGGTTATTTTCATAAGAAAGCCACATTTAAATTGTATATGCAATTCCCTGTGAAAAATACAATTTCCATATCTTCCATTAATTTTTATGAAGAGGATTTTAGTAGGCAGCCCACTCTAAAGGACCACGTTATTTCTAATCCATTGGCACATTATGGGTGAGAATACATAGGCTACTCCAGCTCCACTGCTAATGTTCAAAAAGGCAATTTGTTTAAAGGATGAGCACAGAAGGAGAAGGGACTGGAGTTCACAAATTAAAAACTGCACAGCAGTTTCACTGCAAACTATCTACATATACAGTGCTATCCAATTAATCCATTACTCTTAGGAGAGGAATCCCTGTATATCCAGGTACAATCCTTGCCAAATATCTGGACACAATCATAGGCTTTTAGGATTACAAGTAACATAATAAAGGATAATGATCAAAAATTAAGCACACCAATACAGAATGCTTTGGTTAACTGGACTTGCCATGTGCACTGTAAGGCAGCAGTCTGTTAGGTTTAAAGTGAGATTAAGGAGTTGTGTAACCTGCAATTATGCTGGTTTTCATTAAAAAAATAAGATGATTTGGCTCAGTAGGGCCCTTCCTTATATTTACCTCTGTTTAATTGGATTTGGAACTGCTTAAACATCTTTGAGTTGGAGCTTATAAGAAGATGATCCCAGCTGTTTTTCAAAGCTTAAGACAGCAGGGCAGACAACATGATCATGTCAAGACTCAAACTAAAGCCTTAATCCTACTTTTTCATCAACTAGCACTACAGCTGAGTCTTTAACCTTCTAAGTACTAAATGTGCTTTGGATCTCTCACAATACATTTGCTGTCAAATGTTATTCTCTGATAATATTAATTTTTGCTTCCTTTCTAAAAAGTACTTTAAAGAATAGGCTCTATCTGAGTTTGGAGAGCTATAGTGTAAGCCTGTATTTTCAGTCCTTTTAAAAACATTCCTTGCAAACTTGCATATATTGAAGTCTGTTGTTCTCTGTGGAGGCAAGGGAATGCATTGACATGTAGTTCACATTGCTGTAATGAATAATCAACTATACTGGTAACTATTTTTCATTGCACATGAATTACTAGACTGAATATATTTTATTTTCAATAAGAAAAAAAATGAGAACAACTGTAGTTTCATTCAGGTCTTTTTCCTAGCAGCTGTCACCATGACCAAAAGAAAATTTTCCAAATTCCCAGTCTCAAAACTTGCATTATTTTGTAACAGTGCATTTACTTTAGTATTTACTTTAATATTTTTTAGTATTTACTTTAATAATCCTCTGGTTGAATAGAGATTAAATCTTCTAATGAGTTATTCCTGCATCTGTAAATAGTAGCTGTGCAATTCAATAACCTGTGCTCTTCAGCTTTTTCTCTTTTCTTTTCTCTTTTCTTTTCTTTTCTTTTCTTTTCTTTTCTTTTCTTTTCTTTTCTTTTCTTTTCTTTTCTTTTCTTTTCTTTTCTTTTCTTTTCTTTTCTTTTCTTCCCCTTTTCTTTTCTTCCCCTTTTCTTTTCTTCCCCTTTTTTCTCCTCCTCTGTCGGGTAGTGCTCCGATTTGTCCTAGTGACACAAGGCTGCCAGCAGGAAAGCAAGCGTAGTTAATGCTCAGCTGCTCAAACCAGTCAAGCAAGCTAGCAAGTCCCAGCTGTGCTACTTGATGTTTTTTGATTGCACCTAGTCCTCAATCTGTGAACTGTTTTCTGGACTTAGATTCATCAAGCTCTGCCGCTTTAAAAACTCATGCAGGCAGGCATCCTAGGATATGCCATTATAAGCTGCTGCCAGGGGATCTTCTAGGAGATAAATGGAATCTGTGTGAAGTAAATTAGTGTGAACCAGTCAATCTGTGTGTCAGCCTTGAGCCACATCCATGGGTAACTAGCTTGCTGACTGAAAAGTCCACTGTCTTTTGCCAATCAGAGGTCTCAGCCACCAGGAAGCAGTCCTATACAACATTAGTTTCCTGGAATAATGCCTGTTTGACCAGCTAGTGAAACTCTTCAGTATACGGTTCTATACTGCTTGAGTTTACTTATTGTTACAATTGAACTGAAAATCTTTTAAAGTCAGATAACATTTTAACAGTAGGGAGCATCACAGAAATGTCTTGGAAATAAGTACTTCCACTTTCCTACAGCAGCCATTCAGCAGAGTCATGCTGTGCTGCTGTTGGCTTTACCTCCCTATCAGTAATACATCTCCAAGGCCATAATGCAAAAGAATAACAATAATCTGGCCAGAAGAGGTTAATAAAGAGGCTCTGTGTATTTTTTTTTTTCATGGATTAAGCTATTTGGACAGCTTTGATCGAGAGATGGGAAGACTATAAAAGCTGTAACACTCATATTATGTACAGGGATGTGTCAGAGTCATAACCATGCTGTACACTTCTATTTAGTTTTGGTTTTAAAAGGAAATTGATGCAATCTCCTGCAAGAATTTCTCTGTAGAAAGGGACTGAACCAGAATCTTCTGCAAGCGTCCTGATTAATGATTTTATACTTGAATACCAAATCAATCTGCTATCATGAAAATAATAATGTCAATACTGTCAATTACACAATTTTAAAAATAGTATTTCTTTGTTGGTTTTTGCAGACACTACTGACACAGTGATAGGATTCACATCTGCACTGTCTGCTCTCCAGCACTGCTGGTCTCATGTACAGAAACTGGGGGAGATTTTGCTGTATTTCTTTAGAAAAAGGTTCTTCTTCCTTGGTAGTTGGTGATCAGGCAATGCAGGGAGATGGTCACAGCACCAAACAGCTCAAGAAGAGTTTGGATAATGCGCTCAGGCACAGGGTGGGATTCTTGGGGATGGTGCTGTGTAGGGCCAGGAGCTGGACTTGATGATCCTTGTGGGTCCCTTCCATCTCAGCAAATTCTGTGGTATTTTTAGAAATTTGGATAGGCGAGTAAATGCTGTGTACATTAATTAAAACAAAGACTGGTTATCTAGTAATTAACAGATTTTGGCTTTCTTTAATAATCCTGTAACCATTTTTTCTTCCCTATTGTTCCCCAGTTACTGGTTGGAAAAAAAATGAGAGAGGGATAAGTAATGTTGATCAAATAATTCAGTCTTACACCATGTTTGATTAAAGGACACACTTAGGGAAATTGGAAAAGAGAAATTTAGGCTTTCTAGCCAGAGAGGACATTGAGCAGAAGAAACAGTATGTAACAGAAGAATTAATAAAAGGCAGTTTGGGGTTACATTTTCCTTTTTTAAATCCTGAGTTTTACAGAAGCTGGTGCTTCAGAGCTGTGGAGTAGATGCTATGTGGAATTTTATGGGAAAGTATTTTATTTCTTGCAGCAGAATCCACAGAGACAAATTTAACTAGTTAGGTGTTCTATAATATATAATACACAGAATACATGGACAGAATCTGGTATAAATCACAACTAAGATCAAGACAACTGCTTTAAAATTGAGTGAATGTTTCATTGCACTAATGAAACAAAAATGGGATGTCCTTTGAGAGCATAATTTGTTACATGCCATTATATTTTAGTTGAGAGAAGTAGGGAAGTCCCTCTGGATGAATAAAACTTCAAGGTATATTGGGAAAAGAATCACTAAAAATTTCAGTTTTCCTGTGTGGAGAAATGCTGCCCTCACAGATACAAGGAGAATGGAAAATGGACTTTAAGGGGTTGTGGTTTTTTGATATATTAAAACCTTTCTCATATACGGAAGGAAAAATGTTCTTTAGTTGCAATTCACTTAGCAAGTGGCAGGAGCTCTGTTTGCCTGTGCCTTTGAAGTGCAAGAGCCAGCTCAGGCTTCCCAGGCACATGGGTTGGTTGTTCTGCAAACTGAGCTCTGCCATGTCATATTAACTCCTACTTCTGCATTCATTGCAATGGATTAAAGTTACAGGACCTTCCAGTTTGCCTGGTTCCATACTGGCTTATTTCAAATTCATATGCTGCAGCATTCACTTCAGAATAATCATGTGTTTCTATAGGTTAATATCTTTATATTTCTTTCTGAAATTAAAATACAATGAAAACTGGGCCAGCGTGATATTTAATCATCAGAAGTTAACAACCAGCCATTCTCAATTAAATGACAACTACATATATCTGTGTAGATTTTTTCAAATGACACTAAAATTTATGAAATGACCAGCAACTGATGTCTTCTGTCAGGGAAATGAATTTGTGGTTTGTAGGGCCTGAGAAATGGTCTGGAAATAAAAAATAGGGTTCAATTCAATAAGGATGAAGACAGGGATCTAGACTGAGGTAGTATTAATCTTCTGCAAAGAGACAGGATGGGGAAGAAAAAGCAAGATAACAGTTTCTCAGGAAACAGTCTGGATCGCAGGCTGAGCATGAGTCAACAGCATTCCTGGTGTGGCAACAAAGGCAAGCACCACCTCGGGGAGTATCACCCAAAAAACCTGTGAGAGATCCTTGAGCTGTGCTCAGCACTGCTGCCATCGGGACAGGTCCCCACCCAGCCAGGCACCTGCCTGCTGGGACCCTGCTGGGCAGGGGCTCCATCTGAGCCGTGTCACCTCAGTGGCTGCCTGTCCTGGGAACGTGGGGAGTGCTGCTGACACTCCCCTGGCAGCTCCTGAATGTGTTCTGCATTTCTTGTAATATTTGCAAAGTAATCTTGCCCTTTTCGTTTGGCTGGGAATATGTGGAAAAAGCTAAGTAGGTTAGGAGCAATCAGTCTAGAAAAAACAAAGAATTTCAGCCACAGAGGTCATGGAGAGAGTGTTTTCTACTTTCTCAAGTGCCCTTTCTCAAAGAAGAAGTTGCACATGAAGCCAACAAGGACTAGGCAAACAAACAAAATGAGGTGCCTTCCTATGTGATAAAACTGTGGAGTTTGCCGTGTCACAGTTAGGGTGTTAGATGTTAAGGATGCAAAAATTCCACATTTAAGTAAAAACTGGAGAAGCTCTTGAAACAGAAATCTACTGTGAGTTATTACAGAAGGGGAAAAAATTGTTTGTAATTCCTTGAGTTTCAAAATTGGACTTTAGGAGAAATTTCTGGTAAAGTATTATTTTATGGTTGTTGGACGCTTACACTGGTATTTTTTGGTCTCAGCAAATATGGCTGTTCTTATGCTTTTCATTATATTTTTATGATATCTATGAAATGTGCTTTTAAAATAGTACTCAAAGCATTTATTGCTCCATCAAGCTTCCTAGGTATAATACAGTAAGTGCCTGTAGAAGCCATAGAGCTCAGAAGTGACATTGCAGCACAATTGTTCTATCCATTTACAAAAAATAAAAAAATACCAGCATTTTGTTTCCCTTTACAGCTTTTTTTTTTTTAATGCAGTTTTATTTAGATTCAGGTTGCTTTGTATTTCATATTGGACCTTAAATATATTTATTGCCTACATCCTCTCTTGCCAAATATTTTCAAATGAAAAATAATTTTTTTTGACCTTTCCAGTTGTTTTCAATGAGAAATAAGTTCTTGTTTTCTCTGCAGACAGTTTTTAAGTCCACCTTATCAATAGCACAGGCATCTTATCAGAAAATGCTAAAGGTTTTATTCACCTGTGTTATGCAAACTTCTTTCCCCAGTGTGTCTGTGTTCTGAAACTTGGTATGCAGAGCATGTTATTTAGACTTTAGTGTAGAGTATTTCCAGAGTGGAACAAGGCTTTTCAGAGTTTCAACCAAACCTGTAGAAATAAATGACCGTGATGAGTTGTTGCTGTGTTTTGTGATTAGGCTGTATTCAAAAAGAACAGCTTCAACAGTTTGTCCAAAGACTGCTCTTTATCACCAGTCTGTGGCATCCTTTTGGAAATTATTTGGTTTTATTTTGTGGAATTGTTTGAAATATTTTGAAACTTGATACATAAATGTTTCATTAAATACTATGATCTTATGACATTCCTTTACTATTCTAAATCTCATATCTATTCTTCTATTTCGATAATGTAAGAGAATGGGTATCAAGTTCAGTAAACAAGCCCTAAGAGCTCATTAAGATGCATCAGAAAGAAATACTACAATACTCAAGATTGATCCTGTGCAATGAAGATTTATGTCATCTTTATATGCTAAGTTCAAGGTCATTTTCTTCAATGAAATATGTCCTTTTACCTTATTTCCATGCTAACAAAGGTAATCTCCACTGTCCACATAACAATGGAAATGACACTGCACTGACTAGAAATGATATGTTATGTGAGTTATAATATCAGAAATGGTTTTTAACTTGCTTATGACTCATAGATTTGGGGCTCATTTATACTCTATTTATGTCACTTTGACTACAGAGATTACCTTTCGAAGGGAAGCAAAAGTAATTTTAAGGTCCATTTAAACCTGAAGTAGGACAGAGTATCTTCTGAATAAAGATGACACTGTTTATGTTTAAATAACTTGAATTCCATCAGCATCCTCAGTATAAGCAATTATGAACACTATTTCTGCTATTGATATTTGTACATAAAATCCTATTCCCCTAAGGGAACATGCAGTAAAGTAGGTGTTAGTGCTGAGATTTTTTTTTATATTTTTCCTTGATTACATAATGCCATTTTTACTTTCACTCTTTATTTGGGCCAGACTGTACTTTCCTTATTTTTAACTTTTCAATTCCCTTTGTTCTTCTATGATATTTTTAAGAAACCTTTCTTTTCCAATTGAGCATATAACTTGATATTTTAAAAAAGAAAAATCTGAAGGTCTTTGCCTAGGTCCCTTTCTTTTTCACTGCAGACACTCACTATGTAACTTCATAAACCAGGCTCTAGTGAAGTTTGTTTGCCTGGGTTTTGTCTAGGGAGCTGTGTGTACCTCTGAGCAGTGGAGAGGGCTGGGGGACACTTCCCTTACTTGCACCAGTGACCCAATCCCAGCCTGCCCCAGCCTTTCTCCTGGTTTTTTGAAACAAGCACTTCCTTTCCTCACACTTGCTGAACTGCCTTCTTTGACAGCTGTTTTTGTACAAGCTGTCCAGAGTTCTGTCTCTCTGTCCCCAGGAAAACCCTTTCCACCTCTTCTTTCCACTCCCTTTAAACTGTTCCTAATGACCAGCTATTACTGCAAGTGTTTCATGCTTTTGGGCATTTTTCAGCTCTATCAGCTCTGCCTGTCATCCCTTTTGTTCTCATTTTTGTCTTTCTTGGCTTTTAATGACTCCATCCTCTCCCAGCTTTCCCCAAATCTCTGCAGTATCTACTCAGATACATCAACTGGAAATCCTCCTGCTTTGCCTGAGCATCTTGCCATCCTGTCTTGGTTTCTTTCTTGTTCATTTCACACCTTCCTCCTGAGGTACCTCATCATCTGCTTCTAGTTGGGTTTTAATTGTTATGCTCTGAGTTACCTCTCAGCTGAGTCTGGTACCTTCACTAAGAACACTGCTCAGTGCTGTGCTGTAAAGTCCAGCTGGTCAGTTGAAATTATCTGACTTGTGCTGCATGGCCTGGGAAGAAGCAGAGCACTTGAGCAGGTTTGTCCCTGTCCTGTGCAAGGCAATTGCAGCACAGATTTCCAGTCAGTTCCTACCTGGGACTGATGCTGGTGGAAATGTCTCCCCTCTGGTTCACTATGAGAGTTCTTGACTGAGTGAAAATACACAATTCATGTTGAAAGGCTGATTCTAAATTTTTGGTGACTGCTATGAGACCAAAACAGGCCCCGTGATTTTTTGCTTTCTCTCCAAAGGCATAGCTGTACTTTCTGTTTTCTCTCTTGCATCACAGGATACTGTGTTGTTCCAACAGGATACTGTTGGAAATTTTCCTATTGTTCTTCTGCAGAGTAGTTCTAACTTTTAAATTCATACAGCTGTAATGACTCAATCTAGCACTCAGCACAGGGCAGCTGACTCCACTGTACGAAGAACTGTTTTAGAAAAAAAGTGTTCAAAAACTTTGACATTAAATTATTTTGTTTTTAAATATAATGTGAATACTTGTATATTCCAGTTTTCCTTTTTTGAAGGGGAAATCTTCAATTAGTGTATTTGAAAATTATTTAAATGTTGTAAAAAGAGAAAAGCCCAGATACCTTTAAAGACATTTCTTCCTTTACGTATCATAGCTTTTTTTATGTGTGAACAAGAACATTTGTTATTTGTTACTGTAATTGTTCTTCAATGTCAACTCACCCCATGCAGATTATCATGTCAACACTTCCTGCTTTACCTGGGCAGGATTTTATGTACTGATGTATTGCTATCCAAGGCAAAGCTTTTAAGAGAAATTTACTGGGTTTTTGTTTTTTCAGGTGAAATGCATGATGTCGCTATCATAGATTTTATTATTTATTATATATTAATATTACATTTTCAAGGTTCTAATTCCACAACAGTATTGAAGCCCTGATTGCTTCAAACAGACTCTGTGTAGTTGCAGGAGTCAAGAATGATGGAACCTTTTGGTGACCTGGGATCAATAGCTGCAAACCCATGGAAAGCACAGAGCACTGAAGTGGAATATGTGTCTTTTGAGCTGCTCATGTCTGCATACTGCCTTGAGGCCTTGTTGATTCACTCATAATCTTGGAAAATTTAAATAGGTGTTTAAATTACATAATCCTTCAGCAAATATTCATTTGGTCTAAAAAAAAAATCCATCAAAATTTATAAGGAAATGAATTTCCCTTTCTGAAAACAAGGCAGAAGAACATGGAGATTGTGCATAGCCATTGGTATCCCCATCCCCCAGAAGTTTGGAACTTTGCTTATTTTTCTAGATATTACAAAAAAAAGAAGCATTTTCTAGCCATTGCTATTGTCCTAGGAAATAGGATCAGCTAGGAGTTTTAACAGGACAGAAAAATTGAGATCTAGTCTTTAGTGAGCTATTCTATAATATACTGCTTAATAATTTTACATCATCTTCAAGCTGTGTTTGTGGCTCCATATAGAGGTATGAAGCGGAAGAGAGGGAAATGGACTTTGACAAGGGAAATACCTCTCTTCTGCTCAGGAAAAGTTATGTGGCATTTGTTCAAAAGCCAAAGAATTAAAATGTCATTTATAGACAAGTAATTGTTTCCCTGAAAATATTTGTATGCTCTGAAATGAAAATGTTTTTAGCAATTAAGTAAAACATGTAACCAAATTTGGCAATCTTTAAACTGCAGCTCAGTCTGGGTTGGAATTATCAGTAATTTTCTTACATACTCCAGCTTGTTGTATACGACATATTTTGATCTCAAAACATACACCATTTCTCTCCCTGCTGAATCACTCCAGTAATTACAGAACCATTTAATTGATCTTTTATGTTGTTTACTGGCTTCTTTGGTGAAACAGACAAGCATTTTTTAATGACTTCTAAATTTTTTTATTATTTTAGGTTTCTGTAAGAAAAAACTGGTTTTCTACTTCAAGGGGACCTCATTTAAGCTGATGCCTCAAACTTCACCCTGCATACATTCTTGTCTATAGATTTTTCAACTGTCCTGCAGTTGCATATAAGTAGTTTGTGTTTCTGGATTTTTTCAGTCTATTATTTGTGTTTACAAATTATGTCTTCAGAATTGAAGGCTCTGCAGAAAAGCAGGAAGTGTTGGTTTCTGCATACATTACATTTCTCCCTCTCTGTGTTTTTGTTCTTTATTGCTCCAGTCAGTGTGCTGAAGCATGACAAGAGCTCCAACTCGGCAAATTTCCAGGATGCGGAGGATACGCCTGACAGATGTGTCGTGGAAGAGTCTGAGAGTCCAGGTGAGAGGCATTTAAAGACAGCCACCAAGTATCAAGTGATAAATCTGACACAGCTTTTGGGTTTGTAAAAAAGGACATTGTAATGCTGTTTCCTTTTTAGCAGCTGCAATGTCAAATTAATGGTCACCTCCAGGGGTCACAGTGTGGAGCTGTTATCCTTTCCTCTTTCATCAGGAATTCAGGTCTTAGAAAGGATAAAGGCTTTATGACCAAAAAGAAAGCTGACACTACTAGTTCATTATAATTACTTTTGGACTACACTGCTTACTTAATATATGTACAATGTCTGACCCTTTGAAGGTAGCATGAGATTATGAAAAATTAGAAGTACTGTATATACTGCAGCTGAATGCAGCAGCGGACACTCAAACACCGTATCTCTGGAGGGAAGCAAATTGGTGGCATTAAATAGCTTGATTCTTTCCTTTAAATCAGCTCACAATCATTATTTCATTTTAATGACTCTTAACATTGATTCAGCTAAATACAGGAACATCCATAAAGTGCATCCTTTTTGGTAACCGAAAGATTTATCTTCATGTAGTTTCATTATCTTTCTCGTTATGGAACATCTACGAAATTTATTAAATGAATCCCAAAAGGAAACAATTAAATATAAATTGTATCGAGTCACAGCTGATTAAAAACATTCTGTGCGACTAAATACTAAAATCTTTTAAGCAAACTGTGAGCTTGACCCATATACACCACACACATAACCTGCACATAGTCCTCATTAGTGAAAGAGTTAAACATCTTTCTTCACTTGGTATTTTCCTTCCTGCTTTATCTGGTTTCTCTGTACCCTCCTGCATCTTTGTGTGCTGATCCGTGTATCATATTTTTGATTCATCGTCTCTGCGGCCTGTCAGCTTAGTTAAGAGATTTCCAAATCTTGCAGCCTGTGCTGACAGGGGGCAGCTGCCAACAGTCCCCTGATCCTTCCCCAAGGAACGCTGCTGAGATTTAATTTTCAGTCAAAGGGTGCAGTCTAAAATCCATGTCAGGTCCCCTAAGTCATCACAGAACCCGGATAGGACCCATGTCTGGGGGATTATATTTCAACACACTCCACTCTTCCAAGATTCCTTGGGAGTTCAACTACTGTCATATACCTGATTTGAACTACATTCCCTTTTCATCTTTTCCAGAGAAGTGAACACCAGTATATGTTACAATAATTGAAACCAATGAATTGTAAATCTCCATTCATTTTAAAGCCACATAGACTTGGACTCAATGTTGTCCAGCAGAAACCACCATGGGATTTAGAAAGAAATAAAAAATCTACCCAGAAAGGAGCCAGGTTTGACAATCTGTGGTGTTTAGTATCTCCTTCAGAAACCATCTGTAGTCCCTTCAACAACTATTATGGGCCAAAATATGGATTGTCCAAGATTTGATCGATTTTGAAGTGAGAGGGGATTAAAGCAAGGTGGCACTATGATGTTCATGGGAGAATTAAAGTACCTTAAAGAAAACACTAATTTTAACCTTAAATTAATTCTCCCTGGCAAAGTGTACCTGTTTGGACGGGAACTTACATATCCAATTCTGCACTCTGCATATCTATATGAAGTAATGGAAAGAATAAAAGCTTCTCAGAAGGTGAATATTGACTGGCAAAAATACATGTTGATAAAGCATCCAGACTTAAAAACTGAGTTCCAATCGGTCATCTGACATCATTAAACTAGTAATAAACAATGAATTACTCTGGCTTTTGTTTCTGTCCATTCCTGCATTTTAAGACATCTTGTCTTATAGGTCTGAAAATCTCAGGAGATTTCACTACTGGTCTCACTGCTTTCCACTGAGAATTTGTGGCTTGGTTGTCATGGAGACATCGTATTTCTCCAAGAATTGCTCATATTGATCCGTGGACAGGCGTAAATGGCCAGGAGAATGTGAGGAGTAAAGGGGGTTGGGCAGTACTATAAAATGACCAGAGGTTATGGGTCGGAAATAAGCTCATAGCAAACACTTAGGTAAAGAGAAAGAAACAGTTTCATTTTGTTTCAGGATTTCGTTTTTGCACTTTATGCCATTGTCTTCTTTCACTATAGACTGAAAGAAACTTGTTAGTCACTTGTCATGTCAGATCTTTGGTGCTTGTCCTGACACAGCTGTCAGGCTTCCAGCTCTCTGCAGTTCAGGGACACACAACAAAGAGCTAAGAACATGAATTATTTATTGCTCCTTGTGCGGATGAAATTCTGTGATAAGAAATTAAGACACTTCTGACAGAAGTGCTTGTTTGAAAGGAAAGATTTGGTAACACAATACATTTACTTAAAGCTTACCATTTACTTTTAGTAGCAAACATTGAAACAATAAGATGGCATTCAGTTGGCTATGATTTTCTCAGGTGCATTAACTTTGAATCATGGAGCCTGAGAATGCTTGGGAGGCCAGCATTTGGTTTGGTGAAACCTGTGACTTTAGAATGTCTCTCACACGTATTCAAACTTACAAACTTAATTTATAAGTTCTTATTAATAAATCTATAAAGAGTCTCTTGTGCTTCAGTTACAAGATGTTGTCATAGGTGCAAAAGTGATGTTAAGAAATATATTTATTTTATTATCTCTTCTGTTGAGGAAAAGGTGAAAATATGACAATATACCTGGAAGGAATTCCAACTATCCCTGTAAAGGTTTCTTCTACAACTTCCACGAGGTTCAGGAAGGCTGTAGAGCAGCCATTAACACATCTGTCTGTGCATTGTGAAAAGTGCAGTCTCTATCCTTCACGTTAGAATGAGCTTTATTTTCAAAATGAACTTTGATTTAAAAATCACATGAAGCTTACTCTGTTTGTTTTATTTTCAAAACTTCTATGTCTGCACATGTTCTTGCTCCTCTGGGTGTGGGCCTCTAGCAATTGTAGGAGGCAGATGCTCAGATGAATAGCAGGAATCCATTTGACTACCCAAGACACCAATCCAAGATTTACCTGTGATTTCTGGTGTTCAGTGTGTGATCTGAACTACTCTCAAATAGGTAATGAAACCCCTCAACCTGCACTTTTCTCTTGGATAATTCACAGTAAACATGTGATGGACACAGGTAAATATCAGACTGCAGTTTCTTGTCTAAGTGAAATGGATTTTAGTTTCTCCCTTCATGTGGCTACAGGCTGCCATTATCTGTGATAGTGGCTCATGTCTATTTTAGGCCTCACACAGAGGAGATGCTGGGCTTCTCTCCCAGATGCCTAATAGTAGGTTTATCACTGCCATTTTTCCCCACATGCTGAGGACTACTCCTGTTTGACATGCAAAGCCTTGGCTTTTCAAACTTGTCTCTGCTCTGGCTTTGAAGGTAATAATCAGATAAGAATTGCAACAGTTTTCTGTAGAACTTGACTTCTAATCAACCCCACCTAAAGAATTCACTATCCTTTAAAGTGCTTCTTTCTTTAAATAAATATTCCCAGCATTTTTCCATTTTACCAGACAAGTTTTCCACATTTAAAGAATCTGAAAAAGAAACTGAGTGTCCATGGATGTGTTAGTTAGACTTCCAGGTCTGAGCTATTCACCTGAGTTTTCTTGTACAAACACTGGTGGGAAATTTATACCCCCAGATGCAGATCATCTTGTCCAAAGGGAGTTGCTTGAAATAGTTCCTAAGGGGGTTGAAAATGCTCTGAATTTCATTAGTCAAGATCTAAGAGGATTGTAGTGGGACTAAACACAATTTAAGGTGTCTTAGCTTTCATATATGGGGCAGTTCCACTAAGGAGGGTTCTGCAAATGCAGCTCCTGTGGGAAAAAGGAATAGATTTGAGCTGAAGTCACAAGAAACAATGTAGACACAGATGCCTCTTCCCTCTTATTTTCCCCAAAAGACACATTGTAGTAGAGTAGGAAATAGACTATTGCTTCACTTGGTAATAGAGGGAAACTGAGCCTCACTACTGGGAGATGAATTGAAAGCTATAGATGGGAAGTATAGTGTTTTCCATCTTTTGGATAGAAACCACATAAATGGTCAAACCCCTGTATGCTTATGGCCTTAAAGTATCAGAGCCTCTGCCTGAGTCTCTGCCTGGTCCCTTCTGCAGCTCATGACCTCTCCCATCCCTCCATTCCAAAGCCATTGCACTTATTAAATTTTCTTTCTCTTCAATTTTTTACTCTTCAGGACAGAATGTAATTCTGGGTGCATAACAGATAATAGGGAAAATCCAAGCAGTTGTCACAGTCTTGCTTAATTGCTTGTCCTATTTAGACCTTGGCACAGAGATGGGAAAGGTCTCTGACTGTCCCTGAAATAGTCTGTGAGAGGCAGAACTGCTGTAAATAGAAATGAAAATGTATGAAGACCAGCAGATTCTTATTAGCCACACTGTACTTAAAAATACAGCACTGAAAGCGTGACTATCTTGTTATCAGGCAAGTTATAATTACTGCATCTAATATTCACTTACCAGCTCCAAGTTCCATCCACTGAAGAGTGTTTTTTAAATCAGCATTGTGTCACCTCTATGGCTGTTGATCAGAACACAGGCAGAATGTAAAAGCAAATATTCAGTAATTTCCAGGTACAAAGGACACTAGAAAGTCATGATTTTCTGTGTTTGCATCCTCATGAAAAGCAGGAGGCAGTAAATGAGGACTGACCTGGGAATGGGGTGCTGGAGGCTGCTGCTGGTGGGGGTGCATGAAGCAGGAAGAGGATGCAAAGTAGGGGCAGCCCATGGTCACAGGCACTGATGGCCCAGGGACTGTATATAAAATGTCAGTGCCCAGGAATTATTCCAGAAAGAAGTTCTGGAATTTCCAGCGTAGGCATGGATGAATTCATCACAATTTCACTGTAGCAGATATATTATCCTATCCTGTCAGTGTTCTGGGTTACTAGAATCATGACTCATGTTTTGGGTTGATATGTGATTTTTTTGTTTGGTTTTGGTTTTGTTTTTTTAATGGCAAATTAAACTGTAAACTCAGAAGACTGCCTAATAGTCATCAAGAAAATGTGTATCTCTCTGTGTCTGTGATACAGATAGACAGAAAGATCATAGATAACATGATAAATTTACCAGATATTTGTTAGACTGGGGTAAAATAGTGTGTGCTGCTTGCTCAGTGTTCATGTACTCATGCAAGGTGTGGTACCTGGTTGAGCAGTGTTTCTAATGCAAGTAATATTTAAAATTCAGGTTGTCAATATTACCATACATCAAATGAAAAGAAACCATGAAGGTAAAAATTGGTGATTGAAAGCTTTCTTGTGGAATTCTAAAAAGCCTTGACAGGATTAAAATATAACATAACACTACTTCTGTTTAGAGCTATTGTAGGATTATTTCTGCTAAGAGAAAATAGATATAATTTGACAATTATTTTTGCAGAGGAAATATAAAACCTTGTTAACTTAAAATAGAAATTCTCTTTCTGCTAATCCACTGGAGCTCTTTCCTTTAAAACAAAAGAAAGGAAGAAGCAGAAGAGTTTTGAGGAACGACATTCATTCTTTTGAGCTGTTTCAGGTTCCATATTACTTCCTGTGGTATATCAGTTATAATGTGAACAGTCTTCTGGAGGTAGATTTCTGGATCTTTTAACACTAATATGAGGGTGATGAAAGTTTTTATTCCATCGAAAAATTATAGTTTGTTACTCTATAAAAAGACAGTAAAATAACATATATTTTAGTAACAAAGTCTCAGCTATTACCTTGAATTGTAAAATCATTAAGCCTCAAATTGTAAATCATTAAGAAATCATACATTTCTTTTCCAGATGACCTGAAGCCACATCCCTGGATATCTAAGGTGTGCTCCTGTAAGGTGTGTTAGAAAAAACCTGCTGAGATGAAAGAAATAGAAGATGGAGAAGCACAGCCAAGAAATAGGACATATGTGGTGTGGTAGACTTGAAATAGCTTTTTGCATTTATTATGGTACCTTTAACAATTCATTTTCAGAAGAAATACCTTCCATAAGATCTGCTTATTTTGGCTGATTTATTGGAGTCGATTCACACTTCCATCACTAATAGATTTATGTGTATTGAACTAAATTTGAGTAGTTTTGATGTAGAAAATATCAGCTTTTCTTTTTTAGGTATCATTCGCTTGTTTATGTTGTGATCCCAGATCTTCACAACTTTGACTGCCATTAAACAATTATATCAATTTTAGTATTGTTTTACATATATCAAATTTAAATTTTTCCCTCCTTGCTTCTGAATTTTCTTACCAATAGCATTTTAACACTGGGTAAAACCAAATAAGTATGGTTAATTAATAAAATGCATATAATAATGCATTTTAAATGATTAGAAAATTTGTTTTCACTGATAAGAGAAATTCACTATTTGAATTAAACATGGAATATTTAGAAATAGCTAAAATACAAAGAACGTTCTGTCCATGGGAGAGAATGGGAAATTGATAACAAATCTGATCATGTCTAGGATGTAAATTTTCCTTTTCTCTAAACACTGCCATTACCACCATCTGTTGAAATGCCCTACCAGTATGGAACTGGAGAAACCCATTGGAGTCCTCTCCTGAAATTATAGACTTCATTACATATAAATTTGTGCTCACTAGGAAAAGCAGCTATACCTTTTTTTTCTTTTATTTTTCTAAAAAAAGTGTATTATTATATTTGTAGAATATATGCAGCTGATTAGACCCAATATCACCTGTTATTCTGGGGGACTTAAGCTGCTTTGATAAAGAATGGCTGCTCAGAGCAATAAGCTCCCTTCCTTTATTGCCAATACTTGGGAGTGCTGCTGAAGGCAAAGGGACTTGAGGATGAGCCTTATGGATCTGTACCTTGTGGTGGAAATCCTGGTCTGATTTATCCCTTCTAATTGTCACATTAGCCATAAGATCCCTTAACTAGGAGAGTGAAGATTTCTTCAGTGTGGAAAGATTTTCTGGCAATGAATCTCTTTTTTCCTTGTGGGGAATTGTCATGGCTGCAGGAGTGATAAATCCTGCTTTCTGTTTCCACAATATGGTTTGAATGAAGCAGACATGAAAGCTTCTTCCATCTGGTTTTTTATAACCCAGAAGTCCATGTCCCTCAATGTAGTGTAAGGTCTTCCAACACACTGGGTGGTGAGAGGGCATTGTGAGAAGAAGTATCCCAGTTTTCATTCAACAAAAGAATATGTTATTCAAATTGGCTGCAATCCAGAGAAGATAAAGATAATTAATACTATTTTTCTGTGACTGTAAATAGCAGAAAAATGGCACCTTTGGGCAGAAAAGTCTGGTATACATTTGGTATTTTTCAGAAACAACTTAGCTTCTTTAGGCATTTTCCTCTCTAAAATGTATCTTTTGTTCATATGTGGTTGTATTTGAATTATGGTGACTGAATATTGAGTGCTATGGATTCATTCTTGCGTTTCTTGTACTGGATGTGGGGAATAATATCATTGTTATATTTGTACTTGTACAACAAAACTGAGAGCAGAACGTGTCTTCAGCTGACATATATCCTCTTTTGTGGCTGAATGAGAGTTGCAAACGTCAAGAAGGTAAAAATAAAATTGTAAATATATCTTGAGGAACTTAGTAGCCCTACAGGAACCTTGCAGACAGCAGAACAAATGACAAACAAAGGATGGACTCATCTCCCTCCTTTGTGCCTCTTCCATATAAACAACCACATCCAGTTGTTGCAGCAGTCTCCTCCAGGGGCATGGAAAAGTCTGTTCACAACCAGCATCTCTGCTTTGCATCACATCTGCTCACTTGGGCCAGGATAACAAGTCTTTTGAAAACTCTTTCATCTAGATATTTCAAAAATGGATGTGTTCAAGGAGGTCTCATAGCTCAAGGAATTGGCATTGTCCCTAACACCCAGTACTGCTGTAGTAGCAATTACATTTGTGCAACATGATATTTGATTGCTTGTCTTTAATTCTGCAAAGCAGTGCACATCAGCAGCCTGCCAATACAGCCAAGCCTCTGGAATGGTTTGTGCAGTGATGATCGGTGTTTGGCACATGCTTGTGCGTGCTTTGTGCTAATTATCATTACAGGATCAGTAAGGTAAGGCAGGAACTTTTTTATTAGGTACATTTATTTCCCAGTAAAGCAAATATATTCCCCTTGTCTTCTGGATGTCTTTCAAACAACCAAATTTATAATATGTGCTCACGATGAACTCAATCAGAAAAATCTTTTTGCAGCAAAGTTACCATTTCAGAGCTGAATACACAAATACAGATGAACTTCCTGCAACAGTTTCTTGTAAGCCAAACTGAAGAAGCGTTTTATAGGAGTGTGGTCTGATGTAGCAGTGCGTTCATGCTTATGGAAATGAAGTTTACAATGAAGTCCCAAGGCAATTAAGAATGTATTTCTCTGTTGTGTTACTCTGAAGGAATCCTGTCAAAATGAGTAGTATGCTAATATTTTTGAGTAGTTGTATAAATTTTAAATATGGGGTAAAAAGATCATGAATACCAAAACTGCTTAAGGGATGTAGTGTTTTGGTTTTGTTTGGATTTTTTTCCATCCAGAAATCACAGGGTCCAATGACCTGTATGGCTCTAGATGTGGCTTCACAGTCAGGGGGATTTCTCCCCACTCCAGCCCCAGGCTTCTGTGTCTCCTCAGTTATGTTTGCACTACTGCTTGTGTGCCCAGGCTGTGCCAAGGCAAGCACTGGCCTCAGTGCAAAGCCCAGAGGAGGAACAAGCAATCCAGAGTGGAAATGTGGGACAGTTCACACAAAAATGAGCACAAAATGGAATTTTAGGGTGCTAAGTGCAGGGGTCTTACTTAAACATAGACTTTTGGCTTTCAAATCCTAGAAGCATTTTTACATTACAAGCACAATTCATTATATTATTAACAAAAAATTAAAAGACACTTAGTGCTTTAGTGTAAGACCAAATCAAAATTCTCTGGCATCTCTTTTATTTGAGGGATTTTGAGTTTTCCAGATAATTCACACTTGGTCTGACTGGTCATGCTGAATGGTCACTGACTTAGATTCCTCTCTGGAAACCTCCCTAAAGTTTGAACTGTTCATTTATGTCTCCAAATCCAAGCATTATATTTTGAAATCTCTTGTGCCATTTACACATTTTAAATTTGATCATTGTAATAAACTGCTTCCATTTTGGTGTTGTATTTTGTGGAGTAATGTCCTTCCCCAATCCAATGAAACGTGTTCTCAGAGCACATTGGCGTGGGACTTGATGAGCTTCAGTGTTTGAAATAAAGAGACATTTTAACCAAACCACTGTGCAATGGGGCTACAAGCTCCAAACAGCACCAGTTTAGCAAAGGAAATGGTTTTGCAAGTCTGGCTGAGCTGAATTGTTAAAAATTCAGAAAAGAAGCGGACAGTGCAGTAAGCAGAATTACCTCTGCTTAGGATTTTACTCCTTTTGTAAGAACAAGAAGTTCTCTGAAGGCAGACCAGGACAGTGAGTTCCAGCACAAATCCTGGAGTCGTTGTGCCAGTGCTGAATAACATTGCACCAACACCCAGGATGGGGGATCTGTGAAGACAGTCCTGCTTCTTGTAATGGATATTTCTGATGGATTTTGCAGTCCATTCTTGGATGAGAAAAGGATGCAGAGGAATTTCAAGGACTGGTCTTCCCCTTTTCCCCTCCTCATTGAATACGTAGTCTGAACTGCTAGACAAAAATCTTAGCATTACTGTTAGCATTTGAGCTATTGTTTGAATTCATAGATCCCCAAAATGAAAATTCATCAGTTTTACTTTTGGAGTAGTTCTGAACTTGGATGCAACATAAAATTCACACAATAACCCAAGATTGTCTTATTGGGACCCATGGGAAGTTTGTTTCTTGAATGACACCTGCTGGAAAATCCGAAGTGTGTCTGAGAGCTGTGCTGTGGGACAGAGGCACATCAGAGCAGGAACACCTTCCCCATCTTCCCATGGATGTGCTGGGTGAGTACAAACAGCTGCCAAGGTGAAGCAGTGTGAGGTGCTAAACAGTGTTGAAGATTATGAAACATAGCAAACATCTGCAAAGTTTTTTAGAGCAGACCGTGCATTTGACAAAATTTCTCAGCGGTACAAATTTAATAACATTTATCTTTTTCATGCATTTCAAGAGGTTTAATTTCAGAATACAGAGTTGTGCAGCCTGAATTTACATTGTGTCATGCTAACTGGTTTTCTTCCTCTGCAATACTCTCAATAAGACAGTTGTGGAAAATAGCCCCACTGGAGTAAGTAGTATATGTAAGTAGTATATGTTGTTTCATTAAGTACACTAATCCCTCCAGTTTTATGTCAACTGGCAGATTGTCTTCGTTTTTTTTCTTTTTTTGGCATTTGAAAACATTATACTCATCTGAAGAATATTAGCAACATCCAAAACTAGTAAAATAGTGCTATTTTCCTTATTTATTCTCAAATCTTATCGAAATAATGGGTGATCTTTTTGATAATAAGGACATGGGGAAATCATACCCTAAATCATCATGAATTTTCCACACAGAAACTCAGGGTAATAAAAGATTCTGTTCAGTTTGAGAACTGTGTTTTCTATCATCATGCTGACCTGTATACTTAAAGCTCTGCCCAGTAAATGTAACACACAGATTTTTGTTGTTTGTTTTGGTTTATAGTCTTCCTGCCATGTAGATGGCAGCAGCACTCAAGCCTTGAAATTCACTCCAGCTTTTTCTTGAGTTTGTTCGAAAAAAACGTTTAAGAATATTGTTGCTGAGACTGAATTGAAAGGCCTTATTACTTTGAAGGTGAATATCAGTTTAGTAACATGTACCTCTAAAGAAGATTTTAACTTGGTAATATCAGTGTTTAAAAGACAGTAAGTCATATCTGTCTGTATTAATATAGTTACCACGATTATTTTTTTTCTACATTTTGACTTTCTTCCCCTCTATTTGAAATGTCTAGAATTCTTCATACTTCACTAGGTTGCAAGACACACAGGATGTTTTAAAAAGTTCAAAATTGTTTTTCCTTGCAGAATGAGCAGCAGTCTGGGCAGGAAAGCTGTTGACTGTGGACATCCTTGTCAAAGACACAAAGAGGAACAAGAGATAAAGGTAGAGGTATACACAGGGCAGGATTTTGTGCTAGGGGTTCTACTAATTGCGGTGCTTTATAGAAAGTATCATGAAATCCTTGGCTCAGGGGTCATCCAGCTGCTTGCCAGGCAGGCTGCAGAGGACAGGATTCCACATGGGAGGGTTGGTCACAGCATCACACTGCACTCAGAGGATGGGCTCTGACCAAGCAATCCTCTGATGTCTCATGGGGCTATGACCAAAAACATGGTACGGATGTCCTGATACAGGTCCTGGAGTGACAGCACTTCTTAACTGCTACTTCAGGCAAAGGATTTACAAAGGGAAGGCAGGAATTCTTAGCTGATAAAATGTGTGAGAACAGTAAAAGTAGATGAGTGATGAGGAAAGAGCAGCAACTGGACACATGTTGCATCAAAGCACTGGGGTAGCCAGCGTTTGTCTCTCCTCCACTTGTTGAGTACAATGCCTTGGATATTGCTAATGGGAAAAGCACTTCCCTTCTTAAATGTCTTCAGGTTAATGCATGCTGAGAGCAAATACATTTTTGCTGCTTTTAGGTATAGTTTGGAGATTTGATGGGTTTTATTTCTCACTTCACATCACCCGTTAAATCAATCTTAGATTTCATTCCAGTGAGCAGATATTTGTCAAAAAGCTGCTTCAAGGTCTCCCAAATCCACCTTTTTCCCTGTATTTTCAAAATTATGTGACTTCTTAAGTAATAATTTTCACCTTCTCTCTACTTCGGTGGTAATATACTCAGTGTAGTTACAGGGGAGTTCTATGCATTGCAACCAAGCATACATTTAGAATTCATATTAGTGCTGATTATTTATGACCTATAATTAAAATATATTTTAAAAGCTCTTTGGAACTTAAAATAATTGTCACCTTGTTAGTGTTATCTCTGTGTAGTACATTGGAGCAGTTTTTTAAGGATATGGGATGGTCATGGCATTTTGTAAGTTAATACAAAAGCAAAATTCCCTAATAAAAATGTTGCTAGATTTTCGTTATCTCTGCCCAAACTTACTAAGCTTAAGCAGCAAAAGCACCTGAGTAATACAATATAGAAACTCTTAGAACTACCAAACAGGCTTTCCTTAGAGAGATTTTTGCAGAATCACTTTGGAGAATAACTGCTCCTTAGGAACTAGAGATGTGCAGCAATAACATTTCAAGATTTTTAAAGAAGGTGATGAACAATTTTAATGGATTGGATACTGAGAAAATATCAGAGAAGATATCACAAGCAAAGACTCATTCCAGGCATTTTTTCTTATATTTGTTGCTTTGGTTATGTGAAGTGACAGCCCAATGAATCACTGGGTGGTCTTTTGGTCTGACAATTTGGGTATTGTCCAAGCAATTAACAGGCAGGCAGCCGGGTCCAGCAGCCAGTGATTAAATTACAGAGGTTCTTTAGTGGTTTCCATAAAGAAATATCTGGAAAGAATTAGATGGATCTACCACCTATGATATGATGAGCATGTGTCCTACTCTGTGTACATGTTTATTTGACTGAATACCTAAGAATATTACTTCAGTTGACAAGAGTCAATATTTGAAAGGCATTCCATGCTTTTGGTTTCTCCTGTAGTAACCCTGTGTGTGAGGAGAATTTATGATACTGTTGGAGTAAACCTTAAGCTCTGTGTGGATTTTTTGTATGAGATTTTAGGAGTGTCTTTTCTCATATCTTAAGTCACATGTCTGACTAACTGCATAAGTACTTCACAGGTTTCATATAAGATTTTTCATTTAAAAATGCCTTCTCTTTTGTAAGTCATTTAAGCACATGTAATTGGTGTTAAAGTTTTGCTTAGCCCATGGAACATGTAGCAACCTGTGTTACCCCCCTTTTTTACAACACCTAGATCTATAGATGCTCTTCTCTGTTCCTGGTATTTGGCTGTTTGGTTTTTCCTTTGTGTGTGGGAAAAATCTATCCCACTTTTTCCAGAATTTTGAGTTTTTTCTTCCTCCCATGATATTCAGTGGTTAAACTTCCACAGGGAGAGACCAAGGGAAAAGCAGCAAAAAGGAAAAATAAGAAGAAATAAACTCTATTATCTAGAGTAAATATACTAGCATGGTCAAATTATGATCACACTGGCCTCCAAGCTGCACTCTGATCTTTTATGATAATTCTGAACAGTGCTCTGAAGGTAGGTGTAAATGTCAATACTCTGGGAAGCTGGGAATTTCAGGGAATTTGCATAGGATACATAGAGCCATAACTACAATCCTGCAGGCATTGGGTACAGTACCCATGCTGATGTGGGCACTGAGCACACATGTGGCATTTTTGATAGGGGTATGGGACTGTAAATGGAATCTCAGCAACATTAAGTTTTCTTTAGCATTTAGTCTTTTTCCAGGGGGTAACTTTTCTGGATTAGCCAGAAAAGTGCCCTTGCTGGCTAGCAGGAAGGAGAGGAGGTAGTTCTGTATATTTTAATGCTTTTATAGCTTCTATACTAAAAGACATTGGGAATAGCAGGGAAGCTTGCACGCCTTCCTTAGAGAGAGACTCAGCTCCCTGCCACACAAAGGTTTTGCCAAGGTTTTAATAAAAGGAATCCCCACTGTAGATTTCTTCTATACTTCTCCAGTAGTCAGTCCTGGACCACATCCTCCAGCAGCTTTTATTCAGCCAAAGCTGCTTCCAAAAGGGCTCAGGGGCATCGCTCGGTCAGCAGCAATCAGTGGGTTAATACAGCCTGGCTTCTGACTCCCTCAGATGTTCAGGAGAAGATAATGAGGCAGGGATAGAGCCTGCAGGTTAATGAGATACCCCAACTGGAAGACAGAAATCTGAGAGGAGAGACTTGGGAAGAAGAAGAGGAAGGGGAAATGTGAGTGTCTTTATATTCAGGTGTTACTCAGTTGAGGGAATTGCTGGGGCAGGATTGTTTTCCAGTACTATAAAGACCATTTGATCTGTTAGTGCACTGCTGAAATTACTCATCTACCTGGCAAAAGCCATCTGCCTTTTACACTCCAATTAAAATCAACACTGGACTACATTTGGAACTCTCTTATGCTAAAAAGATGTGCCCCCCCATCCACCCCAACCCTAAACAAAACACCAAAATCCAAAGGTGCTCGTGTTAGGATAAACACTGGAATCCCTCTAACAAATTCTAATCAGTGCTTGGGTAAGCATTGTTAGAAACGTCTGTCATGCATTTAAGTAAAATCTATTAATAAAATGAATGAGTAGAACTTAGACAAGTATAGAGAGGTAATACAGTAAAACAAATGGCCCTACTACAGGGAGCTATTGTACTATACTGTTTTGAATATCATCATGAAAGCAACTTACCTTTCAGCTGAGTCTTTTCAATAATCCTGGGCTGTAAATGATGCAGCCATGTAAATAACTCTGACAGTTGCACTTTGACCATTTAATATGAAAAATAGCTTGTTCTCTGTAATCACATTGTCAAAAAATTTCCCCTTCTTATCAGTATGCGACCTCCTGCTACAGACAAGCAGAATACAGAACAATCTGCACAGTCTGCAGCGTTCAAGATACTATTCTTACTGTTATTATCAGCAATGACGATTATCTCTAAATGCTCAACAGTAAATCCAGAGGAATAAATGGGAACGTTTTTCCTAAGTGGTGTATAACAATACCTGACATTTATATAGCACCTTTCATCTGTAAGAATCCCAAAGTGCTTTACAAAGTCTCCTGGGATCACTTCACCCACCACTGAAATGTAGCTATCTCTGCGGTGAAATTCAACTTCTATTCCACACCACTGCCATTGCACAACGGTGTTTTTGAAAAAAGTGACAACTAAGTGAAATGCATTGAACTGATCTTGTGAAAGGTATCATAGGGTCCTCTGTGGCAGCCCATGGCTACAACTTTGCTGTGGCATCCAGAGAAAAAACCAACAGATACTTCATCTTCCTCTGGCCTCAGACACTTCCTTCCCAGCAAGAGCACTTCTATTCTCTTTCTGTTCTCAGATCTATCAGATGAAATGCTACCCATGAATGAAATTCTACTAATGAAATCACACTAGTAAACCTGGGTTATCCTTAGGAAGTAAATAATAATGAAAATAAAATGCTTAAAATTTTACAGGACAAAGATGGGCATAACTAATTTATAACTGCTTCTCTGACAACCTTGGTCTGTTGAGCCCAACACTGGGAAATTAAGTACTTATCTTTTTTTCCTTATGAGGTATTTATATTCTTTTTCATAGTTTCAATACTATAGCTATGTATTTATATCTGCAGATATGACACAGCCCTCACTGTAAGTTGACTCTAGAAACATATCTGTACTGATAAATTAGAGTGAGGTAACATTCTCAGGTGTGGAAAATGACATAAATTGATAAAATGATGGAACAGTCTCCATGCTCTTGATCTACAACAGCTAATACACTCCTGAAGACCATGCCTGATAGGAAGTACTTGAACATGCCCATGCTTTTCTGGAGGGTAAAATAATTTTTCACTCAAACTTACTTTCAGTTCTACTGGCAGTTGGCTTTATTGCTGGAAAACTGTCTGAGGGACATTGCTATTACAGATATATATACAAAGGGTATGCACAGAATGGTGGAATGTATGTAAAGCATAGTATTTGTGCATTCCTGAATGTGATAAAAGTCAGTATAAAAGTGGATTGAATCCTCTTCAGGAAAAATGCATGCTATGCATTATGAGTAATCTTGAAAGTGCTCTACCAATATTAATCAAATCATGGAGCTGAAAATACATGTTCTTGCTAGAGTTTCCTGTTACATTTTCATTTCACAGAAGGATGGGAACAAGCCCAGCCAGGAGATCTGAGCCCTGCTAAATTTTGGAGAGCTTGCTCTTACTGCTGATATAGATTTGATCTCTCCAACTCAGGTTTATGTGTGTAATATGTCACTTTAAAAAAATCAAGGTCCCATTTGGGTTCACTCCACTGCAGTGTTACTACTTTATCTTATATTTCATCTCCTCTGTGGTCTTGGCTCTTTTTTGGCAAAATGTGAGTTCCTTTTCTTTTAAACTTGGGGAAGCATTGGACATATGTCACCAGTGAACTACAGAGTGTGTGGGGAAATTAGCTAAGTAGACAGAACCACTTTACTGCTGAGAATAGAGTGGTCTCTGCTCTTTCTCAGCTACAGACAAGAAAGAGAATCAGGAGTGTTTCAGAAGTTACTCACCTTTTAAAACTAAGCTGTTATATTTCTTTAATGGAACGAATGCAGCTAAACTGATTCAGATACCTGGTCATTGCATTAAGAGATTAAATGTAATTTTCCTTCTCCTAAGAAGCTTCATTGTACTTTTGAAATAGACTGTAGAGTGAAGCCTAAAGAAACAGCAATAACTGTGAATCCACTATGAGATATTCTGAGTGGCATCTTAAGAATGCAGGGTGTGAATAGACTATCAGAGTTTATCCTGCACATAAATCCAGAAAATCCTTTGGCCAGAGAGACAAAATTATACTTATGATGTATATCTGGTGCTTATGATGAATATCTGGTTTATGAAACTTATATGTGAAGGTGGAAAGTATCTCCTATTAGAGATGCTAAATTAAAATGTTTACCAGGTTTTTAAAATGCATTAAAATTTAAAGTTGCAAATTTATATTAACAACATCACATTTATTTGCTGTGACCCCACTAAAACAGTTTTACTGATTCCAAAGTATTTTGAGTCAAGCTTTGTATGTCTGTACAGCATGTGTATGTGTAGATATTTCTTTGTGTCCACTCCTGTATATTCCATATTGGATCCTATTTTAATGGTGAACATGAAGATTGCAGTTATATTATGAAATGTCAGCTGTAGGACTGCAGAAAGAATGGTTGTGGCAATGCTTAGCTCTTCCCTCTGCACGAATGTATTGCACACCAATCTTTATGTGTATTAGCCCATGTCCATTCATAATCAATACTATCGCCTCATCAAACTCTTCTCTACTTTTATATACACACATATGTTTAGCAATCTTAGAGGTATTTTAAAGATAAATGTGTCTCATTTTGGTCCTGACAATCAGACCACAACAATACAATTGATAGACTTGGCTTCACATTTGAAATGTTAACCCATTATGAGACAGGTCTTAGCAAACATGCCAACAAACAAAAGATAGAAGAATTTTACCACTTATTTTGCCTGTCTTCAAAGACTTCATCTTTCAGGCTGAAATTTACAATGCTGCTTTTTATATTTCATTATTATTTGACTACTACATCTTCAGTAAAAGCCATATCCTCCTTAAATTTCCCAAGTTTTTTTCCTTTAGTTGACAGACAGTTGCTAATCACATGTATAATACCCTGAGCAAATTTCAGGCCACAGGGGGATAGGATAGCTTCCTGCATATTTTACTCCCTTCCACCCTTGTTTTTTCCATTTTCTATGATAGTCTGCTTGCGTTTGTGAATGAATGCTATGATGTGTATTGCATTAGGAAGAGTGATCATGTGAATGTTAAGCCTTTAAACATAAATGGTGAATTTTAACTGAGGCTTTCAAGTTCATGCATACAAAGACAACATTTTCTGCTCTCTCTGCCCACTTTGAAGCTCTCAGCAAAGAGTCTGCTGAGGACACACAGTCAAATATTGTTTATACCAGTCCTGGGCAGGTATTTTGCATTTGCCTGGCAGACAGGATAGGGCAGCATCTCTGCTCTGAATGCTGTGCTGGGCTCTGCTGGGCACATCTCTGCCAGTGAGCACAGCAGTATCAGAGTCTTTAGCCAGTGTACAGCAGTGACAAGGGAGCTCCAGGGAGGTTCTTTTGAGATGAATCATCCACTCCTGAAGCTGGATTCCAAGTTTTCAAGTTTTGGCATATGGATTTTAATCTCTGAGGTGCCTTAACAGAAAGCAAATTCCGTAACTTCCTCTGCAAGGTCTGTTTGACTTTGCTGGAGGAAGAACGCTTGTTCAAAGCCAGGCCGGCAATCATCATTCATC
>VZTR01004392.1:47211-59066 GCA_013400775.1 Chaetops frenatus
GCAATCATCATTCATCACCCTGTCAGTCACACGCAGATACCAGGGTACCTTCAACAAACGCTCTGTATGTAACTCCAAGGTTGGTTATTAGTGTTTCCCACAAAGTTCCAGTAGTCATAGGACATTTTTGAACCTTATGGGATTTATATTAACTCATACAATCTTTGCAAGGTTGCCAGAAGCTGTAAAGAAACTAACGATTAACTAGGTTCTTCTTAGTAATTTAGAAATATTGATGAGTGCTGGTTCAAGTTGTTGCTACCAGGAGTGTATTGCCTGCAGTGCTTGATTCCTGACAAGAAGGAGGTCTTCTAAACTCAACACAATCTTACTTTTCCTTTTTTTCTTATTTTAATGTGCAAAATACTTTCATTATTGTATCTCTGATAAAACTCATTTTCAGCAGCTGCTGAAGTATTTAAATGCTGCCATAGACAATCATCAACTGTGGATTCCTATGTCTAAAGCAGATGCAATAGTGTCCTCAAGACTTGTAAACAAAACAATAATTCTCTCTAATAATGAGAAAGTATTTTACTTCATATCTGAGATCATATGAATTAATTTCAGGACCAGTTAATAAGATGTCATAACAGGTATGTAGGTTACCTTAAACTATAGATTTGCTCTTATTTTGGACTATGAAGAGAAGTTGAAAAACATTTAGACTTTGTTCAAACACTGTTTTGTGTACAATTCAGGAAAAAGTACCTATCTGATAACAACAGTACCACATGCAGCTTTTCCCAGAGAAGGCTGTTTACTTAAGGCCTGAAGCAAGGGTCAGTTTTGAAGAAAACTTGACAAGGACAATTTCTTACTTTCCTTTACTAGCAGACAAAGCACAATAATAATAATGGTGGGTGGTTGCATTCCAAATATTTCACTCACCTGAAACACCACAAAGCAATTTATATGTATTTGTTTTTAGCTCTCACCATAGTATTACACAGCTAGTTGGGATTTCAAAAGAAACCCAAGAAATAAAGCATTCAGTTCTCAGAAAGAGCTACTGAACTGCCTGAACTCTGCTCATTCATCCACAGCAGTGCTGGGTTTTTCCTGAGGCCCTGTGCTTAGGAGTAGGAGGACCTCGCTCCTGACACTTCCTTGCATCACTCCTCTCTCTGCAATATTGTCACATGCGTGGGGCACTTTATGGAACAATAAATGAGATTCCTTTTTTCTTCTTACCTAGAAAGCCTCTGCCAGTCCTTTAGAGCAATTTTGCTTTTTAATCCATCCCACTTCTCCTCTTTTCCCAAGATCTAAAGCCTCGTGTTCCTCTGCCTTTTGCAGCTTTCACTTAGCTGTGGGTGTCTGAGGGATATACAAGGTTTTTTCCCCTTTTGCCCACTAAGAGATGCCAGCACAGAGCTGACTGCTCCCTTGAAGCCTCATCACTGGCCAGGGAGGGATTTTCCTCTGATACCTGGCCCTGATCAGTGAATATTACGGGGAACAAACACTTTGTCCTTACCCATTCACTCTCTGTGCCCTGTTAATTCTGAACTGTAAATACAAGAGGTCAGTGTTTCCTGGCCACCTTTTTCATGGATAATCAAAATAGGGACATTTACTTAGCTCTGGAAAATCTGTTCATAAATGTTTTGGGTTGAAGCCAAGTATTTTTCCATTGCTTGTAGAGCTCTCTAATCAGGGTGATATACTCATCCAAATCACTGACATACCATCATTGCAAGATCTGGCATTACTGCATTTTTCTCTCGTATGTTCTACAGAAGACAGTTCTGCATCATAAGTTTAGACCTTCTTCCTGTAGCTGGACAAGCAGCCCTGGAGGGTAGTTGTCTGCTTTTGGGAAGGAGCAAAGTTTGTCTAAGCTCCCTAATTTATCTCTTGTCCCATTAAGGCAGAAAAGTGCGGGATTTTAATGTACTTTGCTTTTCAGTATGTGTTTTTTCCCCACATCAGATGCTGAAATCTTTCCATGGATTAAACATTTTTGTATGGCAAGCTCTTGTGTCCATCTGACTCACCCTCTGGTTTTGAGCTGTGGGTCAGTTTTTCCTTGATGCGTTTTGAAAGATGGAGGTATCAGTTGAGCAAACCAGAGCAGGCAGTTTCCTGTAATCATCTATGCCATCATCTGTGCTGGATCATGGCAGCAGCTGATCAATAGAGGAGTATTTAAATATGTTAGAGCCTGAATCTGATATTCTACATGTTTAACTGCATAAACAGATCAATGGGATGGGATTGATCTCCATTGATATTTGGCAGTTTTCAAATACAATTAAACCACATTTGGAGTACTGAAAGCTCTTGAAATAAACAACTGGGCACTATTTATAATTTAAAGAGCTACTCAAAAAATTTAATAGATCAAGTGGTTGTTTCAACAATGTCAGTGTCAAGGGAAAACTTGAAATCTATATGCTGTATATAAATAGCAAACTGAAATTGATGGCAAACTGAAATTCAATGTGTTCTTTAGCACATATTACTATACACAAATATTTCTGTATTTATGAGATAAGGATATGCAATTAAATTGTCATTAACAGATATAGATGAATGATTATGCCTGAGCAGAATCTGAGACTGGAATTATTGGACATGTTATTGATAAAATGGCAACCTTACCTTTCTCACATCCCTAAAACAGTGGAATTCAGGGGTTACCCAGCCAGTTTTTGGTTTTGCTGATCCCTGTTGTCTGTATTCTTCCTGTGTCTGACAGGGTTCCAGCAATTCCCTGTATTCCCTGTATGCTGACACCTGACATCTCCATTGCTCCTTCTGAGAGCCTGGCACCAGCATGTTTAGGCTACCACCAAAACCTGTTTGCTCAAGTAGTGACAATCTGGAAATGTCCTTGAGTTGCCTTTGAAGGTAATGTCATTGTCACCACAAAGGCACATCAGATAGCTAAAGGCTGCTCAGAGTGTTTGACTCATTGACATGCACAATAAATAGATACTCGTGGTCATAAAAAGAACCAGTACCCACAATTGTCAAGACTAGCCAGTTCAAGAGAACCACACCAAAGCTGACCAGAAGAACAGTCATTTTGGGAAATGAGATGTATTTGCCATTCTGGTCTGCCTCTGGGCAGTTTTACACAGCAGTACAGGTGCAGTTGTAATGAAACCTACTGAGGGAGCTGAGGTCCTAGTCCAGAACATACAAAGTGATTAGGAGGGTTACTTTCTAGAGAATTCTAGAAGGCTTATGGTTCAAATCAATTTGAAATACATAAAGGAAACATGGATCTTTAAGACTACCTCAGGTATAAACTCAGAGCACTACTGTAAACCCCGGGTTCTCTAAAGACACAGACTTGATTCATTACAAGGACACTGAATGTCAACTCAGCAGTACATTTCCCACACACCTCCAGTGTGGGCATGGGGAAATGTAATTTTGCACATTTACTGACAATATTCTGAAATGCAGCTGAACAGTATCAATGTGTTTTTCTTTCAGAGGCATTTTGAAAACAATCCCCTATGTTTTTACTAAGGTTCTTATCCTGAAAATTTAGGAAAGTGATTTCCATGTGTACCATTTGCTTAATCCCATGCCACCATGAAAAATCAAGGCTTTACTGGTGATATGGATTGTGAAGAGGTAAATAGAGCAAGTTCCTTTTGCACAGGAAGGAGTGGTTTAACAGCATGAAGACAGTAGGGCTTCCCAGTATATGTCTGTCAGAGTTGGGACAGTGCAATCCTTGACTCTTCAAAGCTTCCCAAACTTCTCCCAGCTTCAGGAGGGCTCTGAATGTGCATATGAGTGTGTACCCTTCTCCTGAAAGTACACACATATCATTCCTGAGGGAACTGCTTTTCAGTTAATGATATCAGCAATGCTTTCACCTGAGAAGCTCTTGCAGGCTGAGATTCAGAGATTATATTCAATATTCAACTCTGCATTGTTCCAATGGCCATGGTACATTTTGGGATCAGTCTGTGCTGCACAGAGCAGCACAGTGAAAACTGTACAGCAGAAATACTTTGGCATCTTACCTGAAGAGACATGGTGATGACTTATAGAACACCCTGAACAATATTTCTTCTCAGTGCTTTATCTGGACCAATAAATGCTTATGCTTCTGGATGCAGGAAAAGCTGTTTGTTCTCCTCAGCTGACAACCCATTAAAAAGAAAATAAAGTAAACATATCAGAATTAGTCCCCTAAAGCTTCCATCAAGCCTTCTGCCATGAGCACTTTGCTGCTGTTTTTGTTTTTTTCCATTGCCAGCTTTTGGCACTCAGGGGCAATCTATCTTTGGGAGAGAGAATAGAATCACTCTCCTTCCCCAGGATGTATGATCCAAGAGCTAAAAATAGAGGATATCCAGAACAGTATCAGAGTGCTGCATAATAAATAAGCAGACAAAATTGTTGAAGAAATCTTCTTCGGGTGTCAAGCAGTACAATACCACTAAGAAAAATTACAACACCTTACAGGAAACAATTATGAGATAACTAATTAAAAGTTATTTCCTTATCCCTTGCAGTAGTGGTCAGTTTAAATACTGAACCTGTGGCAGTTTCTCCAAGGAAATACCTGAATTCTGATGATGTGTCCTAAAAACAACATTGAAGTTTTCTTGTTCACCATCAGGAGGTAAAGAAGAAAGAATTATCACCAGGCCAAAAAAAAATACACAAGGTGCCATTTCACCTGAATTTTTCTATAAGGATTGTCAAGCACTGGGCTTTAGGACCTACTGGAAATGCAAACTCTAACAGCTTTCAGGAAAGCCCTGTTTTTCAGGTGATCATTACCAGTTCTGACCTTTTAAATCTTCTGCTGCTAAGGGAGAATCTGGTCTTTACAGAAAAGCTGCTCTATATTCCATTCATAGACAATGGACAACTTAACTATATTTACTGGTATTTAACATATGGAGCATATTTGCCTGGAAGGTAGATGAAATCTCCTGCATTTAAGATCAAATCAATTTGAATTTAAGGTCACATTTGCAGAAGTCAGTGCTCCGTAAAATCAAAGAAGAGCTTAATTCAACTATTTTTTTCTCTGTCAATCAACTGCGTAGATTCACACAGCAGAGGTGGGCGAGCCTTCTTCCCTTGAGGAATCCTTGCCCACGCATTCAGACACAAAGCTTAGCAGGACTTGGATCTTCCTCACCTGAGTGGAGCTGTGAGGGTTCAGGTCCAAGAAAAACTTCCTGTTCTTAATTCTTACTCCCACAAACAGTCTCGGTCGTAGTGCTAAAGCTCCTCATGCAAGTGTCTCACCTGCTTCAAGGGAGGCTCCCAGGACCAAACCTCTTTTCTTCAGATGAGATGTATCCAAATTGGATACATTTAATTCATGTGCTTCCAGGACTAAATAGAGAAAATAGGCTGATGTGATTTCAAGGTGAAAGTGTGTGTATCTTCCTTCATAAGCAAGTGCTGCTACTTCAAAGGAGAAGAGATTTGCAGGAATCAATGATCTGCAATATCTTTTTGCTTAAAGTGTAATTGCCATCTAAGAGCAATGAGGGATTTTGCTACTGCAAAGGTCTGGGAAACACAAGCCCAAAATACAACTTTCTGGTTGGGAGATTTCTAATATTGGAACATTGTCTTTGAATGCTACTAACCCACAGGCTTTTCCCCTGGAAATTTAAACAGCAGAGGAGAGAATAGGAGCTGCCGTTGATTTCTCCTTCTGCTTTCCCTGAGAATGTCTGATACAGCAGGTCTGAAAATGGTATTTAAGTTGTTAATAATGATATTTCTGTCTTTATTTTTAAATGAAAATATTGATTACTTAGCCTTGATGAAATAATGAATAGACATAGTCAAAGTGCAGTGGGGAAAAAAAAACCAAAACAGTAATTATTACTCCCTTGTGGTATAAAAGACCTTATTTCATTTTTAACATAATGGGAACAACAGCAGGAAAAAAAGTGGGGGATATTGAGAAATGCTTATTTAATGGATTTTTAATTGACATTATTCACAGTCCACCTGGGATGGCCAATTGAAATACATCTAGCAGTGTTTTCTATTCTGATGAAAATTTTTCAGCTATTTAGCAAATGAGTTTGAATGTAAAAATAGAACAGGAGAAAACACTGTTATCGCCAGCCCATTACTGAGAGATTTTAGGAAAAGTTAACAGAAGTATCTTTCTGGTTGCTGTTATTTAGACTTAGGTAAAAACATGGCAAACTATATAAGTCTCTTTATATTTCATGTTGCTTCGTTGTTGTTGAGGTTTTTTTTACTAGATAAAATAATTTTTATAAAAGGGAAATCTCTGTACACATTTTGGTAAGATGTCTTGATAAACGTTTTTGAAAACCAATGAAATCTTCAAATAATATTTAGAGGAAATAAAGAAATGGGAGATTTTGAAAGGAAAGGGGGAGGGATTTTTTTTTTCCTGTATGATATGCCATGTATTTGTAAACATTTCTAAGCCAAACCTTCTTCATTCCTGAGTGTGCTGTATCTTTCACAAGAATGAAATGGGGATTCCACTTCTATTCACACTAGCCATTCCTAAGCTAGCATTCATAGGAAATCTTCTCTCATATTGGTGAGTTGACAATCCACTCCTCACTTACCCGTGGCTTCTGGGATTTGAATCTGGGCTTCCATGCAGACTCTCAGGACAAATTCACCTCTGATGTAAATGTGCTCAGTTCCATTGAAGTCAGATGAGCTGCTTTCTCTTGCACCAAGGCTTAATTTGATCCTTGATGTTCAGATCACTAAGCTATCCCCTCTGACCTAACAATTCTCCTGTTGAAAGATTACCTTCTGACTGTAAATGCCGATAGTCTTTTTACTATGGAAGCTGAAGGAGTAGTAAGTGCATGTAAGGGTTTCGTGAAGTGCTTCACATGTGAAGAGACAACCCATTGCATCCTGGAAGTGTCTCTTACCCTTGAAATTAAGAAAAGGGAGTCTGAGTGAATGAAAGATTTGTGACTGCTACATCAAAATCAAAAGAGTTTGGACTTTTAGAGATGAGGAGGATCATTTTTACTACAGGACTCATTCAGCTCTGAGTCAACAGAGCTCGCAGCCCTCTGATTGACCTGAGGGAGAAGAGAGAAAGAAGGATGTAATTGTGCCAATTAATCTGGACAGGCATCTGAGAGAACAATGTCTTTAAAGAAAGCCTGGTAATGATCTAGGTTAGATTAGAGTAAATCTAGAGCAATGTCACTGAAATCAAAATATCATCCTGAACTTGCTGGTTATAACCTGGATCAGAATTTGGCCTGGACTAGCACTTCTCAAAGGAGAATATACATGGTTGTAATTAATACCAAATATTAAATAAATTAGTAAATATTTTCAATTCCGTAATTAGAAAACTCACTAAATTGGCAATGTTGTTCCACCACTTTTGCATTTTGCTACAAAACCCACAATGTATTTTGAGCAGGGATTTTGTTTTGTGCCCATCAGGAAGGGAACCAGAATTGGTAATCTGTACAGGTCTGAGTAATAGGCTTATTCTAAGACCTGTTTTATTCCACAGAGGAGTCAGGACATCAGGAAGCCCTGGTAGCATCTTTCCAAAGCAGAAAGAAGACACTGAGCCATCATAATTTTGATGTATTTTACATTAAAATATTAGCAAATCTGGGAAAGAAGAAAAATATAGAGCAGAAGTATGTTCGCCTTCCTGAGAAATGGGGGCATTTGTGAGTCCTAGGGAGCTTTACAGCTGAAAGTAGCAGGAGCTGTCCTATTCTGCTCCCTTTGTCCAGGTGCCCTGTCCTACTGAGGCAGAAGCAGAGCCAAGCTGTTTGCTGGCTCCTGCCACAAGAGGGGCTGCAAGCCCAGGAGAGATGTGCAGATTCCAGCCTTTGTGTGGGCCTACACACCGAGGAGCACCAGCAGGTGCCTCTCATCCTTCTAGTCCCACCTCCTGATGCAGGATTTACTGGACATATTGGAAGATACACTGACAGTAAAGCCACTGTTAACACATAATTTAAATAATCCCTGATTAACTAGTGAAATTATAATTTTAGGAAGTATTGAGTGAATTGGAAAGTGCGGAGTCCCACTGAAACATAATATTGATTTGATGCCTTTTAATTTGTTAGAGATTGTAGCTAGCTATTCTATTCACCTATTTACTCTTCCCAAGTTATTTATTATTGACCAGAAATAGGTCTGGATGAGAGCTGTTAATATAAAAGTGCCAGGATCTGTCCAGACCTGAACAGGGGAATGAAAGTTTGGATGGGAACCTAAGACAGCTCTGAGTTGTAGTCAAGGCTGTTTAGTTCCATGTTTTCCAAGCCTCTCCATGCCCTAACTTGCACGTTGCTGTTTCTTTTAATAGCCTCCACATGTATAATTGTAAATGTAAAATGTAGATCAGCACACCATGTCTTAGCTTGAGCCCTAAGACACTTCCAGCACTCTGGCAGCAATGATTGATGGAAGTGTTAGAAAATGAAGGCAGATCAAGTAGCTTTTTTTTTTTTTCTTTCACTTATTTTGAAATGATAGTAAGCTTTTCAATCAGAGATTATGCTGTTTGTTGTAGAGAAAAGGTTTGTGAATCCTAGCTTTTTTGGCTGCCTTTAGCATGACTACTTGCATGGGTTCTGTTTTTTCATGGGTAAGGGTTTTAACATAAGGTGCTATAATCAAAATTTTCCCTTCTCAGCATTGAGCATTGATGGCTGCTTCCATTGTTTCTCTGATACTGCCAGACACAATGAGACACCAGGTCTGGATTTTAATCCACCTCTTCTCTTAGGAAGACGCAGTTGGGAGGTTTAAGAGCTGGTCCTGTAACTTCTGTTTCACATGAGCAATCTCACTGCAGATTAAAGACTAATCATAGAAGGATTTGGAGGATTGGGCCCTTTGATTTCTCTTCATGTTAAGGCTCCTTTATCTGGATCATCCCGTTGATTATCCTTCTCCATCTTTGGCATATGGCTTTAGAAGTAATTAGAAGGAAATAAGATTTTCTGACTTTAACTTAATCAGTAACATGTGTACTTTGAAAAGTTACATTTTTACATGACAGAGAATGCATCATCCAAAAGCAAATATCTCCAAGGTATTTGGACTCACTTCTAACTGACAGCCTGACGTTATCACAACTGTGTGGCTGCTGTTTGTTCTGACTCACAGACACTGTGAATGTTTGATAAATGTTACCTTTTTAATTCTTGATAACATTATGAAAATGTTAAGAAATGTTACAGCAGATAACCTTCCTAGACCAAACAGCAGCATTAACCATGTGAAGTTAATAACTGACTATGGGAAATTTACTTAATTTACCTCTAAAAAAAGTTTTGCTCACACTGCTCAAACTTTCCCTTCATTTTTATCTCCTTTTCTCCAAGGCCACAGATAAGATTTTTCTTTTACTTAAAGCAGGTCAGCTTTCCATGACACTCAGGTCTGCCTACAACCAAAACCAAATATTTATGGGTATGTGGGTATGAAACACCATAATGATAAATGTATGATAATACACCAGAATGAAAGATTTCAAGACAACAATGTTTGTTGTCTGAGCTGGACATTTACTTAGTCTGTGTAGACAGGAGCAGGTACTTTGATATAAATCAGATGAAGTGTTTTTGAATGAATAAGTCTGTACTGTGAAGTATGGCTTCAGGGATCAGGACATACAGGCACACAGGTGTCATTTTGCAGTGAAAGCTGCTAATGCTTTCTGTGCATGTCTAAAAACACTTTGTTTCAAGGTTGTGCTTCTGAGGATATAGCTCTGCAGGTTTCTTTGAAAGAATGAACTGCTAAATAATGGATTAAAGGCTAAAAAAGGATTTGGAAGGTCTTCACTGTATTTTTAGCACATTTCAGTTATACTTCTTACTCCTTAGATACACACTTCCAGACTGTATTTAAATTTGAAGCATGTCATGACATTGCATATTCTTAGAATGATCAGATAGACTGGGAAGATTTAATGTTTAACCTTCATCAATTATTACACAGAGCTCCTCACCTAAGTAAGCAGATGCTTACTTTTAAGTATTTTGAAGTCACACTAGTTTTAGTCTTAAACATTTTGCCAAATCAAGGACATAGTGAACTTTCATGAAGTTCACAATAAGTTCTTCAAAGAATATAAATATATGCTTTGTTTTATGCAGTTTGGTGAAGAATGTAACTACCAGAGTGTTTAAATTAGGTGCTTTTGGTGCCTGAAAACCCAAGTAGAAAGTCTCTTCCTCACTTCTGTCATTAATAAGAACAGAAATCAGGTCCTTTCTCTGACTACCCCTCACGGGAATTCTCGTGGGAATCTGGCAGCCAAAGCACAAGTTTCACTTGTTTTGAGTGGAAATGGAGGCTTCTCTAAAAGAAACTATTGACAAAGGGATGTCAGGAAAAGATGTACTTCAAAGTGATCACAATCTGGTGCTGTCATTTCTGTTTAATATCCTGATATATAATCATCCTAGTTTACACTGCCCTGTATAATCATGCTACTTGGGACATATTTGGAGGGGATAGTTTGAGGGCCTGGGTCAAGCACAGCCAAGGAAGATCACTCCTTATTATTCATTTGTGCACTCTACCAAATAGTGCTTAACAGGTGCTAAAAACCTAGAGGCCAGTTTGCTGCTACCTTTCTTCAAGGACCCCAGCTCATGTGATGGTCTGGTGTCACTGATTTTGCTCTTGGAGAAGTTCCTAGGAATGCATAACCTAGTTGATTTTCAGAGGTAAAAACCAGTTACATCCAGCTGTGGATGTTAATGCAACTGGTTAATAGGAATGATCTTTCAGGATTAGGAATGATCTTTCAGGATTTAGCAGTAGGAACAGTAGCAAAGTCCAAAATTATCAACAAAAACTATGGGAAATGGATTAGCCTTAATTTTCTTTTTTGTTCCCTTTTTGTCTTAAGACAGACCTTATGCTAATTTTTCAGCTCTTTCTGTAAGCCCACTGCCATTCTTGCAGCTTGATGTGAATGACATCATCTCCTCCTTACATTTTGTAAAGTTCAAAGTACAACAGATGGAAGAGCAGAGATGATTATTGTTTAATGTCCTAGAAATTTACTCCCAGTTACCACCAGGGTTTGAAGGATTCTGTCATATTTACATTTTTTCAATTAATTAAAATTAGTGTTGGTATGTATTTTCATTTCCAATGTTGCAGTCCATAGCCTTTGCAGCTGTAGCTGCTTGATTTTTACTTGACAACATTTAAAATTCAACTTGAAATACGAAACTATTTCCTTTTGTTTACAGAGTTCTGAATTACCTTGTATATACTATTATGGCATCACTGAAGATGTGCTTAACTGTGGTGACCTGTTACATCTGTTGAAGTGAACATCAAAAGACCATTTAATCACTTGTAATGTTTTTTCCTTGCCTGGGCCAGGGTTTTGTAAGGGTAGAGTTCTGCTAATGCACACTTCTGCCGGGAAGCTGCCCAAGGTGGGGCACAAGAGATGCTAAATGGCAGAAGGAGGATGAGCAGAAGCCATTAACATTTCCCCAGCAAGGTCAAATTTGATGTTTCCTTTGTTTGTAGTATCCAAATTAAGAAGCTGCTTCTCTGCTCTGAGTGTTGCCTCTACATAAACATACTCCTGGGTAATCTCAGGCTGGTCACTTCTCCTCACCATTAGCCACCCATTAACAAGCTGATTGAAAAGGGCCCAGCACAGCTTACACAAAGCGCTGACTCTTTTCCAGGAAGACCAAATTTCTCATCAGATTCATCAACACTTCAGACTATCAATAAACAAAATAAAACATGCTCATTCTGAAAGGCTATGATCACAGGAGAAACCTTTGCGTTTTTTCTTTTTTTTTTTTATTGAAAACACATTGGGGGAAAAAAAAAGGTGTTCTCTTGCTCTTTTTTTTTTTTTCCTGAAGCCAGTA
>VZTR01004392.1:64667-81520 GCA_013400775.1 Chaetops frenatus
TTGCAGTTCTCTGCAGTCACCCTGCTGCTGAGCATGCGGATCAGATTCAGACCAGGGCAGTGTGAAGCAACAAGCTGCATTTCTTGACTGACCTTCAGCCTTCCCCCACCATGGCAATATACAGCTTTCTGTTCTGCTAAGTGAAAGTCAGAAACAGGGATCAACTGAAAAGTAATTCTTTTCACTCTTTTGCAGAAACAACAAAATGGTTTCTTCTGTATATGAGAATTCTTTTGCTCATCTCTACTGGAGACTGAATTGTTTATTGTATTGACTGTCCATCATTGTGGGCTGGGTTTTAAGAGATATGACAATTTATCTGTATCAGGGATTGGAGGGGGGGTGCTGTTGTGATACATTAAATACCTTTGCAATTTTTTTTTTCTTTCTATCTTTCTTTCTCCCTCTCTTTTATTTTTTTTTTTTAAGCACTAAATCTCAGCATGACTATATCCTGCAGTGGAAAATTACTACCATTCAAAAATGTGCCTTGCTGCATTACGTTTGTATATTTGAAGACTCGAAGCTCTATCAGAGGCACAAAGGCAGGCTCAACAAATGACTTAGCATCTTTGTTCCTTTATCACAACTCTTTATGGCAGCATTTTCTACAAGTCAATGTATACTTGTGAAATTAGTATTTTTTTGTGCTTTATTTTTATAACAATTATGCATCTTCATTGAAATATCCTATTAGTGTTAATAGCTATCTGAAATTTTTTCTAGTAGGGTCAGTATCACTCCATGAATGAATGAATGGATGAATTAATTAATTAAATTATGTTTTTACAGCACCAGATGACAAAATTTGCAATTACCTATCTCTTTATCAAAATGATTGCATGGGAATATGCTTAAAATGAGACATTTTTTTTAGACCAAATTCAGAGAGACACACTCCTTGTCAGCTCTGTGTGTAAGATACAAAAGGTAAGAGGATCCTGCTACACCTACCCTTTTGGGGGCTTGATTTTAAGAATTTCTCTTTCAATATGCACTTGGATCCACATTAGAAGCAGTCAGAGGCTTTTAAGGGGAGAAAATCTCAGGACAGTGTACAGAATCAGAGCCAGGGTCGTGACCTTGACTATTGATCCAGCCTCTCTTATTTCCACAGCTTGCTGAGGCTTGTTCTTCCAACCTGCTGGTGTACATTAGAGCAGAAATCCATAACATGGCCATGTTCATCCAAGCACAGGAAGAAACTAAATTAAATGTTAAAAAACAATCTGAGGCTGGAGTTGGAGACAATTCATCATGATCCTAGATGTCAGGCAGGTAGGATGACCAAGAGTTCCTCAGCCAATAGACCCCAAACAGAATATGGAGGGTCCTCACTGCCTCATTTGTCAGGTACAGAGCAGATAGTCGGAAAAACACGGAGGGAAAAAAAGTATACTGAAGGTCAGCGTTTTAATTCCCAACCATGCACAAATATTCATCTTTTGGAATGCAACCTGTAATTGAGGTTTAAGGGAGAAAGGGAGGATGATAAAAAAATATCTGACATTAATAAATTAACAGTCAAAACTAGAAAAAAAAATTTAGCGTGGAAGTAGTGTTGAAAAATTGAGGTCCAGCTGAGTTCTTACAACTCTGGAACAAGGTTTAGGAGAGAGAATTTGACTGAAGACTTGAGTAATCTATTAAAATCAGCAGTCTCTTTCAAAAGTTATGTCTGTGGACTGCTAACCTTCCTTCTTGACTGAAAGGCTTTGTAGCTGTATGATCTGTGATGCATAGAACAGAGAATAAAAGAGAGATTCTGTAGGTTGTTTGAACTGTTTAGAAACTGCTCTCGGCTTCTTCTCAAACTGTTATTTGTACTGGACACAGAACACATCCCTTATGTACTGACCCAAACCAGGTAACCTGAAGAATCCATCTCAGATGGCAGTATTTTCTTCTGGGAACTACAGAACATACACACCTTGGCAATACTGTGCAAATACTGTGATGATTGAAAATATTCACAAACCCCAATGTAGTCTGTGTGGGTGCTGTTCAAATTTAGCTGGCTGCTGTGAAAGAAGAACTTGCCAGATTTGTGAACATGAATTAAATTTCCTGTTGTAGTTGAATTGTGTTCTCTCTTGAAACATTGATAAGCAGGTGTCTGAGCTGAAAATAGTCTTCTGCCCTCTAATTTTATTCCTAAGTTATGTTACACTATTTGTGCGTTATCAGCATGTGCTGTTAAACCTCATCATGCTGAATGCCAATCTGATGAAACATAATAAGACATAACACAGTTTGACAGCTAATATTTAAAGAAGAAATCTTATCTCTCACTATCTAAATAGCAAAGGGCTCCCATTCAGACACTTAAAGATTCTTAGTGGATAGCTTGGGAGAACAGTTAACCTGAGCTTTTTCAGAATGGTTCCCAATATAGACAGCAGATTTGTACTTGTGTGAGCTTAAAACACAATGCACTCTCACAGACTGGTAAATTCACACTGAACAATTCCTGAACTTCCTCTTTACTTTGTAGTGCTCCAAGCAAGAATATGTAGGAAAATGGGGGTGAACTGATGGAATTTTGTTCCATAGATATCTCTTACCAAATACTCTGCAATATCCAAATGAGATAATGTATTTTAACAAGCCAATGAAAAATTAGGTAATTTCAGTTAAAAAATGTGGGAAGGATGTGACATATCAGGTATAGGAGTTTGCTGAACATAAATTCCTGCATGCTGTACCTCACAAATTGCTCTGTTTTCTTGTCTCTCTTTTCAGTTAGCCCAGGGTGATTATAATTTCATTTTCCTGCATTATTATTACTTTTGATTCACACAGGCTTAACAGAGTACTTGAAGATCTACATATTGGTAGAAGATCTGTACTCTACTCTTTTTCAAGTGTCTGGATTCTTACTTTCATCCATCATTAGCCTGATTTTTACCACCAAAAACTAACTTAAAGGTAATACTGTTAGCTTGCAGTAATTTCAAAATAAAGGAAAATTATGGATACTTATGGATAAATATTGGGGTAAAAATACTATATGCTGAGCACTTGATATAAAAGCCTCTCTGATTTCCTGATCTGTGAAATTTTACTTGAATATATCTGAGTTGCATGATAACCTTCTAAATTGTAAACCCCTTTGGAATTATTCAGGTTGAAAGGAATTTCACTACTACTGAAAAATCCATGTGCTTCCCGAAATGCTTTTTTTTTTTCTTTTCTGAAAATATAGGATCAACTTTATATCTGGCAAAATCAAGCAGATTTTGTTGTGTGTACATCTGCTGCCACTGAACTGCAGAAGTACCCCTGATCCAGACTGCCAAGCCTCTGTGATAATCTCTGTCCAGATGATGAATTGTGCCCATCCAGAACCCCACTCTGAGACAGATGAGGTCAGCACACACCTTCTGATGATGCCTCCTGCCCTCACCTGTGCACACACCTGTGCTTGCCAGCACCCACACAAGTATCAGCATCAGATCAACTTGAATCCTTGGAAAGAGCTGAAACCAAATGCAAAGCCTTTCTCAATTCATCCAAGTAGAAACTGTGCTGGTGGCAGTTCTGTAGCTTTCTAACAAAGGGGTACTTCCCAATTGTGCTGATAATGCTCCATGGCTGTTCCCTGCAAACCTTACTCATGACAATATTTAGCTTTCCAGTTTCCCAATAATCAAATAACAGAAAAACACACCAGCAGAGTGGTGAATATTCTTTCTGGGGAATTCAGGCAGATTTTGTCAAATTCAGCAACACTGGAATATTAATTTCCCATAGCACATTAACATCTTGACTTTACATACATGTTTGTGTTGTGTTAATGATTTAGTGTGTTTGAATGAGCAGTAAGAGGCAGAATGAAGGAGAAATGTCTCAGAAGTTATGCCTCTGAGAATCCACTTAATAGCATGACCTAATAAACTAACTTTTTTTAAAAATCAGAAACACATGCTTCTGAGGAACTTGATGTTATATGGCAGCCATAGACAGTTTAGGGAGACAAAAACACCAATGGTGCATAGGCAGCTGCTTTGCACTGATTTTGCAGTCACTGTTAAATCATATAAATCTACATTTTAGTTCCCTAATCTAGTGTTTATTGCACCTTAATCCAAAAGATTTTGTGAAGTTATCTACACAGTTTTTGGGTTCCCTCAGCTGTGTGTGCTTTCCATAGACTGAATGCGATCCTACATATTGTTTCACCCTGGAATAAGGAAATAATACATGAATGAAACAGGCATTGTTTAGCTAAATGTAAGCTGAACTAGGCTGTAGCTTTTACTGCATCACATAAAGATTCTTGAACATTGTTATTTGACCATATAGATTTCTGAAATGCCACAAAAAAAAAAACCATTTGCCTCTTTCATTTGGAATTGGTATTCTTAACTTTTATACCCAGTTAAGATCTTAAAAAACAGATTTGAAAACTGTTTTGTGGTACAACAGTTAGAACAAGAATCTCTTAGTATACGTAATTTTAATAGCTTGCTTAATTTAGCTGTGAAATTTGAGCCATCTTTCTATTGCATTTGAGCCCACACTTCCTCTTCAAAATACATTAGTGCAGTTCCCTACTGCTTAGGTAATAGGCAAAACTGTGTCTGATAATTTGCTTCACCAGAGTCCTTGCATTTTATTTCTTGCATGAAGGAAAGTGGCATCAGTATTTAGATGTGCAGCAATAGAAACAGAACAAGGTTAAAAAGTAAGAACTTAATTCATCGTGTTCTCTTTATGGACTGTAATCCAGTAGAACTCAATAATGTTCTGCACTGAAAAAAGTACCATCAAAAGCAATGTTTGAATCCTTTTTAGTAGTGTACTGCACTGTTACGATTGTCTTTTTTAAGACATCACAGAGGACTTAAAGCACTATGACAGATAAATGCAATCTTTAAAGCTACTCATGCATTCTTAATGGACAGCTTGTTAATTTGAGGTCTAGGTCAAGAATTTGAATGCCATTCACTAAACACCTCTTTGTCAACAAAAGATAGTTTTCCCTTAGGGTAAATTGTAACTCATTAATTGTAATTAAATTAAACATGTGCGACAACTAGAAAACCCAGGGTGCATTCTGAGGAACATCATCCTGGCAGTCCATGGCTGAGTGCTGGGACATTCAGGGGTTCTGCAGGTGATGAGATAATATATAGCTAAATAATACACTGAATAAAGAGGACAAGTATGAAACATCTTACACAATTAATATTTTTTTTCCCTTTGGATAGTAAATATAACAAAAACTTTAACATTAAATATCATTTGGGAGTTTTTGCAAGTTTAAGCCAATAGACATGATATTCAAGATATTTTGCAACCATAAGAAGACATAATTTTAAGCCTGTATTTATGTTTATTGCAGCAATTAAACTGTATTAACAGCAGAGACCTTTGTATTTTGAAGCTCTGTATAATCCATCCTCAGATTCTAAGTTAAATCAGTTTGGTTGTCAAAGATGAGTCCCTAATGGGCAATGGTCCACATCACAAAGCCATCAGGTAATTGCCACTATTTGGCATATTTGGCAGTTCCTATTAGGCGAGGCCCAGGCCTGAGTTGGTACACTGAAGCGTTACATCACTGCAGATTGGAGACAATGAAACAAGGATTGGGATGAAAAAGATATACTGGTTTGGATGTTACGTTTTTTGGTCAAAATGTGTAAGCAGATTTTATTCAAGAGATTTAGAGGTTTTTGCCACTTTTCTGCATGGTGAAGATTTCTGTTTGATCTAAACTGAAGTAATTGGCTTTAAGGGGTTTTAGCATCTTCATTTTTACAAGAGCTATTTTTTTTCCAATTAATTTGCTATAATAATTATAAATTCATTAAATGCTTCACATATTTTTGGGAGAAAGAATATTTTTATTAGAATTTTTAGTCTGCTTTCATGTGAAAAAACATTATTGGCTGAGAAACAGTGTGCTGAAGTCTGATACACGAGGAGAGAGGGAGCTCTGGTGCATACAGATGCTGCCACTGCATTTGTGCTCTGAACAGTAAGTGGCTAACTTAAAGACTGAGGACATTCAGAACCAGTAGATAACTGACCTTGTATTTTTGTTCAGCTTAGATATGTGCTTATAAAAATTCAGTTAACATGCTCTCTGCAGTTTCCTAGCTGCAACTCTGTTGGGAGCATGTCTCTATTTAAAACACGTGCGTTGTTTAGCATCGCTATTTGTATCAAAATCCCCACTGTGAATAGTCAAGTGACAAATATTAAAGTGGGGAACCGTGTATAAACAGGAGTGCTAGGCTCCTTTGGATGTGTTTGGAAAATGTTAAATGGAGTATAGGTGGAAGATATACCTCATGGAGGGGAAGATAAATCTCATTTCTCTCCTATGTTATTTGCTCAGGAGAAACATAATAATATGTTATTATTAAACACCCTGGTATTGCAGATGTATGAGCTCTATGTAAAAAGTAATCCATGAACTCCTGCATCTAAGGCTTCTTTCACATTACTGACTGTACAATCCCAGGATCTCTCTCACCTATGTCATGGATCTAGTCATGAGAAGAGCATCTCATCAGCAGCAAACATCCCATGTTCAGGGGTTCTGACTCGGAAAGGCAGTTTCACTGACAGATAGCCAGCACTGTAAAAAGTTTTAATCTCTCCCCACTGTAAAAAATGCAAGCTACTGTGCAACAGATATGCGTACATGAGAGATGCAAACTCCCAAAAAAGGCTGCAAAGCAGAGGGGAAAAGGAAGAAAAGTATCAGGTTTGCTTCCTTTGCTGGCACTAGAAACACAATCTTGAGAAGAAGCCATTGCCTGGGAGCTAAGTAAGCCTTGATGTGAATGCTGGCTCTGTCACAAATTACTCCTGAGGACTGGGAGTTAATAAATCTATATAGCACAGGGAATTCTTATTTCCTTCTTTAAGTTACAATGTAGCAATGCTTAGATAATACAGGAGTAATGAAGGGTAGGAATTATTGGTTTAGTTAACAAAGTTTTGTCCAGCTTTCATTCAGCTCCTTTAATAGAGCTTGGCATAAATCCTTGTTTCTTCTCTTTTCTGTTTATTTCCTTTGGAGAACTTGCCCTATCAAAAACTTTCTGAGAAATTGCTGTTTAAGTTCTGAAAACCCATTTTACAAATAGCTAGATGGAAGCTGGGTGGGGTTTTATACACACTGGTCTTGAACACAACCTGTGAAGTTCTTTGCTGTGCCCTCACTGTGATATGCTCTTCTTTCCCTTTCTCTGTTAGTGGTCATTGTGCTGTTGGCTCAGATTTCTCTCCTGTCTGACACAGTGTATTTGTGTGACTGAGTGATGATCAGGAGGAAGCATACCTGTTTTGCTTTCCAAGGTGTTGTAGAGTCCTCATCACTCAATGTGTGGAGTACACTCCTGCTTGCTTTGTGCCCTGGGGGATTTTCCCATCTGGTTTACTGCATATGAAAAGAAATTGCTTTCTGAGTCCTGGCATTCATACATCCAGTCTCCTCCTGTCCTGCTACCAAAACCTGAGAGAGAATGTCAGCTCCTTCCACTCAACTTGTTGAATTTTCTATCTAAATCCAGTTTGGAAACTGGGAATTTCTTAGGTGCAATATGTGGGGCTTTGGCATGACACTTGGCCTTGTCTGAAAGTCAGACACCTGTACAAGATGCTGCTCATATCTCAGCAGGTGCCACTCCTCTGCAGGCTGGTTGAACTGAGCAGATTATGGCATTTTCTGACCATGAAGGGACCCAGTCTTGAAACTGCCCATCCATTTTCCCAAACCTCAAGGTTTGCACTAGCGTTTAACACTGTGTCCATGGCCCTTGACTGCAGCTCTTTATCTACCCAGGTGGCCATAGGCCACTTGATCACATTGACCTTTGTTACTGAAAATTACCTTTACTTATTCAGCTGGGACACATTAAAAAATTTAGGTTTTGAATCCCATTGGCTCTGTTTTTATTGGAGTTGTAAGGAAAGAACTGTCTGGTTTTAGTCTATCTGGTCATCTCAAAAAAAAATCCCTTTTTTTAACTTCTGCAAATACTAGGCATCCCATAGCAAGTATTGTGTCATTTGTAAGTAGACCATGATGACAGTGATCACAGCTTTATCACTGTGGTCACAAGAAAATAATGGAGGTTCAGTAAGTGCAAGCAAAACACCCCTTTCTGGAACCCTTGAGGGAATCTAAAGTCAGGAAGGACTGCAGTGGACTGATGAAGGAGTGGTCACAGCCTCCTCCCATCATCCCAGATTTGTGAAAACCTCCCTCCCCACCCAGACTAAGTGTGGGCATGGGCCAGCAGTGTCACTGCTTCTGGTTTCATTAAATACTCTATAAAATCTTCCACAGATGTGAAGAACAGGAAATCACAGCTAAAGCTAGTAAAAGAAAATAGTTCACACTGAGAGAAAGCACTGATGTAAGTAATACATCTTACCCATGGGTTGGTGTTAGCTTGCTTGGGGGTGTTGAATTTCTGGCTGTCTGGCTGTATGATTGCCATTGGTAAGATCTGTCAACTATTTGTGATTTGATGAATTAAGTGAGTACTCTACTTCTCCATAAAATGGAGTTTTATGCATATACGCCAGAGCCATGGGATATCATTGCTAGGTTTTTTCTCCAATGCAAGCATCTACTGTCCAAAACATTAGATCAGACATTACTGAAAACACTTTTCAATGGGAAAAAAAAGTTAGTAGGTCACTTCTATGTCTGTAAAAACTTGAGAAGCTATTTTTAACTAACAGTATTAATATTTCCTTTCCTTTGTCAAGAATTGATGACAGTTTTCTGTGGGGATAAGTGTATCTCTTTTAGACTACCTCTTATGTCAAGAATCTTCATGTTTCTTGACAACATCTGACAAAACTAATATTCTTTTCTATTTGCTTAGTTTACTACTTTAGTTGAGTGATACCAACTAAGAGAGAAGAGTATGGAAAAGGAAATTTTTTCTGAATGTACAAAGAGAATATTAAGAGCCGTCTTCAGTCATTTTTATAACAGTTGTGCAACAGCTGCTCATATTGTCCCACAATGATGACAAACAGTGACTTAAAAAATTTTCATTCCTAAGGAAGGTATACCAGAATATCTTGCCTCATGATAGCAATGCACAGGACAAAAATATTCCTTGCTGGTACAGCCAGACTTGCTATGTGCTCATCGGCCTCACTGTTGACAGAGCTGGTGCCACCCCTGCTAACACACTCCTACGTTTCAAATATTTTCAAAACACTAATTTCTTTAAAGAAAAGGTATTTTTTAAAAGGGCAGTTATTAAAGTTAGCTAATTATATTGCCACTTTTACAAACAGATCATTTCCCTGATGAATGAACTGTTAGGTGTTGTAGCAGCACACGGTGCAGATGCTGTGGGGACACGGCCCACACTCACCTCGAGGCGGGCCGCCACCCTGAACACGCCGTGAGGCCCTGTGGGACCCCTCAGGGCTGGGCTTTGGGCACAGCAGGGCCTTTGCCCCAGGTGGCCCTGGGGTCACAATCCTGCTCCTGCAGACCTTGGTAGGAAGTGCCAGTGAGCTAATGGGCCTCCACAGGTGTTCCCCATCAATGTTGACGAGCACCTGAGGGAGGCTGCAAGGAGGAGCCCCTCAGGAGGATGGGATTGGAACCTGGCACTGCCGAGGGGATTTGTGTGGGCCTGAGGCTACCAAAACTTGTGAGGGCAAGAGGTGCTGTTGTCTCGACAGAGTAGGGCTGACAGTGGTGTTGGGGAGCTACCTTATGCTCTGGAGGAATGGTTTGTGTGTGTGCAACACACAGCCACCTCATGCCACAGGGCTGCTGCGGCTCTGTGGGGTGGCCTCGGTGAGTCCCAGAGTGAGGGGTGGCTGCTCTGACCTGGCATGAAGGAGCCAAAGGTTTTGCTATGGAGGGCTATGCAAACCCAGCTTTTCCTCCTTGTTTCTGCCAGGTCATGGGACCGCATGATGGCTGAGGCTCTTCATCTGTCTCCAAGGCCACCATGTCTGAAGTGAGCAGCAGCCTCTTGTCTCCTCCATCCTCCAGACAGAGCTCTCTCTGTTCAGCTTATGAGCTTAGTGACCATAATGACTCTGGGACAGAAAAAGAAATACTTCAAGGAGCTGTACTGACAAAGGAGGATGGATAAAAGGCATCATATGCCTTTCCATGGCGGACTGTATGAGGACACTTGAAGGACGGAGTGGTGTGCAGTGCCCGCTGTGCCATCTGAGGAGAGCGGCTGAGATGCAGGTAAGAGATCTGTTGGGTGCTGTGGGTGCTCACCGCTGCTTTGGTTCATGTAATTGAATCCTCCTGGGCTGAAGGAGTGTGCAGCTCCATGATGAAAAAGAGTGAGGCAATCAATGACAGAAAATACTTAAGAATATAGAGATTGTAGTGGAAATATAGGGAACAAGACTCTGTTGCCACATCCCTAGCTGCAGTACCCTTCTCCTACTTTGGTTTCTTTGTTTTACATTCTCGGGTGTTTCTTATGAAAAGTAAAGGCTCAGGAATTCAGAAGCAATGGAGTATAATTAAAGTAAGGCATTTCACCTGTTGTTGGAGTTCTTGTTTGTTGTAAAGTCAGGAGATAAATATTAAAAAACCTGATCTTCTTAGGGGTTGATGCTATAGTACAGATTAAAGGATAAGATATTAAACAGCAGAGTTATTAACTGTTTTGCATCTGGTTTTACAAATGAAGATGGTGGAGATTTACTTAAACTGCATCAGATGTTTAAGGCTAACAGATGAAGAATTAGGAAGTGTGCAGATTAACACAAGTGATGATTAAGAAAAGCTTACAGGCTCTAAACCCTATTAATGTTTTTGACAAATGACAAGTGATACAAGAAGGATATGCATAAATGTGGCTTGAAGGGGTGAGGAAGACCTTGGAAACAGGCAAAACTCTGTCTCTGGAAACAGGTAGAGCAAGGACTACTTGGTTTGTTTTTAGGCCCTGAACATCATTGCAAGAATAAAATTAACTTTGACAAACTCCCAGCTCTTTAGATGCCTCTAATTTACCCTCTTTCTGTGACCTGTTCACTCTGAATTTGTTCAGTATATGTCTATCTCTGGTTGCACAGTATTGAGAAGCACTCTGTGGCCTGCAGGTTGTTACCTGTTTGACTAAGTCAGACTTGAAAGGCAAACCTGGGTCATCTGGTTTATACATAACAAATAGACCTGATCCTAGCACTCTGCTATTAATTCAGCTGCGAGAAAAAGGACTTTTTTTGTGGACATATGGGGTTTTGAGGAAATGGTTATTGTCAGTGTAAAATATAAAACTATGGCAGAAGTTTTACAGAATTAGCAGAAATACAAAGATTTCTATGTTTGAAAATTATACTTTTAAATATACTGTATTTAATTCTTGAGCTAAAAGAGTCTTAGTATCTGAGAACTCTTAAAATTTATATTTGGTAACAGTAGTCTTGTCTTTTTTTCTGGGATCTGCTCTATCACTTCTGGTTTTAAAAAAACAAAAGGAGAAGGGTGACCCATACAGATGCCCTCAGGGGTGGGGAAGATGCTAAGAAGAGTATGTTTGAAATCCAATAAAAATAGAAGGGCTAAAAGAAAAGGATTTTTGGAAGTTTTGGGGGAGCGAGAAGGGCAAGCACATGTGTTTGGAGATAAAAAGCCTTAAAGAAAGGAGAGGAGAGAAACAGAAGGTACATGGCAAGAGGAATTTTATCTGTTCCCCACCAAGCCTGGAGTTAAAAGGTAAAGGTAAGAGAAAAAGGCAGCTGCAAGTAGGGATCTGGCAAGTATTGTGGAAGAAGTGGGAAGGAGTTGGTGTCAGTACAATGCTGGTTGGCAATGCTTGGGAACTCTTACTGAGAAGAGATAAAGGGGAAAGCCCTGTGGCATTAATGGATACTAATTTGGTGAAAAAATAAACACCACCAAGGCAAGGTGAAATGCTGATGTAGGAGGAACTGTGAGGCCACTCTCTCCTATCCTTCTGGGAGGGAAAGTGAAGGAAAATAGCAAACCTGATTTTCATGATGGTTTCTTTCTCTACTCCATTTCAAGTCTGGGTAGTCTGCCTTACTTGGTGAGGGTCCAGGGATTGCATTGGCTTATTTCTGTTCTTTTCTCAGTCATAAGCATGTTTCTTCAGACTTCTTGGCCTTTGCTTAGTGTCCCCATCATCCCTGAAGAGTCTTTTTCTATCTGTGAAAGTGCAAAGTGAATAAAATTTGTGTGAGCCTTCAAAGGTCTTGTCCTCTTTTAGATTTCATGTTGAAGCTTCTGTTTACTCTTCTTTTTGCCCTCAAAATACTACTACAGGGCTATAGAATACTGTAAAAAATGTTATACAGCCTTATGCCCCCTTTGATTACCACAGGTAAAAGTTGAAAACCAAAGTGATTGTTACTACTGATTTCTCAAAACTTTTTAAGGCAATGTTAAGTACTACTGTTATCTATGTATTTGAACAGATGGAGCTGGAGAAATAAAGGACTCTTTTCCCCCTGGTATAACCTAACTTGAACAGGGCCCCAGCAAAATCTGCTCAGGGAGTCCTGGTTCAGAGCTCTGATTAGAGGGGTTTTTCTCCAGAGACACCATTGGAATGGTTGCTTCACTTTTGAAGATGGTCAGATATGTGTCAGAAGTGAAGTGATGCTTTTCTGAAATTGTATTTTTGGTAAATCTTTTCTCTTTCCACTGAAATTGTATTTTAGGTTCTATTAATCCAGCCTCTCCAGGTACTGCCTCTTCTCATGTCTTTGTGATGCATTAGCTGGGAAGCAGAATTTCTGTAAATGAGGTTCTTACAGTCTTATGCTGCATACTCTGAAAAGTGACTCTCATGGTTTTGTTAATTTGCAGAGATTATAACTTCAAGAGAATTTTTGCTGAAATGGTGACTGAATTCTTTGTTGATACAAAGAATTGGACTCTCATTTTTAAATCTGATCCAAGAGCTAATACTCTGCTTTTTTTTCTAGGTATAGGTGACACTTTGTCTTACTGCATTACACTCAAGTTACTAGATCTGATTGAATGTTTTAAAATTACCATTTTATCAGAAAATGTGGTTTGCCATAAAACTACACAACAGTGAAGTGTAATCACCGTAGGCCACATGTATTTGCAGACCATAGGTGTATCCAGTGATTGAGCACAGGCTCTCAGTATTGCCTTTCTTACTTTGATGACCTTGATATTCAAATTTTTGACCATGCTAAGGGCTTCTTTTTCCCAAATAAGCTATACTTAGCCAAATATGCAGAATGAGAGGGGACTGGGGGAAAGGGAGTCGTGTTCCCTGGATGCTGCTTTAGCTGTGGGAAGCTGTGTGCCCATCTGCAAGGAGCACCACTTAGTGATCCCTCCTTTCCTGTGGGCTAGAACAGGGCAGAGGGTGGCTTCCAGGCTGAGCAGCAGGAGGTGGGTGAGGTATCCCAGAGGGCATCAGTGTTCACTTTTTAACACAAGGTTGGTACAGAATCTTTCTGCCTCCTGTTCAGTTACAGCACAGAGATCCTGGCAGTTCTCAGAACATGGAGATGATCTGTGAATCTGAGGTTGTTCCTGTGGGAAAAGGAGTGTTACCTCATGGCAGTGAACTGCTCACTTGCATCACAGTCTGTCTTAAGGGCTTTAAATGATTTTTAGCCTTTGAGATTGAAGGGGGAGTTCAGCTTCTGGGCCAAGCTTTCAAAGTACAGCATTAGGTGGAGACGTACAGTGAATGGTAAAAACCTTTCAAGAAAGAAAGAAAGTTTCAAGCAAAAATTTTTCCATAAAAATGGATTTGAAGAGTGCAAAGGAAGCTTAAAGAGAAAATGTAAATTCGTTTGACTATGTCATGGCTCAGGCTTGTTCCTAAAACTATTGCAGGAGCTGGGATATGTTAAATAGCCGAGGCAAAAGTTCTGAGAGCTCCTCTAAAAAGGGCAATTAAACTGAAAAGCAATTTACAGTATGAATAAGTTTGTTTTTTAAGTCCACTACAATAAAACAGTAGTGATACAACTTAACGACAGGTTATTAATGTACTAGAGCAGATAACACATACAGGAGTATCCCTGTTTTAATTTGAAGTCCTGTTCCCTCTCTGGTGATCGCAGCGTCACCAAAGACTAGTGACCAGTAATGAATGGGTCGCACTCGAAGATCCCTCCAGGGTTCTGATTCAATCTTTTGAGTTATAGGATCAGGACAAAATGAACTATTTTTCAGGCTTGTAAATATGTGACAAATGACAGTGCAGGAACTATTGATTCCAATCACACTGATACAATGTTTCATAGTCAGGACAGACCCGCTTTACAAATTACTTGCAAGTTGAAGAGCAAAGCCATACATAACATGCTTCAAACCATATCAATCTTCTAGGGTGTTTCTGTCACTAGTTACCTTCAGATTTGAATAAAGGGCCCAAAATTGAAATGTATGTTTTAAATATTTTTCTGGATTAAGTCAGTGCAGCGGTGCTTTGACTTGAAGCAGAGTCAGAGTGAGACTTGGGCCCCTGATGCAGGGTTGGGGCTCATGTACAGCAGTGAGCACATGCTGTCATTTATCTAATGCTGACAATGTTTAAATAGCCTATAAATGTGAATAATGGGCTCTCCTCTCTGTGGAGATGGTTACTGCAATTATTGCAGTACAAGAAACACCTAAAGATGAGTCTAGGACATGTCAGCTGACTCTGAGGAGCAAGCTAAATTTTTGGGGAGTTTCTTTAAACAGTAGGCACAATTAGAAAATATGATTGAATTTTCTTTCTGTTTCTAAAGCTAAGATTATAATGGGATATAATTGTGATAAAATACTTGATTATGAATATTTAAGATTGCAGGCTGATAGATTACTGTTACCATCTTGGTAAAGAGAGTCAATAATGAACAAAGAAAAAGTCATGTTGCATGCACATGTTGAATACACAATTTTCTCTTGGGAGGTGCTCAGAGGAACCAACTGCATGTGGCAAGTTGGTAGTGTTAGTTAATGTATTAATGAAAGCTGCCTGGATACTGTGTTAATGAAGGCAATATATAACCTGTACCAAATGGAAAAAACACCTCTAGTCCAGTGCCTGTTGTATAAAAATAGCTTTCTTGGTGGTAGTTATTTGTTACAGCTAGGGACCTACACTTTTGATAATGCTTGAAATCTCCCTCTGCTGTTCAGCAAAGTCAAATGAAAGCTGAAAATAGAACGCTTTTTTAAGGTAGGGATAAAATTACAAGAAGTTTACAAAAACTCATTTGATTAACTGGTAATAAAGGGCTTACAATATTTTTTAGTGGAACTTCACTTCAGGGCTTTGGTCAATAGTAGTCATCTTCATAGGTGCAGCAGGAAAGAAATTAAAATAAATATCCATGTTTAAAGGAATTATCATTGCGTACTTTTGGTTACAGAAAGGGGTGCATTAATTTGAGCTATATAACCATTATTTTTGTTTCCTGGCTCACTACTATTATCCAGATTTCAGTCCTAGTTGACCATACTTATCACATACCTTAAAGAGCCTTGTGTGATGATTTATTATAGATCTTTTTCCCTGCTGCTTCAAGGAATAAGCCATCTGTGTACCATAAAGGTATTATAAAAAGCTTTACAGAGTTGTCTGTGAGGCAGATCTGAGCAGTCAGTACAAAGAGCAGCTCTTGGTTTGGAGGGTACTTCTACCACTGTGAGCTCTCTGGACCAGCTGGGATTCAGTTCCATCCTTTGCTTCATTCTCTTTCCCCTCCTTACTTCTAATCTATTTTTCTTCTCCATTAAAGTGTGATAAAACAAAAAGCAAGAGAGATTAGGGAAACAGTAATGCTACAACCAACCTCTCATTAGAAAGTCAAGCTTCTGGTAAGGCTGTAATTAATTAGTGTTTTGTCTGACCACATAACTATATCTAACCATATTATTGGCTCAGTCCACTCAAGCCAGGTCAAGCTTCAACTACTGACCTCACAAAGTGAAATCTTGGTCAGGAAGCTATTTTAACTGCAACGTGCTTCTAAATCTAGGCTCTAATTGTCTGGATTTGGCTGTGCAGGGTGCAGTTATAACCCAGTCAATGTACAGAGAATTCAGTTTTGCCGAGCCAGGTCAGACCAAGCTTGCAGTTTTCCAAGAGAATTTTTCCTCAAGCTGGAATCCTTTTCTTGTTGCTTCACTTGGTTGATCAATGGGTCTCATTCAATGATAATATTGACATAAACTATCTCAGAATGTCAGATGAAGTTCAGATCACTCTGGCTTACAGAAGGCAATGGTAATTATCTGTACTTCATAGACCAATAGCACAAAATGAATAGAGATTTTTATTTAGTCCTTTCCCAAATTTCCAGGAGGGTGCTGCTTCAGTGCTTCATCAAGGGTTTGGGGAAAACTTGCAACTCTTTCACTAGCTTCTGTTATTCCTGGAACCCTGTGCTTGCTGTTCCCTAAGTGTCTAGGGTTGCAATTTCTGTCTCAATATTGTAAAATAAATGTGTTTAGGGTTGTATACAGCAATTGGTTTTTAATCTGTTGCAGTGTGAGATTCTGTGTTGGCATTCATACTATGAAAACGGACATTCACTTATTTCTTTTTATTTCAAGCAGCAAGTGAAAATGCAGTAGCATATTCCAAATCCTCTTTACAGAACACCAGTGGGGCGTAGAGCAAACCTCAGAAAAATTCAAGTTCAAATATCACAGTTTCTTAATGTTATCTCATCAATTCAGATTCAAATTCTACATTGTTATGTTAATCATTATTTGATGTTAGCTAGTAAAAAATTAACGGATGAGAATAAGTTTTTTACTCCCTTTTTTTTTCAGTTGTCTATGGAAGTTTGACATTGCTGAGGTTTTTGCCTTTGAATGATGCAGTTCACAGGGTGATTTGTAGTGATACAAAGGTGTAAGAAAACCG
>VZTR01004392.1:82668-98076 GCA_013400775.1 Chaetops frenatus
AAGGTGTAAGAAAACCGAAAATTTCTTATTGCTCCCTTAGCATCCCCAGTAGTGTTGCTGCTGATAAAAACACAGCTGCTGTGGCAGGTCCATACAAAAAGGCTCCACTCTCCCACACTATACTGGTCATTTTAGCTGATGCTCTGGTAGAGTTCGCACTATGTGTAAACCTGAAGGAAAAAAATGTTTCCAGTATTTCTGTGGAAAATCTGTAGGAAGGGAAAATAGGCCAGGACTGTGATCCTCAGCTTACTGTTCTCAGAAACACATACTGACTCCAGTGGAGAACTTTCAGGGGAAAAAAAATTTCCACCTCTTTCTGCTCATGGTCCATAGAGATCTCTTTGCTGGAAGTATTGGTATCAAAAAACTCTGGGAGGTTGTGTGAAAAAATGCGCAGTGCCTCCTTGGGTAAAGCAATTTCTGGAACTGTCATCCAGTGTGTGTAAGACTCTGTTCCTCAGAACAGAATTCCCAAAGAATATAAACTTATATCAAGTTTTTAAGCAAGCTTTGTTAATCTTGGAATAGTAGAATGAACCCCCCCAGGTTGAAAGGGACCTCTGGAGATGGTCTTCTCCAATCACCCTGCTCAGGCAAGGCCATCTAGAGCCAGTTTCCCAGGACAGTGTCCAGGTTTCTTTGAAATATCTCTGTGAGTGGAGATCCCATAGCCTCCCTGGGCAATCTGTGCCAGTGTTTGGCCACCCTCAGAGTAAAAAAGTATTTTTGGATGTTCATACAGAACCTCCTGTGTTTCTGTTTTTGTCTGTTGCCTCATGTCCTGTCAGTGGGAACTACTGGAAAGAGCCTGGCACAGTCTGGCTTGCACAGTCCCTTCAGGTATTTATGTACATTGATAAGATCCCCCCAGCCCTCCTCTTCTCTAGGTTTAACAGCCCCACATGTCTCAGCCTTTTCTTAAGGAAGAGATCCTGCCCTCTCTATCCCTCAGTCACCTTTGTGACCATTTGTTGGACTATATCAATGTGTCCACACATCTTTGCAGTGTAAACTTGTCAATTCCTGGACCATTGGCCAAGATCTGTGTCTACACCCCAAGTCTGGGCTTCCAGTCTGCCACCTCCTTTGCTTGTAACAACCAATAAAACTGCAGGAAAACTGGTACATGTGGCTCCTACAGGATTCCATTCCCAAGTGTCATGCTCTGTGCCATGTGGACAGTTACTTGCTAAACTTAAGAAGGTAATAAGAACCTTTAATCTGTTAACTTCTCTTTAAACTCATGGCATTAAAATGAAAATCCAACTTATTCTATCCTTTAGAATGTGAGATTACAGGCTTGATGCAGCCATATTAGTGAAGGGAGCATTAGGGGTTCACAGCAGTGGCACACAGAGTCCCAGTGCTCCCTGAGCCTGGACTGCTGGTGAGAAGGGATTAGGTCCTGGCAGGGTTTTTTCACAGTCCTGGAAGGGATATCTGCTGTCTCTAAACTGACACAATTGCGAGGCTGCTCCATCTGCATGCAAACCTTGGGAGTAGCAGATGGCTGACTGCCGTTATTAAACTCTGCATCTTTCCCTGAAGAATTAAGGTTGCCCAAGTGTAATAACCTTTCCTTTTTATCTCAGAATTCTTCTTAAACAACAGTTAAGAGGGTGAAAGCTGCTGATAAATAATTATCCCTTCATCTTGTCCACTTATTTACATAATTTGTGAAGTTTTTATGATGTAGAAAAAGAAAAATTTAAATATTTACTTAACATCAAAATTTGAGGAGAAGCAAGGAATAAAATCTGTTCAGTTTAAATGGAGATCAAGTGAACTGCATGAATAAACCTCTGGTGTGTAGTCTTTCTACAATTATTAAGAAAGGAACATGTAATAATTATTACCACTTTGGAGCTGCCAGGATTTTACAACATCACTAAATGATCCTTCCATAACCTCCGACTCCTTAGCATTTTTCCCCACTCAGAGGGAATGTTCTTTATTATCCATGAAAACATAAAAAATTATTTCATTTAAAATTAAATATGTACATGCTCAAGTGTTCTGCTATATTTCATTAATACTGAGTAATGTCACCCTTCTAACTGGTAAAATCCACCTCTAATAGAGCAATATTTTTGAAAGATGTAATAAAGTGGCCTTTGAAGGGTCCACTACTTGTAAATTCATTAGATATTACTTTAATTTTAATGGCTTGAAGTCCAATAATACTTTGTTGCTCATTCACTCAAGACTTTTCTACTGAGAAAAAAAGTAATTTAATCTAACTCATATTCTCAAAATTCATATCTGTTTTTCAGTTTAGTGTTTCCAGAGACTTGTATATATTGCTATTTTATTCAGTGCTTAACACAAGCTTGTGTGCATGATTTTGCACACATAGATAATGTGCCATTACTAATAGTCCAGTTTTAAACCATATTAAGCCACTTCTCCCAGCGTGAAACAAATTAACTATTGGGGATCTAAACCAGAAATCATTGATAGATCATAGTCAGGTCTTCAGGGTTAGCTTGAATCATAGTGTTGAGGGTGAAAGGTCAGAACTTCAAATACTTCCCAATTCATTATTTCCTTTCTTAATAACATTTGCTTAGGTACAGCTGTTACTAGTTCCAGGTCCAAATGTGTGGCCTTGTTTGATAAAGATAAGATTTCATTCAGGAATACCTATGTGCAATTTCTCTTTGATTTTGAAGCTGAAGCACTTAAATGATCAAACCATTGCCAGGTCACTTGTACTCACCGTTCACACACAGCCCCTCAGTGCACCATCACATGTATCAAATCCTGAGTGGGGCAGGGAATAGGAAAAACACCCTTTACCCTTTGGTAATGAGCTATTTTGTGTCTATTGAAAAAAATTAGCTGAAAATTGAAGGAATTAAAATGGATCCTTGGCCGAAGAGAATTTTCTAATCCCATTCGTGGGGGCTTCCATGAACTTCTCTCCACACAGGAATAGGACTCATGTCTGTATTGGTTCATGAGCCTTTGTAGAGGTTTTCTCTTTAAAGGCATGTCTAGGAGTAGAAAGGATATAAGCAAAGTCCAATAATCCCTTCCTGGCAGAATGGGTCCCTGCAGGGCCAATCCAGTTTGTGTCTATGGGACCAATCCCCTGGTTCATCTCGTGGTTTATGAGGTTGCAGACCCCAGCAACTTGATGGGTGTGTGTTCTGGGGCTGTCTCACCTGTTCTGCACAGAGTCTTAAAGATCTGCTCTTGTGAGTACCTTGTCCTGGGCTGCTGACCCTTTGTGTGGCTTTTTGCCTCAGCACAGTTTGCCAGAAGCAGTGTGTTGAAACACTTCTATACTGGGGACAAGTGTCATTTTTATGGTGTTCTCCCAAGTGGATGTTGGTGCTAACAGTTTTCTTCAGGAAGCAAGGTTGGATTTGTGACTAGTAGTCTCTTAAAGTAGTATTGTGTCATTTGGCTTTGTCAACGTTTTTAGAACCTTAATTTAATCAGTAGTTTACAAATGGATGAAATTAAATGTCAAGTGAAATTTCAAAATCTGGGTAAATGCATTAACTTTAAAGAGAAACTCTCCTTTCCTATTCCAGGTAAACAATTAGTGTCTGGCCTTCTCTAATTTTGTTTTTCTCTCAAGTATTTTTATTTCCCCCTAAATTTTTTTTCCTCTTCTGACTGATAGGAAATGTATCATGGTGGGTTTTTTAGTGGTTTTTGTTGGTTTCTTCATTTTTTTTTTTAAAGCTGTGGTACTTTTGTGTTTTATTTCATCTTGCTCATTTCACTCTTGATGCACCAGTACCCAAAGCAGTAAGTCACTCCCCTGTGGTACAGTGCACCCCCTGAGTGCAAATTCCTTCCTCGTTATGAAACTTTTAGGCTTAGCTCTAGTTAGGTAACAGGTGAAAACACACCTGGGTCCTGGCTGCAGGTTCCACCTGGAAATTCACTGATGCTAACAAAATATGGTGTTCCCTGGAGATATAACACTTTATTTACTTTCCCAAAAAGGACTCAGTTATGTCATTGAGTGTGTCTACTAAAAAATTTATTGTTTGTTGTTAATCTTGGCCACCTCTTGCTACTTCTATTTAAAGTCGAGATGTGTCTTTAGTAAGAACTGTGTTAATGATGAGCTAATGTGCTGTATGTATTCATTCTCATTCTTCAGCACAATGAAAGAACAAAACATGTACCCAAGTGAAAACAACTACTAGTACACTTTGCAAATGAATTCTTGGAGACAAGTTGTAATTTTTTTTCCTCATTACAAGACTTTGTTCATTAAATGTTGTCTTTTTCTTTATTTGTCAGATACACTTTTATGTGATCAGCTGAATGGATAACTCCATGTCTGTTTCTACCTCTGAATTATTTTTTGCTTAGCATGGCACCCAGAATACTGTTGCTTTACAGTTCAACATTAATTCCAGGGAGCAGATAACATTGTTTACTTGTCACAGTGCTATAATACTTCCATTGTTTCTTCTGTTGTTTAATATATGACTCTAGAGAGAGAGTGAATGTAATTTGCTTCTAGCTTTTCTAAGCAGAAACATATGAAGTGCCATTGGTCAGTGGTAGTAGTAGAAGTGTTCACAACTTCATAACTAAAAGTTGTGCAATTTGAAAGAGAACAGAAGGCTATTGAAACATATGGTAGGTCATTGTGATTGACCTTACAATTATCCAAAGTGATTTCAGGGCCAAAACTTAATCAATAAATTCAGTTTCTCTCTAGAATAAGTTTATTTCTGTCATTGTCAGGAGGTAATCTGTGTGCATCTGAATTCTTATCAGTGCTTCCAGGTTGAAAATTTTGGATGCACATTGTGCTTTCAAGCTGAAACTTGGGATGCGACATTGCATTGCACGCAACCGGAGCTGAGGTCAATAGAGAAACAGAGCAAAGCCCATGTGCACACCATCAGTGCAAATTGAAACACAAACATGCTTAATTTATGTATAAACTGTTCACACTTCCACTATGAGGAAAAATCTTAACCAGAGTATTAAAGTAAATGTTAATATAAGTACAGCCAACATATTCATAAGATTTATCCTACAACATTTATTGATTGTTAGTCTCCAATTCTGACTTCTGCAGTTTGCAGTATTCTGTTTGATTCAACTTCAGTGGGAGAATCAGGTACAACAATATTAGCAATGAAGTCTAATTTGTGTAAAGTAGAAATTATGAAATTAAATAACTTGCTTAAATTATTTAAAATTGAGGCTAAACAAATCTTCAGGTTGTAACTGCTGTCACCGCAAATCCTCCTTCTGCATAATAGCAAAACATCTGAGATACTGGGGAATAAATAACTGGTTTGAGAAGTTAAACGTTGAAAACAAATTAGTGGAGAAGTTAAAGCTACAGTATATTTCCATAAACTCTGATTTGTCTGTAAGTACACACTAGTGCAAAGACTTTAAAGGAGTATTTCCATTCATTCATTTATAATGGGATTATTCTAGTATATACTATAGAAGGGATTTTCCATGCATCAGCTGCTATTGTATGACCATACATAATTGGGTCTAAATGCTTACATCAGCTGCCTATTATGTGAAATTAATTTTTGGAACATATGCTGTTGTATTTATACCATTGTTGTTTCATGCTAGATTAATTCTTCAAGGGTTATAATCACATGACACTTATCATTTTAATTATGCCTCTTTAGTTGCAACATATGACAGCTTTTGACTTCTCACCCTCTCCTTCTACATGTGTGACAGAGAAAATTATTAATAAATGCCTGTTTATTATGTAGTTATGCTGTACATGTCCACAGGGTGTAGGTTGGCCTCATGTATTTTACCCAGAGTACAGTGTCAGCAGAGCCTTTGTGGTTTGCTAATGAGCTAAATCCTGCTAACACCACACATACTCTAAACTGCCAAAAGCCCTTTACACATTCAAACACATACAAAGACTCAGCTGGGTCCTTTGTATAAAAGATTAACTCTTTATTCCAATTAAAGATGAGCTGGCCTGACTTGGTCCAAACAATTAAGAAATGGAAGTAATGAACAAAATTATGAGCAAGGTGGTTTCACAGCAACCTTCAACCTTGTGGTGGTAAACAGATCTTTTTGCAGGTTTTTGAACTTGGTGGGGAGAAAAAGTTGGGTTCTTGAGAACACTTCCTCATGTTGATCTCAGAGATGACATTTGTCAGAAATCCCAGTTTTGGCAAAGTCTCATTTCTAGCGAGGAGGTAGATTTGGCTGGTGGAAAGGGACAAGCTCTGGGATGACTTAGTGCACTTAGACCTTAATATTCTCTGTACCATCACTTCCTACTGAGATCCGAGTTGCACATTACTTGACTACATCTTCAATTAAAGGAAACTTCTGTTAGTAATTTCCAAGCATTTTGGCTTTAAAAAAAAGTTTTGAAACTGTTGAATTTGGAGCTTGGTGGCCAAATTTTCTTGTGCTATTTTGTCTTTTCCCTTAATTTTCTGTGTCACATTACTCTGAAATACCCAAAACTAGTAAAGTACATATTTTGTGGAACTGTTGTCAGCTAAAATTGGCCAAGTCACAGTGAAGGGCACTCAGCTATGTGCAGTGAGAATGAGTGGCATGGACACAGTGCTGTTCAATGTATGAAAAAACTAAAATGCCTTTTCAGCAAGAGTATCTGATAGGTGATTGGTGATACCTTTTCAGGCAGGAGTATAATTTACATGTTTTTAAGTGCATATAGATAAGTAGTGCTGCTTTCAAACATTGTCTGATTCTGTGCCTGGTCCCACAGGACCTTTATAAACTCTTGTGCCTGAATTTCATTGCAAGCATCCCACAGTTGTATGCCAGGGCCTCCAAGAGCAAATCTGTAGTCTAAAATGAACAGAAATTTTTCTGGTCTACTTAGACATCCCTGACCTGTGTAGGTAGAGATTCACCCTGGCCCTGTTTGTTCTCAGTTTGTCTGGGCCATCAGTCCTCTGTGTCTACCTGTGACTATGTGTCTTCCAGCTGAGCACACTGAGGCTCATGTGTGGGATGGCACAAGCTCAGGTTGGGAGTGGAATGATACTCCCTGATGATTTTTTTGTTAGGGGAATAATTTGGTCAAGTTTTAATAGCAAAAAATAGGAAAACCATGTGGCAATTTTTTCTTCATTTATTTTAAATAAATAAATATCTAAATTAAGAGAAGGTGTTTTAAAAACTACTTGGGCAAATATTTCTTGTTAAAGCAACTTTTAAATCATTTGTCTGTCATATAGGTGTATTAATGCAGTTCTTGACAGAGACTGAGCAAATTATTCTCATGTGCATTACATATTCTTTTGAATAGCATAGGTATTGACAGAAAATTCTATCCAATATTATGTGATTTGGTAACCTAATGAAAAAAGATACCTTGTGACTTAAAGACTACTTTACGTGAGATGTTCATTGTCTCAAAATATGGAGCAAGGTCTATTTGTTCTTTTTCAAAACCTGAACCAACTACTGTTCTAGTTAAATTTGACCTAGTAAGATGAAAGAAAGCAAAATTTGTGCTCGTGTTACGTAATTTCAATGAGTGCAGTTGCCTGATTGGAAGGAAAGGAGTTAATTTAACCTGCCAATATTTGAATCTGATTCTATAATTTTCCTTAGGTGCAGAAATAAAGGCAAAAATCTTCAACTTAAACCAATCTCTTAAAGTTATTTAAATGCCAAGAATGCTGGTGAGATGACATTGGGCACTTCGAAACTGTCACTAATAAGAATTACATGTCTAGGCTCTTTTTTAGAATCCCAGTGGACACAATCTACTGTGTTAAATGTCTGAACACCTGTGGAAAAAAATATAAGATCTGTCCCTCTGTAAGTTAAAATCAGTGGAAAATTCCTCTGAAATCAAAGATGTCTCAATACTTTCAGGGCCAGATTTAAATCCCCATTCACTTTTAATGAGACTAAGCATTTTTTGAAATTTTTTGTAATATTATTACTGTAACACTTGTTTGTCATATTTTATAGTCACCCAATCCAGTAGATTCCAGTGTCACTTTGAAGGCTGGCACAGAATAACCTTCCCAATGCATCAGTTAAAGGATGTCACTGGCAGCTGGGGGGAGGGCTGAGTTTCTTCTTCTTGCTCTGCTTTTTTTTACGTCTTCTGTTTTTTCACCTCCATAACCTTGTCTGACGGGCATCCCTCACATTTACAATGCCTGATGTGCTTCCTGACATCTGTTCAATTTGATTTTCTGTAATTTCCATTGATGCCCCTGTTTTCCTGCCATTAAACTAGTATATTGCCCAGCTGTATTCTGGGTCAAGAATGGGCAATCTTTTAAATCTAGTATAAGGTGAAATATTACTGTGGGATGGGAAGGGGAGGAGGGGGAAGACAAGGATTATAAAACTGACTGAAGGGCTGTCTGTCCTGGAAAGGGAAAGTATGTGTTTTATCTGGGAGAATGGAAGAGAGGGAAAGTGCATGTATATTTAAGGGAAGAGTACAATATATTTCCTGGCACTGGAAGGCTGTGCATCAGCAGCAGCTGAAATTCTGGGGCTGCAGTTGAGATGAATACAAGCAGAGAATATCAACCTTCCTACCCCACAGTGACTAGCCATTGACCTTAACCCTCAAGGAAAGGGACATTCTCACTAGGGGAATTGCATGCTTACTCAGCCCTAAGCCACATCTGAGCCAAAGCTGCCAATTTTGCCAAATTATGTATGATGCTTTTGAAACGTGGACTATTGTCCACCAGGGAGTAAGCTGGAATGACCGAATTAATTTCACTTAGGTTTTCAATGGCAATAACATTATTTTAAAAAAATACTGACTATGAAACATTCATCATTCTGATTTTATTCATCTTTGTCATTTACTTATGTTTCATGGTAGTTTGTAAAAGGCAGTGAAGTTAATGTCCCATTATTTCAAACCCCCAAGGTTAGATTTTCGGGCTTAAATTGAATTTAAAAGCCACATGTATTGTTAATTCATACATTAACAAAATTTCTATCCATCACAAGAGCCTTGAGCTTTTGCCGAGTTTTTCACATTTTACTGAAATCACTAATAGCTGAAAAAGAGCCTAGAGATAATGAGATAGATACTCTGAAATGCCCCTAAGCAATAGACAAAGAAATGCTTCCTTAGGTGAATATGTAGCATTCTTTGCTGTTCAGCATTGCAAAAAAAACTTTAAGAGCTCATGTACCTCTCAGTCGTGGTGCCAGGACTGTCAGAGAATCCATGCCCTAAGGGTGTTGCTAGCAAGTGTAATACCACAACGTTTAGTTAGTAGGGTGATTTTTATTTTCATTTAAGAAAACTAAGCCACAGAACTTTTAATTAAGCAATTTGAAGGCCTTTGCTATATCAACTGGTAAACTTCGAAATAGTTTCTTGGTCAGGAAATCAATCCTTTTTCCCCCTGCTGAGAAATTTTTAGAACTGTCCTGTCAGGTCTTTCTGCAGACAATGGAAATTGGTCACAGGAATTACTGGTGTTGGAGATATAATGATAATGTGTTTTGTATTAGTGTTTAAATAAACCCAGACTTTCGTTTTTAAAGCAATGTGGTTGTAGGAAAATCCTGCTGCTTGTTCAGGTTTGAAAGGAAGTAGAAAATGCCCAGAGAACAAAAGCTGTGCTGCAAACTGTGTCTAGCACAGGTGGAGAATGACTGTATTATTATCTTCCAGGCCTCAACTATGACTCCCCACACGTTTGGCTGCTTGCAGAGCCATACCTTTGGAAATGCCCATAAAGCCGTCTCTCATCTTGACGAGCTGCAGAATTAGAGACAGCCTTAAACTCTGTCTTGCTTCAGCACTCTCTAAACCTGTTTGAGGCCATACAAGCTCTGAGAAATCAATTATTTGATAGCCTATTCCTCTGTGGTCAATTGCTTGCAGCTCAAAACTAACTTTTGGCAGAGCTGAGGATGAACAGACATAGAGGCAGCCAGCCCAAACATTCCTTTTGAACAAAAAATGAAATATGAGAACTACCCTGAAATAACCAAGGGACCCAGGATGATCTGTGTTTAAAATAAAATTTAGAAAAAAAAGCATCATGGTCTTCTCCAAAAACTTTGCTTTCCCGCTCCTACAGAAGGCCACACAATTGTCATACATTGTTCATCCTGGAGACATGTCTTTGCTCAGAAACAAAAAGCTAATAATGACCCAGTTGACATCCAGGCACCTGCAGGTCTCTTTGCACAATTGTTAATGGAAATATTTACACCTTCACTGATCTATTGCCTGTATTTATACTTCCAGAAAATTGAGTCTGAATAAATTTGTTTCCATAGTATCTTGCCTGTTTCCTCTTATCAACTGTGGTAATTTCTTGCACTTGTTTCTATGGTGTTTTTTAGAATCTAATTTCTCAGGAGAAAGGTGTATATAACTCCTTATGCTATTCAACTTCTGGTAGTGACAACACTGCCCAGGAGAAACAGTGCTCAGGCTGCTTCTCCTGTAAAGCTGCAAAAGCCACTAATTGTGGTAGGATCTTTTTGAGAACTGATGTCTCATCTCCTGCTGTATGTTATGGTCTGTGGACAATCTTTTCTCATGCAAGGAGAAAAGGTGTATAATTTGTGGTTTTCAAACCTATGAAAATGAAATATTCTGATTTGTGTGTATAATTATTTTAGGGTTTGGAAAAGAAGTGGAAATAAATTACCTAGCAAATATTTTCACCTCAGTTCATCTCAAAGCCAACTTCTTCTGTAGCTTAGTAAGGGTTAGAAGAAAATGAATTTGGCCTCTTGCTTATAATCACATTTCTCCTCTATGTTATTTAATTGTGGTAGGACTGAAAAGTCTTTCCCAGTTTGAAACCAACTTGAAAATAAATATGAAGCTGGCCTTTGAATTGGCTGTGCCTTAGGAAAGCCAGTGTGATGGTGGCATCAGGCTGTTCTCCAGACGCGTCCTTGCTAACAAGCAGCAGCTGCTGAGCTGACGCTGCCTTCCCAACACTGCTCATCCTGGGAGCACCAAGATCGACCAGATCCTGAGCAGAAACAGGGCAGCAACCAATAAATTGTCTGCTGTGAAAAGTGCCTGAGTTTTGCTCTGAGTGCTTTTACTCTGTGCACTGGGCAGTGATGGCATGTGGGACTTTGGGTGTGTTAAGGGAGTTGTGTGAAACTCTGGGCAATGGAACACAGCTCCCTTTCAGAAAATACATTTCTGGGAAACCTTGGAGGGGAATCTTCCCATGTCATTGGATGCTGCAAGTCTTCCTGTTCACATAATCATCTTTTTTCTTACTAACCTAAATTGTAATAAAATCCTTACCTGTAACTGAAAAAATGAAGCTACAGGGTTGCAGTAGAAGAAGTAGGAAAATGATACGAAAAAAGTGTAATTTCATACCCATCATTTTTCATCATTGAGTTCGGCTGGCTGAAAAGCTTCTATCTATCCCCATCAGAATCTCATTACAGGTCAACTTGCAAAGTAAAGTAATACTCAGTTAAAGTAAAAGTGACAGAAATTCTCAGCTGGCAGATGGCCTGATTCCACAATTATTCACCTTAGCTGGTAGTCATGAATAATATCCAAGAGTCTGTTAGTGCTTCACCAGCAAAACTTGTTAATTTACACAGGTATGTGCTGATGAAATGGTTCTTTTCAATTTGGAATCAAAGAACACATCATTTTCTTGTGTATTTAATATAGATTACCTGAGAAATGGTGAAATGTAAGAATGGCCATACCATGATGGCCTTGAGGTGATTCTGAGTCTATTATCTGGCCTCTGAGAGGAGCCTAAAGAAAAGAACCAGAACAGGGCAAGCAGCTAGTGATACCTCACCAAATGGATCTATTCTGCTGTGATTTGTAGCTTAGAAAGGCTTCTATGGTACCCTTTCTGTTCAGTAGCTCCCAATGGATATTCCTTCCATGCATTTGCTTTGTTGCACTTTGACCCTGTGTGTAGCTAATAATCAGAATTTCTTAGCCTGTGTTCAGTCCAGAAGAAATCTGCTTTTTAATCATTACAGTGAGTCTGCCTGAACATATGATGATTTTTATTTTTTTTTTAATTTTTTTAATCAACCAAACTGTATCCTCCTAGAAAGATTGAGGGAGAAGATCCAGGAAGATTGGTTGAACTGTGATAAATCTGAGTTGTTCTCCAGAACTGAGGACAGTGCTATGCATGCATAATTACTGGATAATTTTTTGTGCAATTGAATACTAGCAAAGCATAGTAAGCAAGGAGTGGAGGGCAATGTAATTAGAAGACATGGAACTTTTTGAATCTACAATGCTCTCTATTTTAAAGAAACTTTGCTATAATATTTTAGAAATTAGAGAAAGTCATCCTGAATTATTTGTTATTAAGGAAAAACATACTTTCAAGGAAAACAGAGGAAAGAGAAATCCAGGGAAAGTTTCTTAAGCATCTAAGGCCATAGTTCCAGGATTTTGACTAATACAATTTTTAAGGAGTCCTTTTTACAGACTGAATTTGTTTATGCACATTGATGTTGTTAGCTGCCTACAGAAGTTCCTGCCTCTGTAGAATCTTGCTGATTCCCCAGGTCCAGTTTCTTGTCTGAGGAAAGTGATGCTTCCTGAGAGCACTGCTGTTGCTTTACAAAGCTGGTTGCTTCCCCAGAGCTCTCCAGCTTCCCCACAGGATTAAAGGCACTTGTCTTTAGGGTTCTATCTGACTGAAGATACTGAAGTTCTACACTCTGCAAAAGTTCACTTTTATTGTTAAGAATCACTGTTTGGCTTGCTTGGCTTAATACTTTAGACACAGATTGCTTTTCCTCACTGCTCTAATTTTGGCTGTAGATGAATTGTCTCTTCCTAGAGAGAAATAAAGATGAAACAATAATAATCTTCCTGTCACAAAAGAATATAGTTTTGGGGACTGTTCTTGCTCATGGAATAGGCTATTTTTAAAAATAAAACAGACTGTCAGTCCAGTGTATTTAGCTTCAGTTGAATCTTTACCATTCCATGGTATTTCTAAAAAAAGCAGAATGCTAAATTTTCTGATTCTCCAGTTCTTAGTGTCTGGTGCTATTCCTACAACTAACTGAGAACACTTTATTGTAAATATTTTTTAGTTAAACTCCTAACCATGAATTATAAAAAAAGTGTGAGATGCCTTGGTTGTTTCACTTTTTAAAAATAAACTTATTTTTGTCTTTTCTGGGGTCTTGAGAAACAATGCCTTGTTGCTAACAGATCCAGGTCACTTCTCCAAAAATCTTTCTAATCCCTAGAAAGCCAGCATAATGGGGAATGTTGGCTTTCTCAGTGCTTGTCTGAGCTCATATCCTCCCTGTCATAATCTCCAGTCTCATGGGTAGGAAGGGGATAGGCAGGGAATATCTTCTGCATGATTCAAAGCAATAAGCAAGGAGTATTTCCCTCTTTAATGATCACATTATTATAAGAAAGATATTTTAACTGTCTTCATTTTCCAGATAAGGGTCCTTCATCTGCTTCTCCTTGAGAGTGACAAACTCCTCCCAGTCAGGAAATGCAGTGTTACACAGCCCCTTTTATAACATGGTTGTTTTGAGCAATGACACCCCATTGCAAAGGGAGGGTTTGTAGTGGGGCAGGGGGGCAATGTCCAGAAAACAGGGGGATGTCTGAGCCCGGGAAGAAATTTGGAGCACTCAATTAAGAGATCTTGCAGTGCTGCTACTGTTTAGGCAAGAAAAAATTTAGGCAGGTGATGGATAGACCTTGTACCTTGTATGTCACTGACCCTAGTGATCTCCCTGCTTCTCAGTGGATGCTGGGTATCCACATCACACCTCCCAGAAGAAAGAATTTTACAAGGGGCATAACCCCATTCACACTACAGGGTCCTACCAAGTTTCTCAGGCAGAATTCTTCCTGATTTTGCAATGCATTCAAATACTGGTCTGAAGAAAAGTTGAACAGTGAAGTTCATCTTCATTTCTTCTTTGCATATATTTTTTGGGGACATTGAATTTCAGGCATCTAGGTGTGTTTGTTGTTGACCTCAATTTCAAATAAGGAAAACTCTGCTGACACTACCCTGTCTGAGCTATTGGCTGTAAAAATGATGCAGTTTTCATTTTGTTGACCTTAGTTATCATAATAAGGGCAAATGCAGTAGTTTTTTCCTTCATTCCAACTTCATAAGCCCCCACAAGTCCTCTTTCAGCTCCGTTTGAAATCAATGTGAAGAAATTGATTTCAAAGCCCAGTGAATTTAGTCAGAGTTACTCCATTGACTTCTAATGTGCTCTCAGGTGTGCTCTGTAATAGTGTGGTGACCACACCTGAAATAAGAAAAATTAATTTTAAAAATATGCAATAGGATGATGAAATTCTGATTAGGATGAGACCTATCCCATAAGTGGACTCTTGGGGTAGTGTTTGCCACAATTAAAAGTGTTCATGGCCCCCACTGAATAGTCTCAATCAATTCAATGAGTGTAGAATCTGAATCCCCAAAGGCTGGGATAGGCCAACTATAATTATAAGAAGCTAAAGAAAGTATTCCTGAACTTCAAAAGGGAAGGCAGCACTATGAATTCTTTCAACTCTTTTTAACTTGCTTTAAGTTAAATTATGTAGCCTATTGCTCCAGTACCTTTGAAGTGCCTGGGGATGCCTGTATGTGTAAGCAAGTATTGAAATTTAAAAGAAACAGAAAAACAAGATTGGGATGGTATTTGTTGGCAAAGAGGGCTATGCTAAATTCCATATATTTCTGAGACAAAAAATAAGAAAATATTCACTCTAAGCTATGTGGAGTCACCTCCTCAAACTAGAAAATTAATTCAAAGGCATTTTTTTAAACCTACGTATTTAAGACCTTGAGCCATTTTCTGAGACAACATTATAGTAGAGTTCTTAGGGAACTAGAACCTTTCACAACAGCTTCACAAAGACCCAGATGCTTGTGTTATTCCCTGTACTCAGTGTTTAGTGTCAATCCCTTTGATTTTTTTTTTTTCCTGCACCAGGGCAGGGTGTACATAACTGCATCTGCAGATTCATTCCAAAGCAGCCATTAAATTAGTGCAGTAGGCAGTTGTTCCTTCAAACACTAAAAAGATGCTCCCTAGTGAACAGGGCAAATGTCACCTGTATTGGATCAGGCTATAGGTTATTGTTCTTTCTGCAATTAAATACAGACAGCCTTCAAATTCAACCTTATAATGGCTGATGTGGAAGTGGTTGTGAACATGAAGTGCTCAAACAAGAGTACAGATAAATATCAGTGCCTGTTACTGGGTTCAAGTTTGAAGATTTTCATTGGTTTCCTTTATCTCAGGCCCCCAGGTCTCTTAAAACCAGAAATTTTTATCCAAGAATACTTCTGTATTACTTTCAAAATACATGTTATGTTCAAAATATAGCAGCTCATTCTTCACACAAATAAATAATGTATTTTGTGTTGTTTTAGCTGGAGAAGCAGTGACAAAAACTAGTAAGTTTTCCTATAAGTAAAA